>JANZXR010000007.1:14517457-14538478 GCA_027575705.1 Erythroxylum echinodendron
AAATCTTGTGATTTATAATTACTGGTTTAATTATTCAAATTCGTATGATGCCATGTGGAGTACTGTAGTGATCGCACATAGCGCTCCTTTACCGTAGGATATGTACCGAAATGACCCACGGGCGTACCGGTGCGTACCCTAGGGTGAGGGGGTGTTACATCAGTAGTATCTCATGGATTATAACGTTCAAGTTCCTTTGATAGCAGTTAAGAGAACAAAGGGAGGAAATATGACACCATACCCTTTCCCATTTGAAGAATAGGTGATCTCTATCTTCTTCCTCTAGGTTCCAAAAGATGTAGCTTCTAGAAGACGAGAGAAATTTTAGTCTTGTCATAGTGCTAAGTCTGCCATTCATTGCTAACTAGCTCAAGAAGCTAGCATTAGGCTTGATAGAGTTGCTCTAGATCATGTTACACCAACCAATTCTTGTGTTTGTCCCGTACTTAAGCTGTTTAGCAAGTCTTTTTGTGATAGTTATCCCCTTCTCTAAATATGTATCCTCTCTTTCATTGAGTCTATACTATGGTATCGACAGAGATCTGATCTCCTCTAGGGAAAGGTTCTTGTTACCATCTGCAACTAGTTCTTGGATTTTAGCTTTTTTTGAGAATCTATCTAGCATCTCCCTATTTATTTGCAAACAAAAAAGGGATAAAAAATGAGCCTTGGTGTAGTCTATGTCTATAAAAATACTCTGTGTCTCCTCCTATCATCCTTACTCTAGTTTTTACACCCTTATACATATCCTTAAAAATTTGTATATAAGTAATAGGAACTCCCTTGACTTTTAAACATCTCCATATAATTTTCCTAGATACCATATCAAAAGCCTTCTCTAAATCAATAACAACCACGTGTAGGTTACGTTGTCTTTCCCTGTAGTATTCTATTAACCTTCTGAGGAGATGTAAAGCTTTTATTGTGTACCTTCCTTGCATGAAGCCAAATTGGTTTTTCAATATAGAAGCATCATTTCTTACTCTCTTCTCAATCACCTTCTTTCATAACTTCATGGTGTGACTAAGTAATTTGATGCCTCTATAGTTTTTGCCGCTTTAGACCTCTCCTTTGTTTTTGTTTAAAGTAATTATCATACTAAATCTCCACTCATCCGACATGTTAGCAAACTTAAGTATCACATTAAAAAGCTTGGCTAACCAAGTAATACCCTCTTCACCTAGGCTCTTTCACACCTCTATGGGTATCTCATCAGGCCCTACTACCCTACCACTCTTCATCTCCCTCAACGTTTTCTTAATCTCATCCCTTGTAATCTGTCGATTACAAGTAAAATTATGAAACGTCTTAAACAAGCTAAGGTCATGTAAAAAGATGTTATCCTTTATGCCTTCATTAAAAATGACTATGGAAGTACCTCTACCATCTTCTCTTGATGTCATCTTCAGCTATAAGTACCCGTCCTACTTCATCTTTTATATAACGAACTTGATATAAATCTCTTACTTTTTGTTCCCTAGCTCTCACCAATTTAAAAATATCTTTTTCTCGATCTTTAGTATCCAATCGTTGATATAGTTACTCGTAAAATCTACTTTTAGCTTTTGAGATTATCATCTTTGCCTTTTTTTGCCAATTCATAACTTTCTTTGTTACCAACGCTCTCCACCTCTGTGATGCTATCCAATAAAGCTTTATAGGTAACCTTCTTGAACTTAACTCCTTCTTAAACATCTTCATTCCACCACCAAGACTCCCTCTTGTTACCCCTCAACCCTTTAAAAACACCCAAGGTCTCTAAAGTTGTATTCTTTAAAAGAGTTGCAACTCTATCCCACATCTGGTTTGCATCTCCTACCAAATTCTATCCCTCTCCATAAATTACTCTATCCCTAAATTTTTTCACCATATCTCCTTTCAAATTCCACCATCTAATCTAGTTCACCTCCTAAGAATTCTCTTCTTCCTTTAACCCTTAATAAAAAGATCCAAAACTAACAATTTATGCTGAGTTGACAAGCAAACATTAGTTATCACCTTGCAATCCTTATAGTTAGGTCAATCACTCCACCTTATGAGGAAGTAGTCAATTTGAATTTTCATGGTTATGTTCTTAAAAGTCACCAAGTGCTCCTCGTTTTTCTAGAAAAAAGAGTTAGTTATCACCAACTTAAGCTCTACTACGAAATCCAATAAAGTAGTCCCACTAACATTCCTTTTGCAGTACTCAAAACCCCCACGAGTCTATAAGTATCCATCTGAGGTTGCTCTTATATGAACATTAAAGTCGCCTACTAGAATAACTCTCTCGTCAGGGGGCATTTGTTTAATTACCTTATCTATCCCCAGAAATGACTCTTAAGTTATTCATTCAACCCTACTTGACGTGTATAAACACATACCACATTTATAACAACACCCTTCACCACGATCGTTAAGACATAATCTTATCATTATTCCTTTTTACCCCTATAACATGTTATATAAGAAGTATGTATTAGGCCCAAAATGTAGGAAAAAAGATGATTTAGATGTACATAGTGGAAAAGGAGAAAGAAGAGGAGGAAAGTGAAAGGGAAATGGAGGAGGAGAATCAACTGACAATTTCTCTACAGGCCATGTATGGTGCTAACGGAATGAGGTATCAAAAAATGAGGGTATAAGGACAAGTCGATGGCAAAATCATATATATGTTAATAGATGGAGGTAGTACATATAAATTTGTAGATAACAAGTTACTGAAGAAGGAAGCTAAACAATTAGAGAAGATTAAATAGTCATCATTTATATAAAGAGTGGCCGCCAAATCTTGTGGCACTAGCTATTCAAAAATTTCAAATGGTAAATGAATGGCTAGATGTTCATCACAAATGCTTTAGTGATAAATATTAAGGGTGGTGACATGATTTTGGGTGTAAAGTGGTTTTATCCCTCATTGAAAATATTTGTCACTACCAAAAGGGCATTATAAAGTATGAGTAGAATATTCAATAAATGGAGTTAAAGGGTCAGAAGAAAAAGGAATTGGTGGTTATACTAAAGAAGAAGTTAGCAAAATTGTTAGAAGTTGTCAATTTATGGTAATCCTAGGTTTTAAAACAATATTATTTTCTATCATTGTTGGTGGATTTGAATGATTCTAAATTATATAAGTAAGAATAGAATGAATTGAATGCAATGTTAGTGGAACATAAAAAGGTAGTGGAATATGTAGAGGTTTTTAAATAAGCTAAACGCTTACCTCCTAATAGATTTCATGATCATATAATACCTATGATAGAGGAAACTAAGCCTATTAACTTGAAACTATATCACTATATAGGAATTTAGAAGGAGGCTATTCAAGAGATGGTAGAGGAAATGATTAATCGTGGAATAAGTAAGCAAAGCATCAACCCTTATTCTACTCCAATAATTCTAATTACGAAAAATATGGATCTTAGTAATTTTTGTAGATTAGACCCTTAACCACAATTGTATTTATGGAGGAGCTATGTGATGAGTTACATAGATGAGGCTACTTCTTTAAATTGGATCTTCTTATTGGTTGTCATCATATTAGGGTGCATAAAGGAGATATTCATAATGAAGGTCATTATAAATTCTTAATAATGCATTTCAGTCATATGAATGCTTTGACAACATTCAGATCCTTATAAATTCCATAATTAAGTATTACTTGTGGAAATTTGTTTGAGTCCTTTTTACACAATATATTAATGTATTGCAAAAGCTTCAACCAAAATATGGAACATCTTCAAATGGTGGCATAAATTTAAAAACACACTAATGATATATTAAACTTTCCAATCTTCTTTTGGAACATCATATTTTGAATACCTAAGGCATATAAAAGAGTCAAACAATTAAGATTAGCGAACACTAAAGAACTTATAATAGTTTTGGGGAAATTTAGGCCTTTGTGAGTATTACCTTCGATTCATTAAATGTTATAGTCAACAAACTGCTTACCTTATTGCTTGAGAAGAACTAATTTAATTAAAGTCATTAAACTAAGTGAGAAAGCTATGAGGGATGAGATGCTACTAATGGATTGAGAATTTAAGAAAAATCTTCACTTAATTCTCTCATAAGTAACGTTTAACATAAGGTAATTATTATATTTATAATTTAGAAATATGTGGTTATTTGTATTTATATGTCATTTAGAGTATAAACCCCTAATGATGATTATTTGGGTTTGAATTATGAAAAAGGTGTTTTCAAAGTGTGAACCTTACTATCTAAAGACTATATACAAAAGAAGGTCATTAAGTTAGAATTTACATCAATTAGGCTATTATTTCTCTAAACTTTTGAATAAAGATAAATCTTGCTTAATTAGAGGAAAATTAGCTTTGTTTAATAGGAATTCTTTTTTACATGATTAAATTCTTTTATTGATATTTAGTTGGTTAATATTTGTTTTAATATTATTTTATTCAATTTTTATGTTTTAATTTGAGTTTTAAAGTCGATTCCTTAAGCTATCTAGTTATCTGGTCCACCAATAGCTTAGTGTGCTCAACCAATATCTTTAAAATTCACTTATTTTTTTTTCCAGTGAGTTTGTTGGTTTTCTGGTTGCTTATCTGGTCACCCAAACTATCTCATTGGCCGACCAATGTCCTAATATCTAACATTCTTTTTATCTTTCTGGTGAGTTTGTTTTCTGTTTGGTAGAAGCTTTATTCACCCAATTACTCACATTGGTCGAGCAATGTTTTAAAGTTGTCAATTCATGTTTCCTGTTTAAAGAAATTTTACAGCTCCAATATCTTTGTCAGAAGATTTATTGTATGAATGGTTGGCCATAAAGCCATAATGGTCGATCAATGTCTCTTTTAGGGAAGATAATTATGTTATAGTGAACTTGTGACATATTTGGTCAATATCGACCAGTATCCTTGAGTGATCAACCAATACATATGATTTAATGCCCCCTCCTTTGCCTTGCTTTTGTTTTCTCTCCTTTTTTTATTTAAGGCTTCTGAAAACCCTAGATAACTCACTTGTATCTTTAAAAAACATGACACAACATTACAAATAGCTACCCTTCAATTTTGTCCTTTTTTTTATTAAAGATCTTTATAATTCACATTCTCTTTGGACCTATAGCTTTAAAATTAGTTAATAATGTTCATGTGTTTTCCATTAATTACATTATTCATTTATTTTTTAAAAATGTGATTGCATTATATTTGTCATTCTAGAATTTCAAATTTGACTACTTTATTCCATCATTATTTTTAAAATTTATAACTTCATAAGTTATACATTCTTTTTATGAAACTAATTGTTGGATATTATGATTATGCTTTATTTGTTACAATTCCAACTCTTAATTTTTTCAAAACTTGCTCTTGATACTTTAACTAAATTTTAAACTAAGGAATAATATTGAAAGTATAAAATTTCAAATTAGACATAACTAAGGATGTTTCTATTAAAATTAATCTCTTATTTTGACTTCTTAAATATTCAATAGCACTGTTTAGTGAAATTTGTTTTCAATTTTAATCAAATACATTTTGGTTTTTTTATCAAGTCAGTTTGAAGCATGAAACATTACGTCTTTCATTTTTTTAATGATTTATTTTTTATGATTCCAAAAAGGGGGAGAAAGTTTAGTGATATTAGATTTAAGGTGAATGATGACATTCAAGAGTGATGACATTCAAGAGTGATGAAATTTCGAGGAGTAATTGTTTTGTCATTTTTGTATTTCTTATACTTTATATTATTTGCTTGAGTAAATGATAATTTTTTGATTTTAAATGTCTCTTTTATTCTTGATATTGAATTATGCTCTTTATATTGAATTATGTTTTATCCATGAATTAAGGGGAAGCTAATCATTAGCTTTACATTGTTTATATACTTAACTTTATTTTTTTAATATCATGTAATCATTAGAAAGGGCGAGATTGTTGAACCAAGGGAGGTTCTAATTAATATTTTTATGATAATAAAACATAATTACTACAATGAGTTTATTATTTTGATGAAAAATCAATATTAAAACAAAATGAAATCATAAACTCAAGAAGATAATATATGAAGTCGATAAAGAGAAGTTGAAGTTTGCAACCGATGAAATGAAGATCAAAATAAAAACAAAAGAAGATTTCACATTTTGCATTATTATTTATAAGTTCATTTTGTTAATTTGTTGGTCCAAAAGGCTCATCATGCATAATCATTTCATCTTACTTCATTGAATGAGTCTTTATATTTATTAAAAGCTTTGAAGCTTTTGATTTTAATATAAAAGCCTCTTGATATTTAAGTATTTTAATCATATTTGGATTAAACAAATTGGTTTTGAACATTTGAAGTTGTTAAAATCATATTTTTTACGTATTGATCTATTTATATAGGTTATGGTCAACAAATATAATTTAAAGTTATTAAATTTAAAGTATTGAGAGTTTACTACAACAGTAGTTGATGTATTAATCAACCAATGTGCCATATTAGTCAACCAATATATGTACTAGTTACCAATATTCTAACGGCTAGTGAATTTAAAGCTTTTAATTTATAATCGTCAACTAGTAGAATATAGTTGTTATAAGGGCTAGTTCTTAGCCCAATGGTCATTTTGGGTCCCAGATTCTCATTGGTTTTAGCATCAAGAAGGTTTTGTGTGTTGTATATACACATATCAAAGAGTTTTTCAATCATTTGAGCATCATTATGTCATATTTGTGTGAGTGAATCATTTTGGAGTTATTAAGTGCTAAAGTGAGATATTTTTTAGTTGTATTACTTTGTTGGGGTGTTGAATATTGTACTTAAAGGTGATCCTAGTGGTGTTAAGGTTCCTTTTCACCTTGGAACAAGATTGTAAAAAGAGTTTTCTTTACTAAAAAAGATTGTACAAAAGTTATTTTTTGCTTTGAAATAAGAATTATAGTGGAATCCTAAGAAAAGTCTTAAGAGTAGACGTAAGTAAGGATTGTTTTATGAATCACTATAGATCAATTTACATTCTCTCTTTCCTATCATTTTAAATTATTTTTCAATTGGTTAATTGATTTATTCAGTAATTGCCTCATTGTTATTTAGATTAATTGTTGTTAATTGAGTACTTTGGTTAAAAATTTTGTTGAAATTTTACATACATATTTATTAAATGATATTAAGAATAGCTACACAAGTGATAGAGCTATTAAGGCAATAATCACACAATTTCACCATAGGGATAAAATAATTTAACTTATATTTTATCAAATAGGTGTTACAATGGAAGGGACTACTAATAATTAGAACTTTAGCAACTTTAAAAAGGTGAATAGGATCCTTATTCTACACTACAATAATGGGTGAACACTTTAGGTTTATAGGTATGTTTTTAATAGACAATGTAGCGAGGTGTTCCTCAATTCATCCAGTGTTGTGAAATATGTAGGTGTTAGAAATACGAGATGAATGCCTATTCTAGGATCTTACGATCTTTATCTATTCGATATTAATTATAGTTTGAAACTAACATGTACTTTATTGATGGTTTATCAAATTTGATGGTTATTCGATCATTTTATTGATAATTCATCATCTGAGTAAATACTTATATTTTATATCATTGAACCACCCCTAAGGTTGCTGAAGATTTTATGGATAATACATACAAATTACATAGGATGCCAAAGATAGTCATAAGCAAAAAAGATGTTGTCTTTACCGGTACTTTTGGTATGAGTTATTTCGCATGTAATGAGTGTCACTACAATTGCCAATGAATTATAACCCCCAAATGAATGAGAAATTGAAGTTTTAAATTGGATTGTGGAAACATACATGTGCTACAAATTTAGTGAGTGTTCATTACAATTGTTGTCTATCGCATAATGGTGGCATATTAATACCGTTCGTTTAGTCATTTTGATGTCTTTGTTTGAAGTTGTTTATGACTATGCACCTCCTTACATGTTTTGCATCTAATCGATGGTTTCAAGGTTCTATCAGTTAATTAGGTGATGAAAGATTATTAAGCTATATGTTTACTGTAATTTCATATGAAACATGCATAGTATAGAATAGAATGAAGCAGCTAGTGGATTAACATCACATTGAGTGTGTTTTTGAAGTGTGGGATTAAGTTTACATCAAGTTTTATCCCTTCGTCCAACAAAATGTACAAGGCAAGATGTGAATATTGTATCAAACCTAGTACTGTTTTATTACTAGTGCGGGTTAATATCGAATAATATCTTGGATAATTTTGTAAAATTATAAAACAGTATCTTAATTTTATATAATTAAAATTTAATCCCATTAATTTTTATTTAATTGTTACTTTTGTCTTACAAAATCATTACAATATAAAATTAGTATTAACTTTTTCATTTTTATTATCTAAACTCTTTCACTAATTGCTACCTCTCATTCATTATGACTGAATATTACCATATATTACTGAATAAATATAGATAAAAGTGAGATAGAAAAAAGGACTTAAGGTTGTAGTTAGTAGCTATATGATTACTAATAGCTAAACAATCAACATCATTTGTCTTCATATACCTTTTCCTATGTTGAATTCACGTAAATTAGGTGTATTCTTATAATAACTACTATTCGTGGAGTCTTCATCTATTGACATTTAAACCATTAGGTATTAGAAGGTTTTAATATGTTGTTTATCCCAAGAAATAATGATAGATCAATACACATTCTTTTTAACCTGTCACGAATAATATTAATACATACAAAATTTAAAGTCACTTTTGTAGAGTATTGACTGACTTTTTCTATGTATGTCAATTATGAATTACCACAAATGCACTATGTAATTGTAGCTAGTATCGGCAAGTACAAGTTGTTCTCATGAAGACAATAAATACTAGTAGTTATTATTATCCTATTATCTAATCTACAAATTTGATTTGGATTTTAATTAAAGAAAAGAAAACTTCATAAAATAAAATAAAATAGGTAGCAAGATTGATCAGAGAATTAAGAAATTACATAGAAAACTATCGATATTGAGAATTAATATCTAGGTTTCAAATCCCCCTAATTACCCTTAATTGATTGATCTTTTATTATACAATTGTTTTATATATTTATTGGACCATGGAGATTTCTATGGTATGCTAATAGCTCTCTCAAGTTTAATAACAACTAATCCTAAGGTTTTCAACTAAATTACTCAGGTTAAAGTTTATAGGATTTTTTTATCAATTTGTGAATCTTGCTATTATGCTTCACTATAATCTGAAGGATTTATGTCATCCTTAGGGTTATAATCAAATCCTTCCAATTATGGTGGATCTATTTATACATGAATTATCAATCTCTTTGTTATAAAATCAAATTATGATCTAGTATTCCGAATCTATTAGAGCATAAATTAAACATGTAATTGAATCACAATATATTAATCCAACCAATTACATTAATAAAAGAATCAAAACATGTAATTGCACAAAACTAGTAGCCTAGACACTAAAAGAATTTAGTTACATATGATAGAAAAAAAAAACAAATATAAATAGAAAGAAACGAATTGAAAATAATGGATTTATAATTCTAAATATTCCTGTTTATCTTATATTGAATATTCCTACAATGTAGCGTTTGATCTTGTATTCCAATAGATCTTTCAATGAATTCTTCGTGTTTTCCACTTCTCTGCCTCAAAATTGCACCTTTTAAACGATCTTTGGCTCTATAATTGCCTCCTAATGTCTGCTCACTCCATTTTGCCTCCGAACACATTTGTTTATAGTAAATTTTAGGGTTCTGGGAGATGCACGACTGTGCATCAAATCATGCATAACCCAAAATCTCCAAATTTTACCAATTTGTATGGCCTAAGAGAAGTACACGAGCTGATGCACGCTCGTGTATCCCTTATGTGCTTCAAATCTTCGTTTTGTGTCACATTTTCATCTGAATTCTTCTCCTTTAAGTCTTTGAAGGCAATTATAACCTATAAACACACTTGGAGCAAATTAAATACCAAATATACAATAAATGTATAAAATATCAATCAAAAATACATCAAATATCGGGTATAAATATGATCAATTATACATCTATCAAACATCCCCACACTTAAGCTTTTATTTATCCTCAAGTAAACCGTCATCAAAATTATCAATTTTACAACATCAATTCCTCATCAATCTTAACCTATCCATTCATACTATAATTCATCATATCCTATTGACTCAAGTTAACATATAATTAGAATCAATTAGCTTAAAATTAACTTTGTAAGTCTGTATTAATAATAATCACATCAATAATCACATAGAAATAAAAAGCATACACCTTTATGCCCTCACTAAGATTTTACTTAATGCGCTCAAGTGCTTAAGATGAAAAGTATCAAAACTCTCAATCAATGCATAGTCACTACAAGAAAATTACAAATTACCGACAGAACATTACCAACGGAAACAAGCCCATAGCAAATTAATATCGTCAGAAAATTTTTTATGTTGTGACGAAAAATATTCATTAGTAAAGGCAGAGGAAAATTATCTCGACAATTTTGATGATGAAATATAACAATGAAAGAGTAACGTCCGTCGATAAAATAGGCAGCAATATTTGACTGCAAATATAAGCGTTGGTGTGTACCAACAGAAGTTATGTCCGTCAGTAATTTACCAACGAAACTATCATTTCTTTGGTAAAATTGACGTTTTTAATAAAAATAAAACGACATTGTTTGGTTTAACACTAAACAAATTCATTTTCGTTTAACCCTAAACATACTCGAAGCCCCCTTGTCCATCGTCTTCTTTCTTCTTCATTTTTTGCTATCACTGTTGATCTTATTTGTTTTCTGCTATATCGCCGTCGGTTTCATCCATCGTTCATTTTCTGATAATAGTAGAACTCTTACCATAAGCTTCACTCAATATAGCTTAAGTGCTTAGTGTGAAAAGTATCAAAACTCTCAATTAAGGCATAGTAGAACTCTTACCATAGGCTTGCAATATGATCACATCTCTACCACTTATGTATAAACTAGAAACAAAAATCAAAAGGTCTTTATATGGTTGTAGTGGGTTTTGGTATGGTATAGTTAGGATATTAAAAAGGGATTAATTGAAGGAAATTTACTAAAGAAAAATTACAAGACTTGTTTACAAAACAAACAAGTCCTTTTAGTGCAACTCTATTAGTACCATATACTTGTTCACAAATTTTTTTATTATGCTTGTAATCTTTTTCATAATAATTCAAGCATTCAGTACCACAATTAAAGAAATAATGGACCTTTCAATAATTTCAAGTCTCAACCAAGTAAAAAATGTAAATAACCTTCAAGGTTTAAAATAATAAAAAAGCCTTCAAAGAAAAGCAGGATAAAGGTTAAGATGTGGGTTTAATCAATGAAAAATGCTAAGGCTCAACTCGATTTTTCCTAAGGATAAAATTATGGGTATGGTAAATATGAAAGAAATAGGCTAAAACAAGTTATTGAATCTAAGTGCCTTTATCATGTTAATGCTTCTAATTTGAAAAATGTGGTCTCAATATGCATAATACAAGCAAGTTTTAAAATTGTTCAACCATGCATGATAACCCAAATGACAGGATAAAAAATTAAAAATTAAAAATTTTAAAATATAAAAAGTAGCTCTTATGCTCAAAAGCTCATGAAAAAGATGAATATATATGTGTGTAAATAATATGCAATTTCATTCAAGTCAACTATCTAAATGATTAATAGAAATATGACTTATGAAAGCAATTTTATTGTAACTCTCATCCTTTTGCATACTAATTAAAATTAACATTCAATAATGAAATATAGTATTAACGGACGAATTTCAATCAATTCAGAATATAAGTTAATAAAATTTAACAATCAAGGTTATAATAAGCTTAAAGAAAATTATTAAAAATTTATTAATCTCTTCCCTACACTTAAAGTTGTACATTCTCCTCATTGTATACAATATAAGCATTTAAAAATAAGTGAGAGGGTTAAGCTGAATAAGGGAAATTTTCTAATTTGTGATCCATCCAATAGTAGACTACATCCTTGCAAAATATAAAGATAACAAAAAATAACTAAGAATCATAAAAATGAAATAACATAAAATAAAATCTATTATAATTCATGGGTTGCCTCCCATGCATTGTTTCTTTAACGTCATTAGCTCGACATAACCTATACATTAGTCTCATCCTGTGTCTATAATTAGTGGCTTGCTTCCACCCGTTTCTTCATATAAGGATTTTGTAGCTTGTAAGTAAACCACTTGTTGCAAGGTAATTACAATGACATAATTTATCAAATTAATAAATCTAATTGCACGAATTAATGCCCTTTTTAATGACAAGCTGTTAATAAAATATGGAATAACAAAACTCTATGAATCGTCGGTTAACTCAAACAGTTTGTCTTTGAGGAAGTGGGAACCATCAGTACTCAAGGTGACTACCAACGTCTTATTAGTAGTTTTCTTACTTGGTTCCTCTTCCAGTTCTTCCTTAATCACCTTTGTCCACTCTTTTTCTTCTTCTTCTTCTTCTCCTTCTTCCTAGAAAAGGTATCTAGCTCATCTTCTTCAATTACCTCCTGCCACTCCTCTACTTCCTCTTCTTAGATGGAGACTCCTTCTTCTTTCAAAAGCTCTTCTTGGAATGTCACTTCATTTATGAAGCCAATCATTGTCTTTTCTTCACTCTCGAATTCGCAACAATTGTCTTTTATTTCTACAAGGAGGTCTATTAATTTATCTGTAATACTTCCTTCCTTTTCCTCTTCCTTTTCTTCTTCTACTAGGAACTCTTTTTTACTCTTAAGGGTGATTGTTATTCCACATTCTGGAGGGTCTATTTCAGTAGCACTAGGAAAATTCTCTTACATCTCTTCAGATAATGTCTTCACCATCTGATTCACCAAATTTTGTATACGAGCCTCTATTTCCTGATGCCTCATGATTGATTCTTGAATGAAATCGGCCATCGTGTCTTTCAGAGTTGGCTTGTTAACAAAAGGTGCTTGGTGCTATAAATTTTCAGCCAAAGCATAATCGTTCCATCCATAGGCATAAGAGTTACTCTACTCTGAATTACAGTTATTCTCATATAGTGCACTTTGAGGTTGAGTATACATGCTCGGTCGCTCCTATATATAAGTTGGTGCTCGACATTCATGATTGTAGTAATTACTCCTACCAATGTCTCAACACGATCTAGATATCGGTTGAGCTTCCGAAAACATGTGAGGACACCTCTCTCTCCCATATGGTGATGTTATAGATTATGAAGACATATTTTAGCTCCTATAAAAGGATTGCCTGCTCCATTCTTCCATTATGAGTTGTAATTATGACAATGCATTTTAAATCCTCCAATAAACCATAAACTTAAGATTATGTAGAGAAGTTCAAAAGAAAATTAAATGAATAAGTCACAAATACAACAAGATATAATAAAAATATAATATAATATAAAAACAAATGACTAGAGGAATAGCATTCAAGTGTTTCTAATATAAAAGTCTCCAGTAACGGTGTTAAAAACTTGATTGAATTTGTCTATATATGTCAATTCTGAATTACCGCAAATGTATGGTGTAGTTGTAGCTAATATCGACAAGCACGGGTCGATCCTATGAAGACGATGAATACTAGTAGTTATCGTTATCCTATTATCTAGTTACCCTTAGTTGATTGATCTTTTATTATGCAATTGTTTTATTGATTTATCAGACCATGAAGATTCTTATGGTATGCTAATAGCTCTCTCAAGTTTAATAATAACTAATCCTAAGGTGTTCAACCGAATTACTTAGGCTAAAGTTTATAGGATTGCTTTACCAATTTGTGAATCCATCTATTATGTTTGACCCTAATCCGGAGGATTTATATCATCCTATCTCTAAGGTTGCAATCAACTGCTTCCAATTACTGTAGATCTATTAATACAAGGATTTCCCAATCTCTATGTTATAAAATCAACTTATGATTTAATATTTCAGATCTATTATAACATAAATTAAACACGTAATTGAATCACAATATATCAATCCAACTAATTGCATTAATAAAAGAATCAAAACATGTTATTATACAAAACTAGGGTTGATTTAAACTAGACACTAAAAGAATTTAGTTACATATGATAGCAAGCGAAATCAAACATTAAAAAAAAAAAGAAAAACGAATTGAAAACAATGGGTTCATAATTCTAAATCTTCGTATTTGTCTTCTATCGAATATTCTTGCAAGGTATAGATTTGATCTTGAATTCCAATAGATCTGTAGATGAATTCTTCGTGTTTCTCACTTCTTTACCTCAAAATAGCCCCTTCTAAATAATCTATGGCTTTGCAATCACCTCCTAATGTCTGGTCACTCCATTTTACCTCTAAAGACACTTTTATAATAAATTTTAGGGTTCTACGAGATGCACGAGCTGATGCACAGTTGTGCATTAAACCATGAATAACCCAAAATCTCTAGAATTCGTGAATCTGCACGAACTAAGAGAAATACATAGGCTAATGCACAACCATGTATCCCTTATGTGCTTTAAATCTTCATTTTGTGTCGCATTTTCATCTGAATTCTTCTCCTTTAAGTTTATGAAGACAATTATAACCTTTAGACATACTTGGGGCAAATTAAGTATTAAATGTACAATAAATGTATAAAATATCAAGAAAAAACATAAAATATAGGATATAAATATAATAAATTATACATCTATCAAGTATTTAGGTTTATAACTAAAGATTGGTAGGTATCATTCCACAAATTTCAATTTATTTTTATTAATTTCATGTATTAAATATCTTCATGGTATGCAATGTACAAAAATAAATACAAATAAAAATAAATAATGTAAACTCTAAATATTTTTATCTCTCTTTTTAGTAAATCTTTTCACTAAAAGGGTAGCAAAGACAGTACATAACAGAAGAGAGAGACAGAGTTATGAACGAAGAAGAAGGATAATGTAAAAAGAGAAGGAGAAAAATAAAGAATGAATCAAACGAGACAGAGAAGTTATAAAAACTACAAACATAAAAAGAGAGAGAGCTTGGAAGAAATGAGAAAGAGATAACAAAAAAAAAAGCTCAAAAAAGAAAAAAAAAAGTTAAAACAATCCACAGAGAGAGGTCTTGAAAACAAAATGGATAAATAAAGAAAACAACATAAAATACTTAAAGGGTGGTGAAGAGAATAAGGAAAAACAAAGCGGAGGTTTTCTCAGGGCCCATTGGACACTCTCGTTTTGTTGAACTTCTCAGAATCTATCTTTTTTATCCTTTCCAGGTTATATTCAAAGTAAGGTTCCTTATCAATTAGCATTCATCCAATGTTTCATGCATCTTAATTGAAGAAACATGTGTTTGATATCTCTCACAATAGCAACCTCATTCCAACTTCTATTCCTTCTACTGTACATATTCCACTGGCCATTAAAGATCATCAGTTGGTGAATCATTGCAATCAATCAATAGTGTAGATCCTCTTCAGTGGTCCAATGATAATGAGCACAATAACTTATAAAATTATCTTTATGACATACAACAACATTATCCTAACATCAACAGTGTAAACAAGGTTGTTAACAGGGGAGGGTTCAAAAAGGAGAATTTAGTAAAATTCAATTAAATGAAATGAATAAGACAGATAGAACAATGCCATCTTTTATGGACATATTTATAAAGAAACTAAATAAAGACTCTAGATATATAAACATCATTTTCTTTTTGGTTATACTTATTAAAATAAAATTGTTTGAACTCTTATCCAATCAAACTTTAAATTACTCGAGCTCGATAATGTGAAGTTTAGACAAAAAATTAGATTTGATTTTACTCGTTACTATCAGTAAGTGAAGCTTTATTTTTATAAAAAGAAATTAACGTATATAATCTTTTAACTATATAATAAATAAAATTTTAAATAAATAATTTAATAAACTAATAATTAAATTTAAATCGTTAAAAATATTAAACTTATAATAAAATCAAATTAAAAGTTTGAGTCAATCAGATTGGCTCAAAGATCAAACTTACTCTAATAAATAGCTTAGGCTGTGGCCCTCCAAGCTACGAGCACCATTTATTTTTTAAAGTAAAAAAATTTTTGAAATGATATTATTTTGGACAAAATGATTTTGTTTTGAAAAAATAGACGAGCCATAAGTCAAGCTTAGCCTATCCCATAACTTAAGCAAACTATAGTCGACTCGTAACTTAACTTGAGCAAACTATAATTAGCCTGTAACCTATTCGTGATTGGACCGGGCCGAGTCAGCCCATTATTGACATCCATGTAAAAGACAAGTTAAAATGAAATGCAGTATATGGTTAAAAGACAAGGTAATCTTCCCACGAACATCATTCAAATTAAAGATAAAAGAAATAAAGAAAAGAATCTAAAGCTAAAACAAGATGAAAGGCGTCAACATCACAGACCCATTCACCTCCGTCATATATCACTAGAACCTCGGTGATAGGTAGAGAAAGAAGAAGAAGAAAAGGCCATGGGGGAGGTGGGATCTGGTGAGGACAAGAGCAGTGTAAGGAGCGTCGGACTACTTTACGATGATCGCATGTGCAAACATCAAACTCCGGATGGTGATCCTCACCCCGAGAACCCCCATCGCATCGAAGTCATCTGGAACAAACTCCTCTCCAACAACATACCTCAAAGGTTGGTTACCAGTCTTCTTCTTCTGTTTGGCTGCTCTGAAATGGAAGTAGCGGAGAATTCGGAAATTGTATAAATCCATTGTTGAGTGCGAAGTGCTCTGAAACCAGCTGAGCGAGTTATGTTCGCTTGTTTTTCCACGTTTTCTCTGTACTCGAATAGTTCTTGCGAAAATACGATTACTTACTGTTGTTTCTTGTTGAATTGAAACGTTTTCTTCATTTACGTTTCTAATTTATCTTACGTGGCGTTACTAACATTTGCACATAGGTAGGTGGCTATATTGGTTTGTTAGGTACAATTTTTAGCTCTATTTTCGCTTTATTTTGGTATAATTGGTGAAGTCTACGGTTTATTTGTCCTGTTGGTATAAGAGGTGTAGTTTATGGTTTATTTGTCATGTTATGATGGCAACTGATTGCATTTACTTTTCAGATGCGTGGTGTTGACTGCCAAGGAAGCTGAAGATAAACATCTCTTGACAGTTCACTCCCGCAATCATGTCAATTTGATTAGAAATATAAGCTCCAAAAAGTTTGATTCAAAGAGAGAGAGTATTGCATCAAAATGGAATTCTATATATTTAAATGAAGGATCGTCGGAAGCTGCTTACCTTGCTGCTGGTTCTGTCGTAGAGGTATAAATGTAGAGCTTTATTTGTTCTCCAGCAAACTTTAAGGACGCTCGTGCTCTCAGCTATTGTCTGTCATACTCTTGTGCTTAGATATTGGTGCAGAATGAGATTAGCTCAACTTGCTATGGTGTCTAGTCTCTTTCTTATTGTCCATAATATTTTAGAGACTTTTTTTAGTCAATTTTGTGTATTTTTGAGTTTCTTTAATAGAATAAATTAGTAAATGGTTATTTTGAAGTTTTTCTCATTGAAGAATAGCTATTAAAGAAAAAAATAAATTGATTGCTTATCTTAAATATGATTAACTCGTAAGTCTGTATATTTTGATAGTCTATTCAGTTTATGGAGGAAAACGAAAAGGAGTTCTTATGAAAATTCCAGATTACAATTTTATGAACTATGATACTTTCTTTGTAAGAGTGACTTTTGGATTTAGTAGTCATTCTTAAATCCTAAAGGAACCTAGTAATGTCATATTATTATTCATTTCCAAATTCTTTTAGGCACCTATTAGCATGATAATAATTGTTTCATTTGCTTCAAATTTTAGGAGTGGCTCCTAATTTTTATACAAACCCTATGAGTGATTTTAGACCTATCCTTTTTTTTATTTCTTCAATTCTGAAATCTAGTTATTAGATCTAGCAGGTCTAATTTAGAGAATTTATACGTGTTATCAAAATGTGGGAATATGGTCTACCTGTCTTGCATCAGATATGCTCTATGCTTATTGCGGCTTTTTACAGAAACTTAGATATGCTTTATGCTGATTGCAGCTTTTTACAGAAACTCACATATGGTTTATGCTGATTTGCAGCTTTTTACAGAAGCTTATGTGATGACCGATATTAAGTCAATGAATTATTCTCAAGATGTTAAGAAAAGTAGGCCTTTCTCATGATGTGAAATGTCCAATTGACTGAAAGTGTTGAACTTAAAGTGATTCATCTGTGTATATTTGATTGACTTGTTCGTGGGGAAGTGGATAATGAATTTAGAAATTGCCAAATTTTGTTCCCTTTGAATCAGTTGTTTTCTTGACTGAATATCTTGTGTTCCTTAATGCTATCTTTTAGTATGATCTTGTTCATGGAAGGCTAACCATAGATTTATATCCATTAAGGTCTCTGAGAGAGTTGCCAAAGGGGAATTCAAATCTGCCGCTGCCATTGTTAGGCCTCCAGGACATCATGCTGAACATGATGAGGCTATGGGATTTTGTCTATTCAACAATGTCGCCGTTGCAACAAGTGTTCTACTAGATGAAAAAGTGGGTGGATTTTAGTAATTGTATTTCCTCTCTTCAGCTATTTAGCTCATATGCCATCAATTTTAATTTGGTATTTGATTTATGCTCTTACCGTTATTGAGATGCCTCTTGAAATCCCTTTGGATTTTACAGCCAGAACTGGGTATTAAAAAGATTTTGATTGTTGACTGGGATGTTCATCATGGTAATGGCACCCAAAAGATGTTTTGGAAGGACCCTCGCGTTTTATTCTTCTCTGTCCATAGGTAATATATTCTTTATGTTTTTCCTTGAAAAGCGGCGTGTTTTGTGATCAAATCCTTTGCTTAATTATTTTATATAATAGAATTAGATATGCAGATATCAACTGATGGTGATTGCATGAGTTGCAAATCTATGCAGGCATGAGTTTGGGAATTTTTACCCAGCTAATGATGATGGCTTTTACACCATGGTTGGAGAAGGACCAGGTGCAGGATTTAACATCAACGTGCCTTGGGAGAATGGTAGATGTGGTGATGCTGATTATTTTGCTGTTTGGGACCACATTTTGATCCCAGTTGCTAAGGAATTTGAACCAGACATGATTATTGTTTCAGCAGGATTTGATGCAGGTGTGGTTATTGTTATCTTGTTTAGTTCATTGTAGAGATCCATTTATCATATCTTGATACTTGTTCTGAATCAATTGATTGAATATGGTTATTCTTACTAAGCATAGCACTGTTATGATAGAACAGCTGTTGGTGATCCTCTGGGTGGTTGTCGTGTCACACCATATGGGTACTCCATGATGCTGAAAAAGGTTAGCATTTGAGTTATTGTTTGTTTATGTGCTTGTACTATCTTATAAGATGTTATCTTGGCTATTGTACTATCTTATAAGATGTTATCTTGGCTATGGACTATTAGTGGCAATTTTGATTGAGGCGTATGGATCTGAGATCTTACTTGAACGATTGGCATAATTTGGTGCTCAGATTGCAATATCTTTTATAGCACTATTTGTTCTCCAAATTATTCGTATCGTAGGCTTTTGTTTACTGATTTGTTTAGTGCCTTGCGCTACTTCATTGTGGAGTATTATTGAAGAATGTCTATCTGTAATTGGGCTTCTTATATCAGTTTTGCCTTTTGCAGTTAATGAACTTTGCTCAAGGAAAGATTGTTTTAGCATTGGAAGGAGGGTACAATCTTGACTCCATAGCAAATTCATTCCTTGGATGCATGGAAGTATTACTCGAGGATAAGCCTATTTCCGGATCTTCAGAAGCGTATCCATTTGAATCCTCATGGCGTGTGATACAAGCGGTAAACAGACATGGTTTTAGTAACTTAGCTAGGGGTTGGAGCTCTCTGCTTGTGTCTAGTATTGTTTCTGCTTTAAGAAGTATAATAATGGTATTTGCTTTCTCAACAAGTTACATGGAATCTGTTCTCCAGGTTCGCAAGGAATTAAGTGCTTACTGGCCAATTCTTGCAGATGAATTACCATCAAAATTAACCATGCAAAAAGCCTTACCTCCGGTAAATAAGACAGCAACAATTATTTCTTTGGTGCCATTCTACTTCTGCCCATATTGAATTTCTAATAAAAAGAACTAAATCTTTTTGCCCATGGTTGCATTGACATCTATTATTTTTGCATCATGTTAAAATGTCTTGATGAGTTGATTGCAAGCAAACATGAAAATTAGTTTTCTTTTACCAATAAAAGAGTATAACTAATTCCTTATTCATGTTTATTAATCTTCTTTGACCTAGAAAAGAGTATGTTAATCTTTACAAGGAGAAGTTGTAAATTGAGTAAAAAAGTTGGAACTGCTAATAACTTAATGGCATGAATTAATCCATTATTTGTAGTTCAAATGGAGAAAGGGTTTTCAGAGGCTTCAATTAGGTCTTGTATGTACACTCCTTGAATACACCATGCTAAGATGGAAATTTTGTTTCAGCAACTGCTGATTTCAAGTTCTGATTCTGAAGGTGAGGATAAAGCACACATTATTGTGTCAGAAAACCTTTCGGCAGCTGTTCAGGAGGTTATGGAACCACTTCTGAAGCTTAAACTTGAAGACACTCAAGGTAAAGAAAAATAATAGATTCCTGAAATTTAGACTCCTGAAATTTCAAAGTTCTTAATTTTGTTCTGTTTCCTGTACCACAAACTAAACTCCAACTCAGTATTGTTTTAGCTAGTTGTGTTGTAGTGAGCAAATGAGAGAGATGGGAATGTGATAGTTGATGGAACGGAGACCTCCAATGTTCCTCAGTGGAATTTTCTCATATGATTTGACGACAGATCTGCAGAGTCTTCGGTGATCGATAGTTTAAGTACAAACCGGACCGGAAACCTGGCCGGTTCATATTTATTTGGGTCGAACCAGCTGGTCCTGTCCGGTTTTAAAATCATTGCTTATAAGCAAAATATGCTAACAATGTCAAAATTAGTGCCTGTTTGGTTGAGCTTATATCAGTAGAGCTTTTATCAATAGAGCTTTTGTCAGTAGAGCTTTTCTGAGAAGAGCTTT
>JANZXR010000007.1:14538578-14550277 GCA_027575705.1 Erythroxylum echinodendron
CTACCCCAAATTCGTCATTTTAGTTCAGCTGAAGGTGAAACGCTGCTACTCGTTAGCTTTTCAAAAAACAGCTGATTAGGTTCAAACAGTCACTCTAATCAGCTTATTACCAAACACAATCAACAGCTATTTAATATGGTCAATCAGCTAAATATGGTCAATCAGCTAATTTTTAGCTGATAAGCTATTCACCAAACGGAGCGGTTATGTGTTTAAACACAGACGCAGCAGATGCAATCTGTATGGGTTTTTAAAGATGAATACTAAGATGGACTAGTGTACGAATTCGTCAAATCAATAGAACAGTATAGGGAAGGCAATATGAGTTTTGAGGTTCGGGAATCCCCGTGGAGATTCCCCATTTGGGATGGAGATTGGAAAAAAAATCACCCTATAGAATTAGAGATAGGGCAAATATAACTCCCGAAATAGAGTCGGAGACAGGAATAGGTAAAATAATCCCCACCCCGTGGAGATCCCTGTTCACGATAATTTTATGAATATATTATATATTTTTAATTTTATACTCTTTACTAAAAGTTGGGTGTAATCGACGAAGACTACGACGTTTCAGTTGGATTAAATGAAAATTTTAATTGAGTAAATATTAACAATTGCAGTTCTAAGAGGTAATAATTATCTATGTAAATATGAAAAGTAAGAAACACGAATTAGTTTCTATAAACTATAGAATAAATTTTTTGAAATTATTGGAAATTTGTAAAAGTTTTAAGAATAATTTAATGTATATGATAATTTAAAATATATGAGAAGAAATTATCTATATTCTTATAAATTATAAACAAAAAATTATGATAAATTATTCAAAAGTTTTTATGCACTACAAGGTGAGGGTTCGGAGATTTGGGTCCTTGCGAGGATATTGGAGATGGGGAATGAGACAAAAATATCCCCACTTCGGAGATTGGGTGGTACTCCTTATCCCCGCCATGCCCCGTTGCCTTCCTTAAAACAGTACCGAGGGGAGAGTGAGCGTATAAAGAGGAGTGGAGGCGTAGTGAAGAGGAGCTGCAAAAGGAGTATTTGGTTGGGGTATTTCAATAGGGTTTAAACATTTTCCTAAGAGAGACCCATGAAGGGCTAGACGTCTTGACACCGGTTCAGATGTGACATCGATATCAATGATCCAGGGTTAAGTGTATTTTGTTTCTTTCTGTCTTTAGGGATTGATTATGTTATCTTATGTTGATTGAATTGGGTATTATAAAAAGATAATTTCAATGCGTTCATTAAATCGTTTATTTGCAAACGCATTACTAGAATTTCGATATAATCCGTAATTATTGTGTTAAAATTAATGTGTAGCGACTAATGATTTGTAATCATTAGAGATAACATAACCTAGGTTAAACGATGCACCGTATGTGGTTGTTGTCTTGATTATTCAGTTTTTCCAATTTGTAATGCTATTGCCTAATAAATGTAGAGATAGTATCTTAGGTTATTTGGTGGTTAGGTTTAATTAATGATCGTATTTTGATTAAATACTACCTAAGGGAAAACTCAAGTTAATTATTAATCCGCGATTAATAATTGTTAAAAGAAGTTTGAGAACAACAAATCAATGAAATATGTTTAAATAGGTGTAGGCTGAGATTGAACTAAAGAATTGGGTCTCTATCAAATCCCCACTTTTATAATTTTTCACACGTTTTCTTTAATTTGTTTTCATTAAATTAGTTTTATTTTATTTCTTATTTCAAAATCAAAATCCTCCTGCTAAACCTAAATATCAATTAATTTCATTTCAACAACTTTACACACACTCTATACAAGATTAACTTAGAGTTGCCACTGCTATAATAACAGATCTAGTTATTTCATTTTGACTAACATTATGACACACGGTCAAATAAAAATATAACTTTAATCAACAACTATTAATCAATTTTAAAACTCTCCATCATAATGGACTAAAAGTCCAAAAAAAACCATTTATTAAATTATTAAATTGCTTAATTGTTTTTAATATATGAGTTACTTAACGAATTAATTTCTAACAAATTTTACCATTACATCACAATTTTAATAATATTAACATGTTTTCAAAACATTTCGAGTTTAACTCCAAAATTTTGTCAAATTATAGTTCGAGAGGGTAATGGAGAAAGGAATTTCATTCACTTTTCCCCTTTTTTTTTAACAAGGCTCAGATGTTTTAGGAAGTAAATTAAGTCAAGATGCTTTAGTTTCTTCTGTGATATTTTGTAAAATAACAAATAAACAAAATGAAGACCTAAAATTGTATCCGTTTAAACATTGAAATATAACCCTCGTTTAATTCATCTTATAACCTATAATTTAGAACTTTTACCAAAAAAAAAATTAGAGAGAATTATTACTTGAACGTTTGAACGTTATAAACGGTTAAAGGTAAATGTTAAAGAATTCCCTTGAATGCAAAAGAACCAAGTTGCAAACAAGACCATTATGCTAAACAGCATAGTTTTATACCAAAGAACAAACTACTTGAAATTACTGATTGAAAGGGAAACGCCACATTTCTTTCTTTTTCATTTTCTTTTGAATACAAGAAGTACTACATCTTGTTACAGAAAATTTCAATATACAAAACTTGCAAGAGACTCAGGCTCAACTAAGAATTAACATTCCAAAATTCAATCAGTTATGTTCTATGCAAATCTTACCGTTCGCTCAATCTTGTTATGAAGCATAGTTACTAAGTCTCTAACCAGCTTAAAGACATAAACAAAATTTCTGCCTGTCATGAATAATGCAACTTTTCAATTACTAGATATCCATTACTAGTATACGGCTATATAGGTCAGATTCAGTTTTGAGCTACCTCTGGCAAAGATTTCTCTATTGACAAGTTAGCAACTTCTTGCAAATTATCATCATCTACATTTTCGTCGAATTTATCTCTCAGGAATTCCACAGCCATGAAGGTAAGAGCAGAGGCTGGGATATACCATGTTATCCTGGGGATGCTTCCCTTGAACATTCCTTTCACACCTTCACTACTCCAAATTCTGAGAAGTGCGTCCAACCAGCCATTGTACCTAAGTCACAATGATAATCTATGAGATACAATCAACATTAACTGCACATCTTTGGACTGTAAATTGATTAATGACAAGTGAATGAGACCCCAATTGTAATGCATTATTTATTTTATTTTTAACATCAAAACTCAGAAAAATGGTCATTTCATGCGATTCATTTAGCTTTCTTTTCTACTTCTCTACTTCTCATCATGATAGAGTTAATTTTACTAGAATTAAACCGTTCCTCATGCTGACCAATAATTTGAGATCTAAAATCACCACAATCCATGGTTTAAGAAACTAAGCAGTAGAGACATCCGTGGCCAATACAGTCTGTATCAGCTTATCAATAATATGTCAAGATCTTTCATTTGTTTCAAGCCAACAATTTGGCTCAACAGGACAGAAATTTTCATCCGTTACAATATCCTTCCTCATCCTTCTCCCAATACAGTATTACGCTACTAATCTTTAAGCCCAAAGAAGACGCAATAAAGGAAAAGTATGCACACCAGAAATAAACATTTGAGCATAAGTCATGGCATTAAACACTGTTTTTCTTTTTATTAATATGAGAGGGGGCTAGGGAGAGAGAGAGAGAGAGAGAGAGAACTAGGTTAATTAAAATTTGCATTAAGTAGGATGAACTTTTGCATCAAATATCAAACTGATCTCAACTAAATGACTGACTTCATACAAAAATCTGATGAAAGAAAGAAGAAAGAAACTGAAGCACATTTAATCATGCAGCGTTGATAGTCTTATAATTGTTCTCTAAGTAAACCTAAGAATAACAAGTAGTACCTTATAGTTGATCCTTGGACTTGCAATCTTGTTTTGATGACATCCAAAGGAGTTGTGAGATATGCACTGAAACCTGCGTGTGGTTCATGAACCATATAGCACTGTAAATGCAAGGTTAACGATTAAATTGCATCACAAACTTTAGTACCACAGATAGGAAGTGCTTGGAATCCAATAGAACTGCTTCAGCTGTATGCAGTGTTCAGTTTGTTGCAGAAGGAAAACTACTCCAAATTGTTTGACTGATTACTTTTAGATCATATTATAAAATAGCTTCAACCAGACTGAACCAGTTCTTTTGGTTCCCAAACACCCACACTCTAGATGGTGAAAAAGGCACGGCAACATACCACCAGCCAATCCTCCCAGGACAAGCCCTTCCACTGAGTTGTTTATAAGGCTCTCTAAATTGGGGGTCCATTTTTGCCTACCATAGTAAGCCAAATCTTTAAGTGCTTCATAAAACATAACCTACAAATGGAAAACAAAAAAATAAAATGAAACTGATCTCATCTAGTAATGATCGAAACCCAAACAAATTGACCCTGCAACTTGTTGATAAAATAAAGCTAAGAGTAAGTACTTAGAATAAAACAGTTTACCATAAGGCCAGCAAATGGCACATCTCTTGCAAGTGTGGACCAGTATCTGTCAAAGCAACCAAGAAAAAGATTAACAGCTATCAATACAAAGGCTTTGCATATGATGTTTTCAAGACTACCTTCTAACAGTGTTCACTAGTTTATTAAATCAGAATGATTAAATACAGAAAAATAAGGATTTTTGCTAATTAAAGACTACAGGAGCTCCCAAACTATTCTCACGTCACGGGATTGGAATTGATGCATTTTATACTAGACATTATGAAATCAAGATAAGCTTCGATACTACTTTCCTTGAAAACATTCACATTGAAAACATTCACATACAAGTCAATGATTTTGAAGAAGTGATGCAACAAAGTTTAATGTGCATCAAACTTTACATTGGACTTTTAATTAAATTAACCTTTCACAAATAAAATGCATCAACAAAATCCTCTTGTTAATTATTCCTATTTGAAAATCCAACTTACCTTTTGAGTCAAATTTAAAATCAAAAGATTTCAATGCAACCCAGGAAAAAGGACAAAACAACCAATATAAAAAGGCGCGCATGCACGAAGAGAGAGAGAGAGAGAGAGAGAGAGAGAGAGAAGATAAAATGATTCAAAGATTGAAGAGTTTGTTGTTGACATTTACCCAGCATATAATCCCCTCATTCCCTGCTCCTTCAAAATTGAACTACCAGCTTGGAACATGCCTGTATAATAGTCATACATTCCCTCACCAGATTTAAATGAAGCATTCTTCTTCATAGCTGAGGTCCAAGCTGCTCTTGTGCCTTGCACCTGCATGCGTTGCTTCATTACTTCACATGGAACATACACCACAGAACCAAGCGTATCTCCTGAAACACAGAGCAAAACACGACAGGAAACCTTCAGAGAAACCCTATTGCCAATGAGTCCATTATTACTGAATTTGGTTATTTCAACTGTTAGAGATTTCACACTATAAAAGCATAAAACTAAACATCTCCAAGTCCAGTGGATATGGATGGTTTGTCCTCAAGAATAATACGAGCATGGTTATAAAGGGCTTGTATGTGGCAATTCAATCTTCAAAGTTGAATTCTATATAAATGCAGATCAAACCTCAGAAGCACTTATACTTCTAAATTCCTTAATCATATAAGCAGCGTTTCAAAATAGTAAAGATGATGTTGCCACCAAAATAAAGAAGCAAGAGAATGACTTACCAAAAGCTCCAGCAATAAAATGGGCCCAGTGACCTGCAAGACTAGGATTTGATTCTTCAATCCACCTTTTGGTGGACTCTATAAAACCAAAATATGTGGCCCCAGTTGCAAGAGAACCAGTAATCCCAGGAGTAATTCCTCTGTAAAAGCCTAGAAAATGATCAGTCTAGGGAAAATCTACGATTCAGCAGATATTATACATTAAAAACATATGAGAGAAGTTGCCGAATATTGTTTCTTGCGTTGGAAAGAAGAAGTTTCCAGAGTCAAGGAACAAATACTTCCAGACTGTTAAATTATCATTGCAAAATGACAAGTGCAGAATATGTTGATAATGATTAAAAGCATCCACACAGGACATGCATAGAGTATGTATACTTCTTATATAGACCAGTGCATTATCATACACAAAAACTTAACTTGTTAGGATATGATGAACCACTGTATTAGCCTAAAAGATAAAATTTTGATCGTCTACCTTTCACACCATCGGCAACACAGACCGTCCGCACCATCTGCAATATGCTTGTCTGGCTCTGGCAGTTATGAAAGTTTGGAAACAGAGAAGTAACAACGCTAATTAGGAATCTTTTCCAAAGAGGACACATTCTTAATAACACCAAGGCGACATTCTTAATGACAGAAATACCCAGCCGAGAAAAGACAATCTTGTAGCAGAAAAGCAAACGAGGTAATCTCCTAATACTAATGGCTAATAATTCGCACCTGACTTCTGCAAATAACAGCTTGGCTTTGAATACGGGTCTTCACGGTATCAACAGGGTGCATCATTCCTTCACCAAAACCCCCAGCAATAGCACCCCATACAAATTCTCTCCATACTTGAATCACAACATTTAATCGATTAAGAAAAGATTAAGCCGCATGTAAAAGGACTATTAAGCAATAGAGTAGAATCACTTCAAACAGCAACATAATCAACACATAAGTAGTCAACAAAAGCGAAGGCTTGGGACCAAAATCAGGTATAATCTTGAGCAAACTCGTTACCTTACTACTAATGCTCAAGAAAAAACGCAACTTAAAAACGTATTGAACAATTAAAAATGATGCTAAAGGTTCTCTTTTCGGGTGTCAAGAAAATGAAGGGAAATCGTATTGCCTGGTCTCTCAAAATGTCTCAAGCTTTAGAATTGCATCCAAAGATTCACAATTCCAGTATAGCTTTTGCTTTTGGTTGAAAGTCAAACGGATGGAAAAGAAGAAACTGACCGAAGAAATGGGAGTTGAGTTGATTGGAGTTGAAGCTCTCTGTCGCCATTTCCGCTCGTCTCTGAGAAGCAATACAGACCCGCCACTAAAAGGGTTTAGGGCTTTGGTACGTAAAAAGAACGCCAAAAAATTAAAAAAAGGTCTAAAATGTTTGGTTCAAAAGCCTTCGAAAACTTTTATGGGAATTCCAAAACTAACGCTCGATCGAATTTAAAGTTAAACTTATCTCACTGAAAATTTAAGGATTAAAAAGTTAATTGACTGATTAATTGGCTGATTAATTCATAAATTGATTAGTTTTTAATAACAAGAGTTTTAAAACAATTGAACCTGAAAGTTAAAAATCGTATTAAAAAATTTGACAGTTCAATGTTTCTACAATTTAATAGGCTAAATCAGTTCGGTTTTTTAATCATTATACAAAACCATTAAAGATTAATTTAACTAAGATTGTTTTAAAAGGAGAATTTAATGGTCATATAGGGGCAACATCAGATAGATATCCAAGGACTCGTGAGGGTTTCATGTACGGAGATAAGAATAATAGTGAGATTGTTGTTTTGGACATGGCAATAGCAATTGAGTTAGCGACAGCTAATTCTTTATTCAAGAAGAATGAGGAGCAACTAGTGACCTATAAGAGTATAATCATGACGACTCAAATTGATTATCTTTTTCTATGGCGAAGCGATCGAGCTAGGTACAAGGATTTTAATTGTAAGTGATTCCGAAAACATGCTTAGTAACTCAACATAGAATATTAGTTTTGGATCTTGAAGTTAAAGGATGAAGAAAGAAGCGAAATATTAGGAAGTGTACTAAAGTTAGATGGTGGAATCAAAAAGAAGACATGGTGGAATAATTTAAGAATATAATAAGAAATGGAGTTGAATGGACATTGGAAGGAATAGCAACTTTGGTAAGGAATACTGCTAAAGAGATCTTGGGAGTTTCTAAAGAATCGAGGGGTGGTATGATAGAATCTTGGTGGTAGTCTGAATATGTACAAGAAAAGGTGAAGGCTAAAAAGAGAGCATACAAAGTTCTATTGGAAAGTACCACAAAGGAAGAGAGAAGCTAATAAAAAAATATACAAATTGATAAAGAAAGACTCAAAAAAGACAATCTTAGTGGCTAAAGGTAGAGTTTACAAGAATTTGTGCAAAAGATTGGATACAAAAAAATTGAGAAAATGACATTTTTAAGTTGGCAAGAGCTAGGAAATGAAAAACAAGAGACTTAGACCAAGTTCGATGTATAAGAGATAAAGGAGAGTAGGTGCATATGGAGGAAAATGACATCAAGAGTTGATGACAAAGGTACTTCTATGCCCTTTGTAATGAACGCATAGATGACAACATCTCTTTAGGTGACCTCAATAAGTCTGAGAGATTTTGTAACTTATCTCAATGTAAACAGATCACAAGGGAAGAAATTAAAAAGGCTTTGAAGGAGATGAAGAACGAAAGGGGCATTAAGACCATATGAAATACCAACAGAGGTATGGAAGAGCCTACGTATCGAAGGTCTTCATTGGCTAGTCAAGCTTTTTAATGTGATCTTTAAAACTTCCAAAATATAGGATGAGTGGAGACTAAGTATGTTAATTCCTTTATACAAAGACAAAAGGGACATCTAAAATTGTAACAGCTATAAAGACATTAAACTAATTAGTCACACCATGAAGCTATAGGAGTAATTGAGAAGAGAGTAAGAAAGGTGACTTCTATATTGAAAAAATAATTTGGCATTATGCCAGGAAGTTCCACGATAGAAGCATTGCATCTCCTTAGAAGATTAATGGCATATTACAGGGAAAGATAGAGAAATTTGCACATGGTTTTTATTAATTTAGAGAAGGCAAATGATAGGGTTCATAGGGAAACTATATGGAGGTGTTTGGAGGTTAAGGGAGTTCATATGTCCTATATACGGGTGATTAGAGATATGCATGAAGGGGCAATGACTAGAATAAGGACGATAGGAGGAGATACTGAGAATTTTTCTATTGGCATTGGACTACACCAAGGTTCCGCATTAAGCCCTTTTCTGTTCTCAGTAGTGATGGATGAGCTTACCAAGAATATTTAAAGAGATATGCCTTGGTGTATATTGTTTGTTGACGATATTGTCTTAGTGAATGAGACAAGAGAAGAGGTTAATGTCAAGCTAAAATGTTGAGAGAAACATTAGAGACAAAAGGTTTTAAAATAAGCAGGACTAAGACTGAGTACTTTAAATGCAACTTTTCTGGCCATCAGGTGACTACCCATGTGGGTGTAAAAATTGGATCAAAAGTTATACCACAGAAAGAGTGTTTTAAATTTATCATCCAAAGCAATGGAGTGATTGATGACGATATAATCCATCGTATCAGATCAAGGTGGCTCAAATGAAGAAATGCATTATGGTTCTTATGTGATAAGAACATATCACTTAAGCTAAAAGGACAATTCTGTCGCTTGGTGATTAGGCCAACCATGTTATATGGGGCAGAGTGTTGACCCATCAAACAAACACATAATAATATTCTTTTAGTGATGGAGAAGAGGATGCTCTTGTGATGTGTAATCTTACCAGAAGAGATTAGGTCAGGAATTTAATGGTAAGAGACAAATTAAATGTAGTTGGTATTAATGACAAATTGCAAAAGACAAGGCTTAGGTGGTTCAGACATATTAAAAGGAAACATCTTAATGCTCTAGTGCGAAAAAATAATACTTAATTACTGTAAGAGGAAAAAAGGTAGGCTTCAAAAAACTGGGGGAAGTGATCAAGAATGATATGGCACGTTTAGATCTTACCGAGGACTTGGTCTACAATAAGAAACTTTGACGTATTAGGATACGAATAAAGGATATCTCTTAAAGAGAGCATTCACAGTCTTGTAGGTTATATCAATCAATGTACTGTGCATTTATTACGCAGTATTTACCTTTTAGTTAGTTTCCTATTTAATGTAATTACTGTGTTGACATGCATGGTCCGAGTTACTCATAATAAGGTCTTGTTTCCTTTTGACCTAGTTGGAGTTCACTTTTTACAGGTCTTTTCTGATATATGTTCTTATCTTACCTTTTATAGTTAATCTTTGAAATGTTCTGTACATATGTTATTTTTGTATTGCCTTATAGGCATGAAAATTATGGCCCGACACGTTTTTGGGCTGAATTGGTCGAGCCACGGGCAGGTCAAGGGTCGACCATGTTCTACCTGGGTTGAGTCACAGACCAACCATGATTGGTCCTGACGACCGGCTCGTGATCTGCCTATTTTTCCCAAAACGACGTCGTTTTAAATTTTTTCTTTTAAAAAATTAATGAGCTGGATCACGGGCCGACCACAGGCCATCATTGATGCCTATTGCCTTTTCTATTTTTATGATTAATGTCACTACTGTTTCTCTTTATAATTTATTCTTATTTTGTGTTTAGTTATTTTATTACATTTTTTATGTTTATTTGAGTTATTTACTTAATTATTTTATTTTATTATTTTTGTTTAACATATTTATGCACATCCATTTTTAATTTTGTAGCATCTTCATAATATATTACATGTGGATCTATCAGAAACAACCTTTTTACTTAGTAAAAATAAGACTACGTACTATTTGACTTACCTAGATCTTACAACTTAGCGAGATTTTAACTGGGTGTTGATGATGATGAAGAAATTTGAATTTAAATAACTTATTAGAACATTATCTTATAAAAGATCAAATTATCAAAATCCACATGTATTCATGACTTATTTAATCATTTTATTGAGACGTGGTGGAAGAGTCCAAATAAGTAATAACGTAATATAAAAAGTGGGACTAAATTATTTACTTGTGTTTGAGTCTTTAGTTTTACATCTGTTGATAATATTCTAACGTTTAAACTTCTTACCATGTTGCATTTTCCAGATCTTTGAATAGTAAACACGTTTTGGAGTTTTGGAGCTTTGGAGCGACATTTTGGAGTTACTGAATTACTCATGACATTTTTTAAAAAGATAAATATATGGTTATCGTAATTTGATATTTTTATTTTTATTTTTATTTTTAAAATTATTATTGATATCTTATTTAAAATAATATAATATTAATTTTTAATTTTTAATATGACATCATTTTAAGATTATGAATAAATAAAAAATTAATGAAATATGATAAAAGAAAATTGTATAATAATTAATGAATATTACACAAAGGTATATGAGATAATATTCAATATATAATAATTAAAATAAAAAACTAAATTACAAAAAATTTAAGCATAAGCAACCCTCTTTTAATATAGATTTATCAATTACCACTATATCAATATTGTAAAAGTAGATTAGGTCAATTTAAAGTTTGATGAATTCAAGTTTTAATAGATGAGATAAAGGTAAAAATATAATGGATGTAATAATACTAATCAAATTAAGATCTCTATTTGGTTTTGAGTTGTCACTTGATTAAGTGATTTACTTAAAATACATAATTGGGCAATTATTATTATACCCTGTAATTTACCTGTTACATTCTTAAAGAATAGTGGAACGACTAAAAAAAGATGAAGACTAATTATTATTATTTTATTTAAAGGTGTTCTTATAAATACAAATGTAATCCAAAGGATGTGAGTGATGCTTTAGGAATGAATGAATGAAAATTTGGATATTGTGTGATTATATAATGCTAGAAAAGGATTGGTGAATGTATGGTTGATGAATTTTAAATAATCAAGTTTACTTGAGGTATAAACCTAAATTGCAAACTAGTTATATGTAACACCCCAACTCCCGACTGGACCCGAACCCGACATCGACGGTGATATCCGAATCCGTGCCCCGCGAGGGTGG
>JANZXR010000007.1:14568667-14594648 GCA_027575705.1 Erythroxylum echinodendron
AGTTGATTTAATTTGTTTTAGTCTTAATTTTTGTTAATCATTTTTTTAATTAAACCCCCCCCCCCCCCCATTTAGTTTATTGGTTGAAATTAAGAAACTAGTATTAGTTCTCTAGGGATTCTAGGGATTCAACCTAGTTTTACGACCACTATAAGAAGTTTAAAGAATTGGAATTATTTTGGGGGCTTCGACAACTTGACCAGCTATATTCTCATTTCTCTTAAAATACAAGTATTGCAAGTTAGGCAATTTAAAGAATGTACCATTAAGCTATACAACCAATATTGGTGTCACAACATGATATTGTCCTTTTGAGAATAGGAAATGGGAATTAGGGCTTTGACCTTAACTGCTTTTCACTATAAAATGCTCGAATGTTATCTTCTATTATTGTCTAGAGGATTTCTTCAAAGCTTTAAACAACCTAGATATATGACAAAGTGATCTTCATTTTGCTTTTGAGTTTATGGCATCCATACATAATATCATTCATCAGTTTGCCCAAGTAGTGGAGGTAACTTAAGTGCCTTCTTATGCATATAAAGAAATGAATTATGTGTCTACAATTTATACATCAAACGATCACCATTATTAGTTTTATGAACAATTCATTTATAAACTCCAAGAGAGAGTATGGAACAAAAAGACCGAGCAATGATAAATAAGCTACAAATTGAGATCAAAGTGGGAAAATTGTGAAGAGAGGCAAGTGAAAACAATTATCCACCGTATATATATCAGATCATATATTGCAGCAACTTACCATAATCTCTTAGTTTAATTTGCCTCTAATTATTACATATTTATGCTTTTGGCATAATTTAGTTTTATTATTCATGATTCTCACCTTCTATTGATTAATATATTCATACAATGATATGGTAATAAAATTAAGAAAAATATGGGCGAAAATAAAATATATATAGCTTTTAGTACTTATACATTTGGTATATACTTGACATAGGAAGATTGTAAATGTGTCATTAATCAAGAATGCTGCTTACTGTTGTTTTGACAACTTAACAAGCGAGAAGGATATATTCTCAAATTTTCGATAGAAATTATTATGACCAACAATACAATAATATTATTATTTTCTATTGCTACTATTTACGATATATTGATTTTATTTCATTTTAGTGGTTATCATGATCTATATTTATATTTCAAATTCCCTATATTAAGTGCTTCATTTGTAATGACAAAATGAAGTTACGAATATCAATGTAAGCCTAATATTGGTTAATATTTTTATTAATATATCAATACAAAAGTGGGTATTTCTATTATAGTTTTAATGATGATATTATCACAAAAACTTTTAAAACATTCAAATTATAGGTATCTTATAGATATTTGTAGTGATAAATGAGTTGAAGATTTGTTACTATAAAAAATTATGTTAGACATCTTTTGTGTGTTGGGATAGGAGTTTTGTCTACATTATTGTTCATAAAAGGTGAACTTTTTTATATAGTGCAATTTTGATAATTGCAATATTTGTATGTTTTTATTTTCCCGAGGGCCAACTTTACAAGGAAGACAAAAACTAGCATACTAACAATACTATAATATATTAGTGTATATATATATATATATATATATATATATATATCTATTTAAATGTTAAATGTAAATAAATATTAAATTAATATATAAATTAAATAAAGATATAAACAAACAAGCAAAATCCTATTTCTGAATTATAATCATTCTTTTTTATTCGATCGAAAGAAATAGTTTTTTTATTTGGTCTCAATTAACTATATATCTTGTCCATCTAATGTACCTAACTTTGATATTAACATATTTTATGATGTCTAGTAAGTTTTTAGAGTGATGGATAGACAATGTACCATTAAACTATTTATGTAAACAATTTGTGGGAATGAGTGACCTAAGATTATCTTTTTTGTATTTTTTCAACTTTTTGCTTTACTTCATTTTATAAAATTTTGGTCTTTACCATGAAAATCTAGCTTTCTCTTTTTAAACCCGAATTTTGCAATGCTCGATTTAATCCACTTACAATTAAAAACATTAATACATACTTTTTTATTGTTAGCTTAAATTCATAGTGGAACATGAGTTAAATCTATATGAGATTATGTCTCAAAATTTTGGAAATGTCTTGCTTGTTAATAGATTTATATATATCTTTGCTTAGAATTCTTGATACTTTCGATTTCACTTAGTTGATTACATCGATTCTCCACTTCACCCTTTTTTTTATTCAGATATTGCTCAATAATCTCCTTAATCACATACTAGTCATCCTCATTTACATTGAAGTAGTTCAAAAACTTAAAGTTGAAGTAGAACAAAGAAGAATGAAAAATGAATTATAGTTGAGCATAAGAAAGCCATCATGAGCTAAATCAAGAATGCTTTACATTGTTAATAAGTAAAGCTCTTTGCACTAAAAAAAGAACATATTCCAAATTTGAAGCAGAACAAAGAAAAAAATGATAGATGAACACAACTAAAGAACTATTTCATTAGTTCAAGAAACATGAAACCATTTTAGAGACTATACAAAAGCACAATGTTCAAATTCTTAACTAAATCATAAACTCAACTAAAGCATAACAAAAACAATGTCCAGTTCTCAACTAAATCATAACAAACACAATATCCAAATTCGTCAATAAATAGTTCAATGTGCAATAGATTCACTGTTAGCAAGAGATTTATATTAGTTGATCTTGTCGTTAATTTGATCCTCCTCTTGGTTTAAGTTGTATTGAAGTTTAATTTTGAGAAGTTTGAGCTATTTTCAATTATTTCCTAGAGGTTCAAAGTACTTCAAATTGATGACCACCATCTATGAAACATCATACATAAAAAGCACAATGTTAGGACTTACAATAAAATTGCACATAATCAGCATAAAACGTAATTAAGTGAAAAATCATAAAATAAGTGTTCCCACTAACTTCTTCAAATGCTACTTTATATCCTACAATTGCCAATAAAAATATAAATAGTTATGTTATTAAAAAATTTAGTGCAAGTTACTTAAAAAATTAAAGGTTAATATTCATTGACCACCCTCTTTTCCCTTTTTAAGATAGACGATGCGTTATTTAAACTTGTAAGATCTAATTGTGTAGGTTTTCTAATTGAAAAACCGCCACTATTAGATGTAGGACATAACTTTTTTATGATCCTCCTCTTTTTCATAACATTAAACATATGGACTTTGTAATAAACAATTTAATATTTAAGTTATATTTAAGATGATGGTAGAAAAAATTTATAATTGCTTTAACAATTTCAGGATGGCTTGAAGGTTAATCCTTATTCTATTATTGTAACTAACTTTACAACAATGGTGGCATCTCATAACTACTCTTATTGCTCAATTTATTAAGATGATATTGTTCTTCATTTTTATCCCTTTATCTAGCTTTTTTTAGGTCTTTTAGGCATCTTCTTAATCAAAAAAGGTAATATAGGTTGCAGGTTTTGAATCTTCAACCAAAGTTTTGGACCGCTAATGTGTTTCATAGCATACTAATAACTCTTTAAATAACATTCATACTTATAGTGTTAGCTCATATAAACATTGGTATCCTTCCTGTAATGTGATATATAAGCTATTGCATGAATACATGTGATTCTTGTTAAATCCCAAAGTCCACATCGACAAGTTGGTGCTTGTAAATGAATAATTAACTTGTTTATAAAATGCGTGACTTAAAACTTTAAACTTTCATTAATCTTGGTGATATAGTGCCTTACTTCCTACTATACAACATCTTTCTTTTTCCTCACTTTTGAACATATATTATCAATGGATTTGAGCATCATATACTTTTTTCATGAATTCAAGTCATTAATGTAACTTGAATGTACTCAAATATATTGATTAAGCTTCTTTTATGAGCTTCATAAATGAATCCATTAGAACCTTTGATATGTTATTATGAACTATTTACACTTTGGTCTTGTACTCACAAATGTCTTCACAAAAGTCTCTAGTTTCCTTACTTTGAAATCAAAATAAGACTTCTTTAATATATTCTTCACTTGCTTCATGATCTCATAAAATTCCATTTTTGTTGTTCAACTTATCATTTGTCAAAATAAACTATTATATGTGTGACCTTTATAAAGTGTAAACCAATTTACATAGACATGTCAGAAAATTTTCTACCCTAAGCTTCTAGGAAAAGATTCTTTAATGCATCCATTAAACCATAATAACCCGAAAAAAAGAAGAATTGTAAGTAGGAGAATTCAAAGCATATAAAGAAATGAACATTACATGTATGAATACTTAAAGGTTACTTTCTGTTGTGTAGCACCTCACGTACATCCCGTGGATATTCGGACACATACCTTGTGAAAGAGGCACGCTAGAACGGTCAAACAAAACTCATTGTAATTTTTTTCTTAAACATCACATGTATTTTTCAAAAAACTAAGAATCATTAATGGCCCATTCTATTTATAACAATTTCAATCACAATTGTCACAAACAATATACACATTGCAGAATTTTAGTAATCATTCAACCCCTTTACAAATTTGAAACACTTTCAGTCATAAAGTCATTACATATCATAATTATTCACATACACATGATACAGTATTTGCGAAATACATACTTTAACAAAAAAAAACAGAAAATGTTTGCAGATGCCAACTGATCCCAACCTCTATCTCTTAATCAAATATAGTGATTAGACTCTAGTTGGTCTAACTGGGTGTCTCCTCTGAGCCTGAAAAATATGTTGCAAATTTTAGGGTAAGTTTTGCAAACTCAGTGAGTGGACCATCCTTGATGGCTCACTCAATCACATAACACATCAATTCATTAATCACGTAATTCACATTATTTCACTAATCAACATGTTAAATAGCATACACCTCATATTCACTTAATTCATATTTCATATTAGAAATCATTCAAACCATTTATTTCAATCATTTAAATCATACATATCAAATGCATATGCAATGCTTACAAGACTCACTTTCAATTATTTTTGTTGTGATCGAGTGCCTGTAATTGTCCCGTATCCATTGTGGATACCGGGCTCATTAATAACTGTTTTTTATCCGTTGGGGATACAAGGTTCATTTTACATAGTGAGCTAGAGGCTCTTATCACATTCTGAGCTTTAAGCTCTTTTTCACTTTATGAACTTTAAGCATTTTTCGGTAGCTACTCTAGTCACAGCAGCCTTTATATTGTCATGCATTAATGTAATGAAATGCATCACATGTATTCAGTCAATCAATTGTGCTCAATTTTACACTTTCACATTCACGTTCTCGTTCACATTCTCATTCACATTTATCATCAAACCTTGGTTCGGCATTCAATATTTAAGTTGAGAATCACTTATTCAGTCAAATTCACTTTCAAGGGCACTTCCAATGATTTTTACATGCATCAAATGCCTTGGACATTTATTGTCTGGAAATCAACACATTCACATCACATAATTCAATACAAAATTTTAAAACAGAACAAAGAAAGAAAGTGAAACCATCTAGGTCGACTCACAGTACGCTCCAAATTAGCATTAGCTTTCATGCTCCAAAAATGTCTAGGTGCCGACATTCAATCTTGGGTATCAACTTCATGCAATACACATTGTACACATATTACTAATTACGTAATCACGTAAACATTCAATTATACACATATGTATATGTGTAATGTATAATGCATGCTCATATTGACTATTCTGGGTATTTATCCTTAATCACATCACTTATTTTTTAACAATATAATTTATGTGTGTCAAGCTTACTCTAGGTTTATACCTCAAATAACTTGGTCATTCAAATAACATAATTCAATCATTTATCATTTCTTTTCTAACTTCCTAAGATCACAAAATATCTCATTTATCATTCATCTTTACTTAATACTCATCATTCATCTTAATGGAATCTCATTAGCCATCATAGGTTCCCTTTCATTCTCATAACATCCCAAAATTCTATATTTGAACCCTTAATATATGACAATCCGTTCTTATGTTTATATCCTCAATCGTCACCCTAAACATATCACTCATTTTTATCTCTTATTTTCACATCAAACTAAGTACATTTCAAGCTCCTTTCAAGCCTAAATGTATCATAGGAAAGCATTAATAAGTCCACAATTTATATATGCACATGGTTTGGGACAATAGGTGTAACTTTCACTAAGGATATCGGATTAAGGTCATTCAAGTATGGTTTTGAAGAGGATTCGAGTTCTACAACTTCCATGAAGACCCTAAAGAGAGATTTTGCTATCTAAAAGGTCAAAATTGCACATTTATGTAAGTGTCCCAAGAATGTCTGCCCAACGGATTTGTGTCCCTCTAAATGGACATGAACGGAGTTGGAATGCTGAAATTCCAGAGAATGTCTGCCAAACAGACATTTACTGGCCAATTTCTAGATTTCCAACTCCTACAAGTTACCTTTAACCCATCTTATGCATATCTATCATTTCTAACTTATCTTCCTTTTTATTTCCCCTTCATTCTCACTTCCATTTCAGCTCAATATCATTTACAAAAAAATAATAATATATGTTTGGTCATCAACCTAAAAACATAACATTCAAACTTATACACATTCATCATAAATTTCTGCACATGTTCAACTCCCTTTATCACCTTCATTTCATCTCTAACTTATCACACTAATTCTTCCCATTTCAAGACACCATATTACTCTTTTTATTTAGCTCTAAACTCATTTTTTCTTATCTCTAAAACAACCAAAGAGATACATATTATTATACCAGAAAAATAGAAAAAGTAAACATCCATTTACATGTCAAAATTTTCTGCACACATTTAACTCCATTTCCAACTTTACTTTGTCTCTAAATTATCATCTTACTTCTTCTCATTATCAAACAATAAACTAGCCTTTCCTTTAGCTTTAAACTCATTCTGGTTCATCTCTATAACATTCAAAGGAATCCATGTTAATATAAAAAATACAAAGCATAAAAACATCCATTCACTAATCAAATTTCTGCACTTCTTTATACACCATTCTCATAATCATTTTAACCCAAAAGCATCACTACAACAATTTATGAATCATTACTCATTTTATATGTCACAACAAGACATGTACATCCAAGTTTTCTCATTTATGTTTCAGCATATATATACCCTCATTTTATGATCATTTAACCCCTAACTATATTCATTCATGCTTCATTCAACAAATCAAGAAGGATAAAGCTTTACACTTACTTGTTTAGCTTCAAAGTCTTCAAATCACTCTTAACCCTAGCTTTCCAAACATCAATTAATCATCTTCTTGCCAAGGTAAAATAAGTGGGTTTTTATTAAGAAGAAAGAGAGCAAGAACTTTGAATTAGCTAGTGATGGAAGAAAGCAAGGTTCAACTTTGATGCTTGGAGAAGAGAGTGTTGTGATATGGTGAAGAAGAAAAAAGAAAATATGAAGACGAAGAGTGATGAAGATGAAGAAAACGATGTATGTATTGTGGGACAAGAATGGAAGACAATAGAGAGAATCTTTCAAATGGGTATAAAAAGGTGGGTTATAAACACTTGGTGGGTGTTATGACATTTATCATGACACCTTCCACTTAAAATTATATCTCTTTTTTGTGATGATAATTAATACTTAATTTCTTAGTCTATTTGTCTCTAGATTTCCTAATCTAATTGTCTCTCGATTTTCTATAAAACTTGTCATTAAACCTTACTATCTCTTAACAATAATTTCTACTACCCATGGACACTTAATTCAACTACCATTTATCAATTTTTCTGCCACTTGGCATTTTTTCTAGTCCAAAAATACTCATAATTACCATAAGTTTTCCATATTTTACCAAAAAATTCTAAATCACTAATTATATATACCAACTCAATTTTCAAGACACATAATCTACAATTCACATTATAATCACATTAAATATCAATTATACCTGGAAAATGTCAAATGATTGAATGAACAATCATTGTAATGTGTGCAATAATCAAATTCACGTGTATGTATGCTATATTATGCATGAGCATGAAGTTCATTTCCTAATTTTCTCATTGATGTCTCTCATGTATAGTATTCTAGGGTTTTAACCCTTAGCATAGGAAAATAGGATGTTACATATTGATTGCTTACAAAAGTCTATACATTTCCACTTATTTTTAGATGTTTATCTAGAATATCCAAATCTAATACTAGGATTGGTAATTCTCTCCCTCAACCACAACCCATGATATAGGGAACATCTAATTATTTCCATCAAGACCAACTGTAGCTAATAAAGTATCTCCAAGGAATATCTTCAAAAAAATCCTTCTAGTCTAACTATTTTTCTATAGTCACTAAATGAACCATACTTTAATGCACTAAATCCTATATAAAACCTCTTAAACATTGACTATTCGGACTTTTCATCAAGTTTAGTTTGAATAATGAATTTCTCATCTTTTTTGGTCCATTGTAACTCTTGTCGATTAGATAATAACTTTTCATAATAACATTCTAAAGATTCTCGTAACATCAGAATAACTTCCTAACATTCTATATAGATCCTTATAGAATTGCAATAGCTTCCTATTTAGCCCCATAACTTTAGGATTTAGTCATCTATAATCCACACTTTCTCTAGAGATCATCCATTCTCATTAGTTAGCTAATTCAAATTCTTCCTATACTTGTGTCAAAATTCATTTGCTATCCATTTCTTACTAGCTTGTTTATTTCTTTACACTTTCATGCAACTATACTTTTTTTATAATATCTTAATAACAAATATTTTTCATTTTCAATCTGATTAGCAAATGAGCATTGTGGCTTACAAACAATCTTAATTATATATATATATATATATATATATTAAAACATCATATCTATTTGTAATTGCATAATTTATGGTTGTTTCGCTGAACTGCATCTTGTCTTTAAACTTCATGCCAATTTCAAACTGAAAATCATTCATATCCACTATTTGATTAAACATAATATATTTCTTCCTCATAATAGATGCCTTATATCATCTATCATCATTATAAACTGGTGATTAAACTTCAACGTCACTATCTTTACATTTACTACACCAACTATTTGAACTTTCTTCTTGTATTTATGAATTTTTTGAATAAATAACCTTTTTATGATAATCTTGGCCATTACTTCCAACCCTATCTATGTTATTGTCATATTCAAACCCACTATTTACCTTCTTGGCACATTTCTTATTATTTGCTCTTGCGATAACATATTCTTCATCATTAGTTACATATATCATATTTTCAACTAAACCATCTCTATATTTACTCAATGGCATAACAATGAAATCTTCATCATATTGTTCCACCTAAATTTTACATAACCCTTTTTCTTTCATACTCATATTCTAGTGAGTATTAGTTTCACATTCATTATCGATATTAGAATCATATCTTCACTATTTGTTATTGGATTCTCATTAGCTTATAATAGATTTGAACGTTGTGGTAGTTCAATTCTTGCGTGTGGTTAGGTATTGACAACATGTACTTATCATGGTTTAAGATTAAATTCTTATGTGTGGTTAGGTATTGACAACATTTACTTATCATGGTGTAAGATTAACTCTTTTACACATCTCATCGAGTCTTTAGGAAATTTGTAAAACATAGAGACTACTCTATATCCTTCATCTTTTGACACTCCTTTTAAAACTAGCATGTTAAGTTTATCAACACCTATATCCTTCTTCTTTTTGATCTTGTCCTAACTTGTTTGTTGTTGTCATTTCTTTCCAATACGCCACTATAATGAAGTTCAAAATTTACCAATATCCACATTATAAATAACTATAGCTTAGTTTCAACAAAACATATTAATGTGGTGATAACAATAAAAAAAGTTCTTAAAACATATAATATACTAAGGTGATACCTAAACATTATGATTTAGGCTTATAAAAAGGAAATAAATAACTAATTATTGACGACTTTGGATGTTTCGTTTCATCCAAGAAGATGCGCATAGTTAAATGGATCAAGAAATAACTAAATCTAGAATGCAATATTACATATTCATCATTTTGATGTTAAATGCTAGTACCCATAGACAACAGTTTTGAAAGTTTTATAACTGACTAAGATTGTCTTTATTTGAATAAGGGAATTGGTGTAGATAATAGAAATAAACTTAAGCATTTTAAACTTCTCATTGAGTTATTTATAGAAGGGGAAGCGTTCTAAATAGATAAGGATTAACTTAGCGAAGATCAGAGGGTATGGTTTTAAATACACAATTACATTGCCTTAATTGATTAAGTTTTGGGTTGAACTCGAGCTCTTGTTTAGCCTAACCTGACCTAAAGTTTAAAATTTTAAAAGAAAATAACGAGATTTTTATTTTTAAAAATTAAAATTATTTAATCGAGCTTAGTCCGGGCTTCATGTGCGTTAGTCCTAAACCCTAAAACTTAAACTCAATTTTAAATATTTTATAAAAAAGAATCAGTTTTACGAAATTACACGATGCAAATATAACATTGTGAAATTATAAATAAATTAAAAATACTATATTATCAATGATATGGCAAAAGATTGAAAGAATCATATATTTATTACATTTTTTGTGTGAAAAAAATTTATTTGAATGTTTATAAAATGTTAAGTTTAATTTAAATATTTTAAAATATTAAACTGTAATTTAAATTCATGTAAAAGCGTCAAGGTTAAATTTATAATTTTGAGTTTTGACATTTATTAATTTTACAAACTTGTTCGATACAACAAACAAGGTCAAAACGACGCCGCTGAAACATCCATCGCCATGCCCACCGCAATCAACTGAACGGAAAAACCTGAATCGAACACTATCCCTATTCCCTAACCCATCTTTCAAGGGTTTTTGTCATCATCTTGTTCATCGATGGCGATGGCTGCTCTCCGACGCGAAGTCCGACGATTTGCTGCCGTGCCTCTATCAAATCCCCATCCAATCGCCGCTGCTCCCCGATCTTATCTCATCCACGAGTACGATTCCATCCCTTCCCAATTTCTACGTTTCCCTGGGTTCTGATGAAATATGGATTGGGATTTGTGTCAATTTGTTTTTCATTTCTATTTCTTTAATGTTTGTTCCTCGTTATTTGGTTGGCCGAACGTTGATTGGCGTTGTGTGTTGCGATTTTTATGTGATTATGTGCTTCTCTGTATCTGTTTGTTTGGAATACGGGGAAAAAGAAGAATCTTGAAGTTGAATGTTGATTGTCGTGTTTTGAGAATGGAGTTTAAAGTAAGTTTTACTGGTTCCAGACGATGGATTGGTGGATTCGGGTTTTCTTTTCGATAATTTCGGGATTGAATGAAAAATTATGTTCATGGGAGTTAGCTTTTGACATTCAATTGGTGTTTCCTTTGTAAAATTATTGTCTTTGTTCAGCGGTATCCAGTACTGTTTTTATGAGTATTAGCCTTTGAAATGGAATGTTATATAAAAAATGTTGACGAGTTTAGCTGAAACCACTCTTGGCATGCTATTACTGCAAACTACACACTATAATCTTGAAATATGTGTACTGTTACAAATTGAGTGTACCTAGCCACATCACGATTGTTTTTAGGCTCATGCCGCGCTATCATTTTCAAGCTCTTTCTATTACGTAACTTTGTGTATTCTTCGACACTTTTAATTCTCAAAAGTGGTTTGCGGTGTACAGGGAACAGGCCTCTGTTGGGGTGCGCTATATCTCTACTCAAGTTGGTATTAATGGCTTCCTTTCTATCTCCTAATTCCTTTGTTTTTAGAAAGACTTGCAGTCTTTTGGATAATCCTAATAAATCTCTGTGAATATGGATAAATTATGATTGATTTATCTTATGCAGTCCGAAATCGCATGAAGAGTATCAAGAACATTCAGAAAATTACTAAGGCAATGAAGATGGTTGCAGCCTCTAAATTACGAGCAATTCAGACCAAAGCTGAAAATTCCCGTGGCCTTTGGCAGCCATTTACTGCACTTCTTGGCGACTCTCCAAGTATGTAAAATATAGCCTGGTCAGGTCACTGGTCAAGTTCTGAGATGTTCATGTTAAAATTAGCAAACTTTACATAGTACGCCATCTTTTCCTTTCCAATCCATCAAGAACTTCTTCATTGTTGTAGATTATATTTTGGCACGTCATTGGTGCCTTGTACTGTTCATATGCATGTATATAATTGTTCTGGTTGGTTAATCAACGTTAACACATTCTATAGGTAGTTTTCAGTGTGAAAGTGAAATTGGATTACTGATCTTCTATATCTGTTCACTCTTTTCATGATTTGTAATTTGAGATAAATTGGATCTTTATGGTTCTTATTAGCAATGTGAATTTTGGGGGGTTTAATTTTCTATTAGAATAGCTTATGTGATTTGATTCAAAGTATAGCCCTCCATTGACCATAGATATAGCCCTCCATTGACCATAGATTAAAACAAGTAATATGGTTAAAGTTTGGCTTTGATAAAGGGTAAGGATATTAGAAAACTTATGTTTTCAAATGCTTACGATGTTTGTTCACTTGCTAATGGTTCTACTGACTACTAAATTCTTTTATTCACTCACAATTATGCGCTCAATTGATTTTGTTTTACTCTTCTATTTATTTGTAATCGCCTTTGTTATATTGGTTAGGCGTTGATGTGAAGAAGAATGTCATTGTTACTATTTCTTCGGACAAAGGTCTATGTGGTGGAATTAACTCTACTGCAGTCAAGATAAGCAGGGGTTTGAACAAGTTGGTTTCAGGTAGGCATTATTTTGAGCTCGATTCTTAGAATTTATGCACTGAGATTTATGTGTTTTGATTGGCTTATTGTGCTACCGCAGGTCCTGAGAAAGAAACAAAATATGTCATATTGGGAGAGAAAGCAAAGGCTCAATTGGTCCGTGACTCAAAGAAGAATATTGAGATAATAATCACTGAGTTGCAGAAGAATCCTCTTAATTATACCCAGGTAAGTCTGTTGGGTTGTTTGGATTTGTGTTAAACAAAAGAAGGATCTTCTGTTGAATCACGATTTGTATTTGCGCGCTTAATTGTGCATCACAAGTTTAGGTTAGTGAGGCAAAGACAGCCTTCGCTGTTTACTTGCGGACTTCTTTTCTTTTATTTGAGTTTCCAATCCTCAATTTCCTTGGTATTTGCTTCCAATTCTCCTTTTCTGCAGAAAAAGTAGGAAAAGAGAATGTAATTTTCAACTGCCTTACAGTGAAAACTAGTTTTTCATTTTAGTACGTAATTCACATATTCTATAATTATTTGTACTACAGCCTACAGATAATATGTTAAACAATAAGCATACCTTATATGTCTCTATGTTTGTATATTTATATATATCATGATGCAAAAATAAATGCATAAATTAACAACAATCATTTTTTTATCTCTTGTTCCAAATCAGATAAATTATAAATTGTGTGAAAATTACATTTAAAAATGACTGTTTCCTAGGGTGAAAAATAATATTGCGAAGCACATTTGAAAAGCATGTTTTTGATGCTTAATTATGGAAAATTGGAAAGTAATTGTTTTCAACAGTTTCCGATTCTTAAATAGGAAAATAATATATATGAATACAAAACTCTATAGTTCCAAGTTATTCTGAAGAATACTCTTAAAAGATATTTTTGGTTTCTGCTTGCCAAGGATTCTTTATGTTGTCATCTTATCATTGCACTTAAAATTTCTTAAAGTTGCGTGGGAGATGCAGGCTTTGAAGATACAATGCAATTCAAAGGTACTCGGTGAACATTCTCACCTCTGTGTGCTTCAAACCATTGTGCTTTTAGGTTGCTGTCCTTGCGGATGACATCTTAAAGAATGTGGAGTATGATGCTCTAAGGATTGTCTTCAACAAGTTTCAGTCGGTGGTTTCATTTCTCCCCACCATTGCAACCGTATTATCTCCCGAGGTGATTATAATCTAGCATCAAATAAGTTGAAGTGATTGATTTCATTAGTTGTATTCATGTTGTGTTTTCGCTAATATTGATGTAGGTTGTGGAGAAAGAATCTGAATCTGGTGGAAAGCTTGGTGAACTTGACTCCTATGAGATTGAAGGCGGTGAAACAAAGGGTGAAATACTTCAGAATCTTGCCGAGTTCCAATTTTCTTGTGTAAGCCTCAGCTAAATCCTTTCTCTATGCTGTCCTGGGGACTGTGCTGCATTTTTAAAGGAATCAGCATGATAACAATGTTTGGTATTCTATCCAGGTCATGTTCAATGCAGTTCTGGAGAATGCTTGCAGTGAGCAAGGGGCTAGGATGTCTGCCATGGATAGCTCAAGCAGAAATGCTGGCGATATGCTTGATCGACTGACGCTCACTTACAACAAGTCTCTCTCTCTCTCTCTCTCTCTCCCCATTTGCACTCCCCGTTCTTAAAGTTATCATTTTTGCAGTCGGAAAAGAGATTTTCTTTTGCTTCACGTTCTGTTACAATAAGTTTGGTCTACCATACATTTTGGAATGCGGGTCAATTAGTAGCATGCAATAGTGTATTTTCTTTAATTTTGTTGCGCTTGTTATTGATTTCCATGGTATGTGTTTTGTTTAACAGGACTCGTCAAGCATCTATCACAACTGAACTGATCGAGATTATATCAGGAGCAGCAGCACTAAAGGGTTAATGGGGAAAGCTTGCTGCTCCCTGATATTAAGGAAATAAGATCATACAAAACGTTCTTTTGGAAATTTTTGGTGCTACTTATTGAGGATGTATTTTGTTCAGCGTTGCTTAATAAATCAACTCAGCATTATACTCTCATTCGAAACATCATGTGAAGATGGCTGGTTATCAGATGATTCTTGTTTTATTTATTTTCAACTTTTGTGCCTTAACATCGGATGTTAAATTTCTCGGGAAATTTCAAAATTCATGTAAACCTTGCAGTACTTAATTATTTTCGAGTTATGATTTTCAGCGAGGTGTGTTAAGATATCTAGGAGTGGAAAGACACTGTTTTTAGCTCCCACTCAAGCCTGGATAATGCAAAATGAAAGTGACCAAGAAGTAGCTCAAAGCTTTCTCTAAACATCCATCAGACTTCCCCTTCGTTTTGTTTTACCTTTTTGATTCTCCTCTTGTTTAGTAGTGCTGTTCTCCGCCTGTTTATTGACAGGGGAAAATGTACGGCAGGTGAACTTGTTGGGCATGGTTCCTGGAGATGATTAAAGTGTTGAAAATATGAGAACTGAGGAGATGTAGATTACTAGTACGTATTGAACATTATGTGCTAGCGCCCTTTTTCTGACCTCGAATTGGTGACATGTTACACTTTGAATTTAGTAGTTTTCTTTGTGAAATACAAATCTAGTAGTCGTCTTGAAGGAGAGTATGGTGCACAAACTCTGCAACTCCCTTGCTAGTGCTGATGGGCCACAATAGAAGACTCCTGTTCCAAAACCAAAAAAATTGTATTGCGTTACGACGGAACTTTTCAAATCTTCTAGTTATGTCCCGTCGAGATACTTGCAACTTAGGAAATTGGACCAAGCACTTAGAACAACTGTCATCCCGGATAGAACAATGGTTGCTGTCGTGTTAGAGAGGGCTGGTGCTTTGATTTGTTGGCCAGCTCTGTCAACAAACCTACGAGGGAACCTATATCTACATGACAAAGTTGTTGGCCTACCTCTACCTATGTTTTCAAGCTTGCATGTCAGGGTGAAGTATGTACCACAATTCCCATATTTCACTTCTCATTGGCTAAACAGAGACCTATACGTTCCTAAACATGCTAATTGCAAGAGATGGAGGTGCTTGCTTCTTACCAATTCTTTCTCCACTGTGGTTTGCGGCTAATTTTGAGAAGATGGTGAACCAATTCGGACGACCAAAATGTGTGCGTGCCTGAAAATAGATGTGTTACTTTGTTAAGCTGTTAACCTTCTACATAATAAAGTAAGCAAGTTTCTGAATGTTTTAACTTGAGCACAAGTCAGCTGAGGGAAAATGATACGTCGTTAGATTTGCTTAGAACTTGATTGGTAAAAACTGTCAAGTCATGCACTGGTATTTACCTCAGTCCGAGAGACAATGTCTATGCCATTTTTGGCATGATACAATGCCTGTATTGCTCTTATCAAAGCTGATCTTGCATCCCCTTCTACATGTACACTGGTTAAGAAGTTGTGGGCTTCAATGGCGGGCTAGAAGATCAGCAAAACAGTAAGAACAATAAGACATAACAAGAACATGTAAAATAGTTTTCCAAGGAATGGACCTTTGCTACGAATGGAAATGTCCTGTGATGATCAAGCTACCTGCTTTTGGTTGGATGCTGAAATTTCCGTCAATCTGTCTCTGAACCAGTCAAAGGAGCTTTGTTCTCTTGTAACCCAATAGAAATAGGCCTTTAGAGGAGCCCTTGACAAGCTACATTCTTGCTCACCAACCTACATGAAGTTCACCTAAACATTGAATATGACTTGAAAACAGAAGCAATTTGTTAATGTTGATGAAGAGAGCTAAACTGAGAGCCCAGTCAAAGCATCATACAGTTTCCATACGGTGCTTTTGGATACCATCAGCAATGTCTCTAAGGACACTGATGAAAGGTGTGGCTCCTATGCCAAGTCCAACAAGCACAACGATGTCATATTTGACATGGTCTTGAGATGCAGCGCCACACGGTCCGTCAATCAGTATCCTTGGATAGTCCTTGATTCCAGACAGTGTTGCCTGCACACCCAGATGATTCTTGAATGAGTTTTGAGCATATTAAGTTGGTTAATTGCTCTAATCCTGTGCTTAGTTTCTGTTTTATGTTCTTTTACCTCCTGGAATAGACTATATAATTGGTAACTCCAGTCTCCAAGTGCTCTAATGTGAACACTCAGGTGATCATCCCTAGGCCCTGAAGTCAATGAAAATGGGTGCCTGAAAATGTGAAAGTGGTATTGTGATTAGCGAATGAAGCACTAAAAACGACACACAATACTCTCCTGAGCTATGGCTATGTTGCTTTGGTGAACAGAACATGAAAACTCCATTTCCACCTTCAAAAAATGACAACACAAAGAAAAATGGGGCATCAGACGCAACCCAATATTTCTAAATGTTTTGGTAAACACCATTTAGTAACCTCCAGAGATATAATCCAAAAATTTGAAGGTGGGTTTCTTAGCCCCTTGAAATTGAACAAGACGTGTTGAAGAAAAGCATATGGGTCGTTAGGGTACCACTGAAATGGAGAAATCTGAGGACATTGTACGAAAATGTACATTCCACTCCGGTAATTGAAACCTTCTGGTTTCTGAAACTGCAGGGATAGCACTTTACCCTGATAAATGCTTGCCTGCAGAAAAGGAAAGGAGAAATTGCTCTTGATGTTAACATGTATTCATTCCAGTTGTAAAACTAAATTAGTTTCAGATGATTTACCTTCAAAATTTCAACTTCATAAAACCCCGATCTGATAGCTCGGAAGATCCTTTCTCCGACATATAACGAAACAGGAATGGCAATGTACATCCATGTCTGCATGAAGAGTTGGTAGATCAATGTAGTATTCCAAGACTTACAAGCCCATTTCCTCGAAAGAAAAAGCTTACCGTTTTGTCAGTTACTTTGCTGGTCAGAAAGAGGAACATGGAGTGAACTATGAGCAACGCATATACAAGGATAAGTAGGTGGTGTGAGTACCAAAAGGTATTGTACCCTGTTAAACGCCTAATGGACCTCGGTAACAATGGAGACTGTCGACGAGGCCACCTTGTCGCTAGCACAAAGACGATGCTCATTAGAACTACCATAGCAATCCCAGTTGCAGCTTCTGTTGTTGTTAATAATTGCATATATGATGGTTGATGGTACCCGAACCGTGCTGCTATGGTTTGTTGGAAAAGGGAACGATCAGAGCCACTGATTCTTGGGAAATCACAAGCAAGATGGGTTCCCCCATGTAGGATCACACCTACGACTATTCCTCCTGCAATCACCTACATCAACCAAAAATGGAAAAGTATAAACTGTCCGTGAAAACAATTGGCTTCTTATGAAGGCTACCTATTGTTCATTTTTCATACCTTGTGGAAGTTAACGTTATCATTAAATGGAACTATGGAATTGATGCTTTGATTCCTACGTAATAATGTGATGGTGTTTCGACAAACAGGTAGGAGAATCAGAGCCATGTTGAGTTTCAACGTCTCCGCTGCTCCCTTGGCTGCGCAGAGGCAATAACCCATCACTTCAAAAGCTGTTCTGTGACGGTATTGGATGAACTTCCAAGTGAAAAGTGAAACACAAACCACCAACCACAGCATAAGTATCCATGCCCTTCTCCAGTAAGATCTGAATAAAGTTTCAGCCTTGGACATGGGCTCTTGGTATGAGTCATTGCTTTGATATGTAGATGAAAATGAGACTCTTGGGTGGCTTGTTTTGAGGAGGACTTCAAGTTGGTGTAGCTGCACCATCATCCACAGACTTGAGTTATTTCCACTATATGAGAACGTATGCGTTTTGAGAAATAGATTTCAAGTTGCAAAATTAAAAGAAGAGAAATGAAAAGCGACAGAAGCATTTTCCCCTACACCTGAATATAGCCCCTGTCTTCATTATCAAGAATTTCCATGACTAAACCAGCATATTCCTGTGCTTCCTCGTGCGACAGGGACAATTTATTGGTTGAAGCCGTAAGCAAAATAGCCTGTAAATAGGCAAACATATTACAGATGTTGACCTCTGTTAACAATATTCTTTATACGAATGGTTCAAATCATTAGATTACTGAGGCACATCATCACCTGCTTTAAATCCATTACGTTAATTCTTCCATCCATATCTCTGTCACATCTGTAAAATAAAAAGGTACAAGAAAAAGCAAGAGGAGAATGAATTTGTCGTCTGAAAACAACAATTGAATTGTTCTCCCAAAAGTAAGCTTCTGCTAAGATTATTACATGTCGAAGAAAATTTTTAATCTTGAACTAAAGCAAGGTTGAGTCATGCGATCCCAGTTGGCATGCAATTCCCTTTTTGAGATTTCGAGTCTGTGATCCTGTCTACTTCCTCTAAGAACCCTCAAAAGTTCATTAGCAAACTCTGGTGAATGTTGCAAACCTGAAAAAGGAAACCAAACTAAATGACTCGAGAAGACAAGAACATAGAGTCTAAACATTACTGCCGACTAGTAAAAGGGAGAAAACATGAACTTCTGCCAGGTGCACTTCCTAAGCTGAAAGGCGTGTCATGCCATGCGGGTATTTTGGCTACGTTACACCTGGGATTCATCACAGGTTTTGTCTAAATAATGACAAATATTTCTTGCTAAAATCATGTTCTTGGGAACTTGAAAATTTAGTGATATGGGCACTTGTTCTATTCCATTAAATTATCTTTTTCTCTTAAAAAAATCTACGAATGAAAACTCTCACCTATACAGAAACCAAAATCTGATGACGATCTTAAGACTGGCTCAGGGGAGTTTTCGGTAGAAGCTAGTCGGTCAAATCGCTTTTCTACTTCTTTCCAGTCAATGTTGATGAATCTCAGCCACTCCATTGTAGAACCAACTGCTTCAGATGCCTCCATTTTCTCCGATGAGTAATGATGGTTCATGCATTGCATTAGTCTCGGCAGCAATGAAAATGGGACAGGCATGGCTCTGCCATTACTTGGAGGGGAAGATGACAATGATGATGAAGAAGAAGCATCGGAGGAAGATGATGAAAGAGAGTATTCATGGGCTGTTCGGTTTTCTGCATGAGTTTCTTCCATTAGGAAGTTTTCCTGAGCTTTTCCCAGGAAAACTAGCCCTTTTCCTTAAAAGTCCTGATATAATCCAAAAGGGTTAACACTATGAAAATGCAGCAGCTATATCTTAGTTGCAGAGAGATTACGAGAGCAAGTGATTTTGTATGGTGAAAGAGAAGTAGTTAATGTTTTCTTTATTATAGGAAGTTGATGAGATACTTCCAGGATTTGGGTGGTTTGAGTGTGGGTAACAAGAGACTAAACACTGTTGAAGAATAATGCTGAATGCTGATACGTGCATAATTGGTTTGGTGTGAAAGAGATGGATTGTAGAGTTAAACAAGAAAGTGGATTTGTTGGAGACGGGAGAGATTAGGCAGAAAGAAGATAGAGTAAAGGAGAAGGTGGGAAGCAGAGGAGAACTTGCGAAAATAGAAAAAGATCCAAAATATACAACAACAACATCCAACATCTAACGAGAGTTGTTGGCACGCGAGAGGAAGTCTAATAACAAAATCATAATATGCAAAACATAAACTTACGCTGAAATCTTCCTATACGCTCTGTTTATTTGACCCAAGTAATTTTTAAGTGTTACTTACACCTTACGCCTCTTTGGTTGGAAGGTTAATATAACATAATGTAACGTAACATAATTTTATTATTTAGTTGAGAGTTTTATAATGGAATAGAACAAAATGAGATGAAAGTGAAAATTTTATGTTATGTTATTTCATTCTAAACAGGGAAAATAAGAAACTTTTGATTCGGAAATTTAAGATAGAACGTAAACTAATAAATATATACTATCTTTTGAAAGCAAATAAATATATACTATCTAATATACTTTCAATAATTTTTTTAATACTATTTTTTTTTTAACCCTAACCCTACATTATAATTGAAATTACGATCCTTAACCTTATAAAATCTTTAAAAGTTCAGATTTATACATACCACTTCTTAGTAACTCTCTCCCTCCCTCCCTCCCTCCCTCTCTCTCTCTCCTCTCTCCTCTTTACAATTCTAATAATATTATTCTTTAATTGTTTGTATATATTTTTATATAAATAAAAATATAAATAATTAATTTTTAAATTAATTATTTAAATAACATATAATAGAATAAATTTATTAAATAATTAATAATATATATAATTAATAATAATTTGTATATAATTAATAATAAAATAATAAAATTATTATTTTTTAAAATAGAAAATATATTAAAAATTAATAAAATAAGTCACAACTATTACTTTTTAATTGGACATGATTTCTGTTTTAAAATCATAGCATTAAACTTTTTGAAACAATCACTTGGAGTATAATAGTCATTTATGATACATTACATTCCATTCGTTTTATCTTCCAAACAATGTCTCACAACATTACGTTATGAACCATTTCATCCCTCCAAACAACATTTCACTATATTACATTCTCTTCCATTATAAATCATTCCTTTCTATTTCATTTATTAACATCCAACCAAACAGAAATTTAGGCTATATTTGGCTGGGAGTTTATTAATAGAATATAATGGAATGGAATATTATTTCATTGTTTGAGAGGAGAGTTTACAATGAAATGAAATAGAATAAAATGGAAGAAAAAGGTTTCATATTACATCTCATTCTATCATAAACAGTAAAAATGAGAAATTTTCGATTTTGAGAGTTTATGATGGAATATAAAATGATATACAACTTTTTACTAAATTACATTATAAACCTTTCTTCCAAACAATATTTCACTATATTACATTATGAACCCTTCCATCCCACACAAATAACAATTTTTTAATATTACATTTATTTACATTATATTCCATTATAAATCATTCCATTCTATTCCATTAAAAATCCTTTGACATAGCCTTAATGATAGTTACTACGCAACCTATACAAAACTAGCTGATGACTTATTAAGAGTAAAATATGATGAGACAAAAAACTTAACTAGTAATCTTGGACTGCATCATTATGATAAATGTTAGAGCCCTAAGTTCAGACTACGGGATCGTACGAGTATTGGCGAGCCTTGGCCAATACTTGGCACGTCGGTCGGCACGAGGAAGGCGTGTTGACGAGGGAACAAGGCAAAGTCCTGCGAGTTAGCGAACTAAGTCATGCGAGATCCAAGGGTGTGCGAAGGCACTTGACTTTGACGAGGCAAGTCGGAGGTATGTAAAATGTGCGAGGTTTTATACTAACTCGGTTTGTGACTTGTACTTAGTCATAGAGCAATGAGACTGCACCATGAAATGAGATGGATCATGGAATATGGACTTGTCCATGGACGTATATTGACGAACCTATGTGTGGATAGGCCTTGGTGAACACGTCAACAGTGACGTGGTAACTATGGATGATGTAGCACATGATGACGTAGCGAATAAGATTGCAGTGTATGAACATCAACTTTAAGAGATAAAGATCATCTGGAAAGATCATCTAAAGATAGAGGAGATCTTCGCGAATAAGGAATATCATTCCTAGATAGGGTAATCTTTTAAATATGATGTAACCTAATCATATTCAGGATAAGATAAGATAAAATTGTGATCTTAGCCTGTAAAGTTCTATTAGGACTCTTAGTCATTTAGAAGAGCCTATAAATAGCTCATTAGAGGTGAGAGCTACTCAGGGAATCAGTAAGAGCGCTCATTGCGAGAAATCACTCAGGAGAGAGAGCTTTGAGAGTTGAGAGCTTTTAGGGGAGTTTTCATTGTAAGGGCTTCAAGTAAGGAGTTCCTTGGGAGTGCTTCGAAAAGGTAGTACTTGTGTCTTTTGTTAACATTTTGTAGAGAGTTAATAAAAGAGTAGCTTCGTCTACATATATATCTATATATATATATCTTGTTGCTTTCTTACTCTATTTTACACTTATGTTATTTCGTGTGTGAGAGAAACACTTTAAACACTATTGTGCACATGAGGTGTTCGAGGGCTAACGAAATTGTTTGGCTACATTCACGTGAGAAGGTTGAATCTTGCTTAAGCAGACCGAAGCAGGATTTCCGCATGAAGGCGGGCGCGACTTGTTGTGAAAGTTCAGGTCTATAGTAAACCTTTGTAAAAGCTAGTATCAGAGCCAATCTAGAGCAATGTCTAGTGGAAGTAATCTGACAGAAAGAGTTACCAGAATAGAGGCAAACCTTGAGTCTCTAGCCCCGATAGATGCGGGATTAGTTTCTTTGTTGGAATGTATTACAGCCTTGGAGAGGGAACTTCAAGCAACTATGAGAGCGTTCGAGGAATAGATGAAGGCTTGTGAGGAGATGGGTTATGATCTGTTGGTGCTGAAACATGTGATGACAAAGCATGAGACGGGTGTCCTAGTGGAAAACACTATGGTGAAGGTACGAGAGCCACAAGTTTTCGGTGGCAAACGGAATACTAAGGAGCTCGAAAATTTACTGTGAGACATGGACCAGTACTTTGCAGTGGCAAAGGTGGGGGACTCGGAGAAGATGTCAATCATAGCAATGTACTTGGTGGGTGATGCTAAGTTGTGGTGCAGGATGAGGACCTCTAATGACATCAGTACAGGGAGACCTCCCATCGACACTTGGAAAAAGATGAAGAAGGAGCTAACGGATCAGTTCATATCCAATAACACTTCATGGCTCATGAGGGAAGCTTTGAAGGGGTTGAAGCAAGACGACTCAGTGAGGGAGTATGTGAGGGAGTTCACATCGGTGAAGTTGGACGTGCAGAACATATTAGAGGAAGACAAGTTGTTCAACTTCATTAGTGGCTTGCAACGTTGGGAACAAATGGAGCTTCGGAAGAAAAATGTAAAGGACCTCCCTAGCGCAATAGTGATGTCAGATGCCTTGGTGGATCTTCAATTGCCACCACCAATTCTACCTAGTGGAGAGGGCAAGAAAATGGTGAAACCCGGGATGGCAAGGAGAAAGGCAAAGAGAAGGTGGGAGAATCTTCTCAACATAAGAAGAAGCAATCGAAGGGAAAGGTTACATGCTTCATCTGCGATGGGCCATACTATGCTCGAGAATGCCTTAAGAAGAAGAAGGGTGAGGAGTAGATGAACTCTATAGTCACGAAGGACAAAGGAGGGAGCGATGAAGATGACTCGGGGAAAGGATCCATTAACATCATTGCGTATTTAAATGTTACAGGCCGCGTGGAGGAGGATTCATGCAAAAAGAAACTCGACGGAAAGAGAAAGTGATATGTGGGAAAGGTACCAATGGAAGAGAAGGCTCGCTCCAGTCTTCGATAGTTGGCGAAGGAATCTTCGAGGGAACTGCTCATAGAGGAGTGCCCACAGATTATTTCAATGATGGGCCATATGGAGGAGGATTTATGCAAAAAGAAACTTGACGGAAAGAGAAAGTGGTACGTGGGAAAGGTACCAATGGAAGAGAAGGCTTGCTCCATTCTTCGACAGTTAGCGAAGGAGTCTTTGAGGGAACCACTCGTGGAAAAGTTCCCACAGATTATTTCGATGAGGGCGTTGAATTCTTCTAGTGGGGGTGGTTTGTTAGACCCCTAAGTCCAGATTACGGGATCGTGCGAGTATTGGAGAGCCTTGGCCAATTCTTGGCACGTAGGTCAGCACGAGGAAGGCATGTTGATGAGGGAACAAGGCAAAGTCCTGTGAGTTAGCGAACTAAGTCATGCGAGATCTAAGGGTGCACGAAGGCTCTTGACTTCAACGAGGCAAGTCAGAGGTATGTAAAACGTGCGAGGTTTTATACTAACTCGATTTGTGACTTGTACTTAGTTATGAAGCGATGAGACTGCACCATGAAGTGAGCTGGATCATGGAAGATGAAGTTGTCCATGGACGTGCATTGATGGACCTATATGCAGATAGGCCTTGGTGAAAGCAAAAGCAGTGACGTGGCAACTGTGGATGATGTGGCACATGATGACATGGCGGACAAGATTGCAGTGGATAAACGTCAACTTTAAGAGATAAAGATCATTTGGAATGATCATCTGAAGATAGAAGAGATCTTAGCGGATAAGGATAATTATTCCTAAATGGGATAATCTTTTAAATGTGATGTAACCTAATCCTATTAAGGATAAGATAGGATAAGATTGTGATCTTATCCAGTAGCATTCTATTAGGACTCTTAGTTATCTGGAGGAGTCTATAAATAACTCATTAGAGGTAAGAGCTATTCAGGGAATCAGTAAAAGAGCTCATTGAGAGAAATCACTCAGGGGAGAGAGATTTGAGAGTTGAGAGTTTTTGGGGGAGTTCTCATTATAATGGCTTCGAGTAGGGAATTCCTTGGGAGTGCTTCGAGAAGGAGATACTTGTGTCTTTTGTTAATATTTTGTGGAGAGTTAATGAAAAAGTACAACTTCGGCTACATATATATACTTTCTTACTCTATTTTACACTTGTATTATTTTGTGTATGAGAAAAACACTTTAAACACTAGTGTACGCGTGAGGTGTTCGAGGGCTAACAGAATTGTTCGGCTATATTCACGTGAAAAGGCTGAATCTTACTTAAGCGGATTGAAGCGAGATTGCCGCACGAAGGTGGGTGCGACTTATGGTAAAAATTCAAGTCCAAAGTAGACCTTTGTAACAGTATATTGGGGAAAAGATTGTTTTACTGAACTAGCCACAATTTAAAGTCTAAGCAATAGAATAAAGTTGTTTCTTTGTGATCATAATATTACATATTCGAATAACAAAAATAGCTTATTTTAGAAATTACAAAAAGAAAGCTGCATATATAGATAATTCTCGCAAAGTAAAGAGTCTTATGCACTGAGATATCTTTGAATTTTTTTTCTGCATTTGATAAATATAGGTTCAGATCACCTGTTTCTGTTAGTTTCTTTCTACCCTATTTTATGAATATCTATCCGTTCATTTTCTGTGAGTCTCATGAAAAAAAAACCACAGCATGCAGGCATCTCATACATAAATATCGATGTAAGGATACATGCAGAAAATCATATATATGTACACTAACGGAAGCATAACCGAACCTCCAACCATTGCCGACGATAAGCCTCGTGATCTCTGAGTGGTTTGAGTTTCTATCCTCTTCCTGAAGCAAGCTCGATGGTGTGATCTCTTATGCTCGACGAAGATAGGACCCGAAAACCAAAACCAACATTTTATTTTTAAAACAACACTTCATACCTTACTGTCCATCACAGAGGCTGAAGGTTGAGGAAGTGGGCGACAAGCACAGATGCGGGAGTTACAGGACATGATGAAAGGGACCATGTACAGGGAGAAGGGACCATATACAGGTAGGTAAGGTTTGACCGAAATC
>JANZXR010000007.1:14595739-14642715 GCA_027575705.1 Erythroxylum echinodendron
ATATAATTCAATATTTTATCCTAATTAATCATACAAATATAATAAAATTCCTGTAGGTAGATTTTATTATATCACATATAATTTTGATGTCTTAATGTGATCAGAAAGCTAAATATATAATTATAACTAATTTGAGATGCTGTGGCTACTCCCAATAAATTTAAAGTTTTAAATTAAAGCCTAATATTTGCATCATGTCATAACAAATCAATTAACTAATATTAACTATTTAATCTAATTTTTGCATGTATAAGAATCAAGAATTTGTACACACAAAATGTTCAATTAATTACATGTAATTGTGCAAAATTAAAAAATCATCATATGCATTCTAAGCAAATAATCAAAAGACATACATAATTAAATCAATATTTTTCATAAAATATTAACACCTAAAAAATGATTTTATAAATAAAATCATAACTCATAGATTAAGTCTGAAGTAACCCAAATTATTACTAATATTAAAACAAAATTAATATTAATAATTTTAATTTAAAAAAAAGATAGTCGGGTCGTCTTCAACCTCCAGCCGGGTCGGGCGTGATCCGGATGGAACCAGATGGAGCCCCGACGCTCCAAACGAGCAGAAGGTGCCGGAGCTCGCACGGATGCCAACGTTGGGACGACACGGACGCCGCGAAACATACGAGAGGTCGGAAATCCGACCATGCAACGCTTCCCGAATGACAACGTCCGAAGCTCCATGTACGGTTGTCATCCCTCCTCCTCCATCACGGTCCAGACGACGTTGAGTGCTTCATGGATGACGAAAACACGACTGTCACATCTCAAGCATATTAAAAACGTTGGAAAAATCCAAAAACTACAAGATCCAGTTTTCAGCAAAAACTCAACCAAGAAAACAAAGGATAACAGAGGAATTTTTTTCATCGGTTTATACAGCAAGACAGAGGCATGACAGGCTCTGATACCAAATAAAAAATAAACCACAACTTTTTACATAAATGTTGATGTAAGGATACATGCATAAAATCATATATATCTATGTACACTAACGGAAGCATAACCGAACCTCCAATCATTGCCGACGATAAGCCTCGTGATCTCTAAGTGGTTTGAGTTTCTATCTTCTTCCTGAAGCAAGCTCGATGGGGTGCTCTCTTATGCTCGGTGAAGATAGGACCCGAAAACTAAAACCAACGTTTTGTTTTTAAAGCAACACTTCATACCTTACTGTCCATCACAGAGGCTGAAGGTTGAGGAAGTGGGCGACAAACACACATGCGGGAGTTACAGGATATGATGAAAGAGACCATGTACAGGGAGAAGGGATCCTATACAGGTAAGTAAGATTTGACCGAAATCCTTACATCTTATTTATTAGATGAATGGATGCGTATAGAAGTGATTTGTTCCGATAAATGTAGAGGTTCGAAGTGTACTGCGTGTTCAAGGCTCCTTCGGAAATAGACTGTTTAACGATTCAAGTGAAGCAGCACTCTTGAGGGGCTGTCTCGCCGTGTACGCATGGTTAATACCTCCCTAGAAACAACTTTTTTATTATGGGATTAATTAATATTCAGTTTCACCAGGAGAAAAACAAACAGGACTCTGATGGTTCAAGGACCGCAACCATTATATATTAAAATACTGAAAGGAGTATCCATATGATAATATGACGACATAAACTTCAGACCAACTTTATATCTTAATCAATATGGCTCTTTTGCATGTCATTATTATTTGCTATTACCTATAGTGTTATGCATTGCTACTCCCAACTTTGGAAGGAGTGGCAATGCGTGACAACAAGCCATTCAGTACGCTTGCATTACCCTATTTCTCCAAACCATTGGCTACAAAGCCATAGATTAATGATAGCAACTCAAGACTTTCATTAAAAATTTTGTTATATGGTTTTAATCTTAATGGAGTTCCCTAATTTTTATAAGATATTGTTATAGTTTCTTGTTTTTAAATATTGACAGTATGACAAAATAATGCTTAAATGGGATCAAAGACTTGTTCACCTGTAAATCTTTAGAGGAAATGTGGAATGAATTATAAGCTCTAATCTTTATTTTGTTTAAGCCCTTCTCTCACCTTCCCACCTTCTTATAAAACATAAGGGATGACGATTTGCGGCCCATAGACCTAAATTTAAGTGTATTCAATGGGTCGGCCCATGGGTCAGGCCGGTTCAAGACCTAACTATTCTAAGCAAATCGACATCGTTTTGTTTAGAATAGTTGGGTCTTAAGTAGACTTGAGCTTAGATAACTCAGACCCGGATCTAATTAAAAAAAGCTATTTTTATATTTCTAATTTTAAAAAATTATTTAAAAATAGCCAGCCCCATTGCCATTAACATAACTTTTAGGGGAAAAAAAACATAATAGCTTACATTATATTTAAATTAAATATGTAATTCAGTCTCTAATTTTTGGTCATTTAAATGTTAACCTAGGTTATTTATTTATATGCTAGGTTATTTATTTATATGATATAGATAATATCAAAGTATCCTCACACTGTCAAGCACAGGTACGATGTTATGACATGGTCAAAATCACAGTGAAGTTTGGTCTATGTATTGAATTGGTTAGGTAATATTGCAAGAATGAAATCAAGTAAGTTGTGAGGATACAAATGGTGTCGTTTGATGGAAAGCTAACCAAGAACATGATACCTTTGAAGGGTTTCTTTAGTGAAGGTGATAAGTTGTTTTTATACGAAAGCCAAAGTATGGCTTTCCTCATTTCATGGTAAAAGTAACTTAGATCCTACTCCATTTCATAAGCGTTTTCTTTCACCTCTTCCATACGATAAATGAGAAGGAGATTTTAATAATTATTTTCAATATAACAAAAGTAGACAATCGACTATGACAAAAACGTAGCTAATTATCTAAAATAACGTCACCAAGTTTCTTGAAAATTATGTGATGTTTCAAAAAATTGTAAACGAAAAATATTAGCTACAAAAATTTTTCATAGCTAAAACATTATTTTCATCTTCGTATAGCTATATACTATTAGCTACATTTTTTATAACGTAACAAAATATTATTAGCTATGTATCTTATAATGAAACCAAATACTTTTAGTGATATTTTTCATAACATAGTCAAATGTTGTTATTTACTATGCTTTTAATAATACCGAAAGATGTTATTTGTTACATTTTTAATCCATAATATTGAATAATATTTTTTTATATAATATATCGACATGTTTTTATTGTGAATTATTTATTTATTATTATAAAATTAAATTGTAAAAAATATTATTAATTCAAAATATTGAGTATTGTATATAAAAAGAAAAATAATATGACTATCATTTAATTATACTAACAAAAAGAATATAAAATTAAGATGATCATTTGTTCCTATACAAGATATTAATGACAATTTAAATAATTCTTATGTACAAACAATGAGAGTGAGCCTTAAAACTAGTAAGATTAATTGGAAAGTCAAGTAAGAGCCTTCTGCATTATAGGACAACACTTTCTTATAGACAAAATAATAACCAAAGAACTCAGTTTACAAATTATAATATGTTTAGATTGCAAAAATTGTTAGAACGTGACCCGAAGCAGTACACCAAGGTAAGGAAAAGAAGACTTCATATTGCAGAAGAAACAAGTAAAAACATCGATTTCATTAAAAGCTCTCGTCTCACCTAGGCTATGCTGTTATCACCCTATAATGCACGCTGGAGGACGGAAAAAATCCCTCATCTAGGCTTTGCTTTTATCATCTATAAACAAGCACTCATTACCAACACCATACCATCTTCCTCATACCTGCATATCTTCAGCTTGTAATGACTACTTTTTGGAGTCCCAGTTCTGTCCTGATAAGTTGGAATAAAGGTTGCACCAATTTCCTCACCCTTGGCTCTCTGCTTATTCAAAGATCATAAAAGAACTTCGTATGCCTATGTGGGAGCGCCTGTCAGGCAAGAGATCAGCTCATCTTTGTACTGTTTTCACTTGTTTAGAGTCCTGGCTATACTTTTTATATCATCAATTCAGTGCTTTCAGTCAGATTGATAAAATGTCTCAAAAAAGATGTAGAAAAAGAGTTCAGCTACTGCAGATCAATAAATGCACCATTAAGATTCTAGCCCCAAAGTATAACAGTTCTAGTTGATACTAGCTTGCAAATAGAGGGAAACAGAACAAGTAGACGTGGACGTTTATCTTGATTTTCTTGAACTGGTACACCACTTCTGAGATTAGGATGTAGAGGAAGAATAGATGTTGTTTCTGGATGGACTCTTACACGGGCAAGTTCTTGGAGAACAAATATAATTTCGTCAACTCTCAGCGGCAGCAACAGGCGTTCACCCGGTGAACATAAGAGTTTAAGTAATCCAACACTCTATTGGGAACTGGAGTTCACCTGGTGAACATAAGAGAAGGCATAAGTTCCAGAGTCTCCAAAGGCAGAGAGCATGTGTGTAATGCACGTCGGTCCAAAGTGGAAACAATTTGTTGCACAATCAAATTAGAGGATGTCCCCATTGAAGCCCCAGACTAGATAATGCTAAGCACAAAGCATATGGTACATAATAACTTAGAGCATAACCACTTTACCATCAAACCATCATTCAGGTTAATGAAAGATAACCAAGTATTAGAACATATATTTAACTCATTCAACTATTTAACCTTGATAAAACAAGTAGACCAGGCTATAATTTGTGCAGCAACAAATATTACTGACTTGACACTGCTAGTCAAACAGCATCATGCATTCTGCACACTTTTCCAAGAAACTTACATCAAGAGGTGTGTGAACTGGGGACTTAAGAATTTTATTGCCCAGGATATGTAAGATTGCCATCTCAAGTGCTTCATCAGCCTTCAGTGTTGCAGCTGAGAGGGTTTTGGCAGGGATGGCACGCCCACAACAGTAGCTCACAAGGAAAATTTCATAGACTTCTGCTACTTCTTTCCAATACGCATTATGGCAGGTCTAGGAATTTTGGAATCTTGATTCTTGGTGACATTGCATAGATCAACAACAAGAATATGAATCATCAACAAGAATATGGTTGAAGCCTTCGACAGCAAGCCTCCAAAATGATCCATCAGGATTGTCTTTTCTTGTCATCATACACCTGAGAAAACCTGTTTGTTATTGAATTCCAAAATAAACTCTTCTATCTTACTGCCATTTTCTCTGAGTCAGTTGAAACTAATTGAGGAAATTAAGCAACTAACAGAAAAAATAATGCTACTATTTTTTTCAATAGACCTTATGTTAAAAACAAGTAAAAAGCTTTACGAGTTGGAAACTAAAATACTGAAGCTTCTACACTCATCCTTGGCATTTTGGTTCTAAACAGCAATCCTCTGTCTCAGAACTCCAAACCTTTCTCTTGGCATTGGCTTAGTAAAAGTATCAGCTAACTATGGGAAGGACGAGTTAGTCAAAATGTGGTGTATGCTTTGCGGCATCTTCAACATGATGTGTCTACATTATTAGTTGGTGGATTAGATGGTATCTTACGTGTCCAGGACCAGAACACTGACGAAGTTCTTTCAAGCTATGTTTTGGATTACAACACTAGAATATACAGTTTACTGTCCTATTAGTAGGTACTACAGTCATTACCATAACACAATACCTAAAAGAGCATAGGTGACTCTTAACCCAAAACACCTTTGTCTTTTAGAAAACCATTACTCATCTTACAACAATGAGCTTGGAATACAGAAGATCTTAAGTCCCTACTAGAACACAATATTTTATCGTCAAGACTCAAGAGCAGCTATTGAAGACTCCCTTCTATACAAAAGAAAGAAGCTAACATTAACAGATTTTCTGACCATTAATAAACATTAACAGATCTTTAGAACCCAATTAGCACCTACCACAACTCTACATTAATCAATTGACTCAGCCCTAACTTACAATAACCACGAATGAACTGAAAAAACAATTACCTAGAGAAGAAGAACCCTTCTGAATAGGCAGAGCAGATGTTGCCAATTGGTGGAGAAAACACGACGACACTAGAAAGAAGACAGACGAAGACACTGGAGCCGCTGGAGAAAACACGAGGACACTGAAGAGAAGACAGACGGGGACACTGGAGCTGCAAGAAGACAAAATAGACGAAGAAAAAGAAGCAGTGTAACTTAAGTTATCGGTATAGAGAAAACGACATCGTTTTAGTGGACAAAACAAATTTTCATTATTTTTTATTCTTCTTCTTTTCACCATGAAAAAAATTTCGTAACAAATCTTTTTAGCTACAAAATTTATTTTTGGAGCTGATAATTACGATATTTGTATATTTTAGCTACAAAAAATATTTCATAGCTAAAAATATTTTGCTATGAAAATAAATTCATGGTTAAAAATTATCTTTAAATTTTATTAGCTACAAAAAATATTTCATAACTAAAAACCTTTTATTATAAAACTAAGTTCACATTAAAAAAAAACTATGTAAATTCTTATTGGCTATAAAATTATTTTTTAGCTAAAATCATTTAGTTACGAAATTGAGTTTACAGTTAAAAAATATTATCAAATCTTATTAACTAAGAATATAAAATATAATTTACCTTAAACGTAGCTAATAATTTTAAAAAGCCCACAAAATATTTTAAGTAGGAAGTATTGTTTAAGTAAGATTCGATTTTGAAATTTCATAATCAAAGGGTAACTTTTGGTTATGAATTTCAAATCGTAATAAAAAGAAATGTAGCTAAAACTCTTTTTGGTTGTACTGTCTCTAAGGATTTTTTTAAATTTTTTGTTTTTAATTTATCAGTAAAAAATTGTTTGTTTAAGTATTTTATATCTGTTTTTAATTTTGATTTTTTCAAGTTTTCCCAATTTATAAAAGCTAAAAATGGTGGTTTTTGTCTTTTGTCTCTATTTTTTACTTAATATGGAGAAAGCAAATACAAATAATCGTACTAACTTGTGATTTATTTTGGCACATTGATGGTAGAATACCACAACCACCTAAAATAAACGAGACCAGCTCCAGTTTGTTACCTGTCTCATTGAAATGGAAAAAGAATGGCATGTGCACATGTTGTCTGTTAGCCACATTGTCTCCTATCCCTCTTGCTCTAACAAACAATTGATCCATTCACTAGCTTAGACATACACAATGTCTTTCTTCATAGCCATATCAAAGTACCCATTTATATGACTCAATCTCCTCATTGTACTAACCCTATCATCCTTACCATGCCTGTCATTTTCAAAAAGCTCTTTATAACCTTTAACAAGTTCCATGTGCTTGGTTTCATCGCTTAAGTCAAAAACTTATAAAACTTCATTTCACTTCTTTTAAATCAGACACTTCTCTTTTTATTCACTCTACCACCACTTGCATTCTTATTATGTGAATGATATCTTGATTACGGATTTTTTACAAACCTTTATGTCTTCACTTATCTATGACTTTAGCACCACTTTTTCAATTAAACATCTTCACACTCTCTATTACTTCCTTGGTATTGAAGCCACCCCCAGCTCTCGTGGCCTTTTTCTTACCAAAATCAAATGCACTACGGACCTTCTCACCCATACTAACATTGATCCTCTAAACATGTTCTAACATCTATGACCTCTCTTTAAGAATCATGATACACTATTATCTTATCTCATGAATATTATAGCCCTATTGGTACGCTGCAATCCCTTTATCTATAATGTTCTGAGCGAGGACTCTTGGAGATTGGAGCATTGTAGATTAATTATTAATTTACAGTGTTCATAACCTAAGAGAAGAAGAGTTATCATCGAACCTCTGAAACAACATTGTTTTACCTAGTGTAAAATGATAATATTTCATATTAAAATCATACGTTTGGATCAAGTTTTAGAACATACTTGGGACTCAGACTCTCAAGCTAGAGTCCGACTTGAATCTTAAATTTTTTTAACATAAAATCAAATCCAACCCAAAACCTGAAATTAAAAAATAAAAGTTCAAACTTGATATGAAGCCCTGTTAAATCAAAACGGGTCTGTTGACTTCAAGACAAATCAGGCTAGTGTTTTTTGCCATTTCTACCAATAATAGATATGTACCTTAAATTCCACCCATTAAGTGTCATGTACTCCTCCTAGAGGATATGTCGGGAGTTTGCTTCCCGAGACACGTGTAATCGGTTTCTTTTTCCCTCTTATATAAAAAAAATAGATATGTACCTTACATTAAATACTTTATTTAATTTATTACCTATATATACATATATGTCCAAGTTATGAAATTTTTAAACACAATATAAGAATTGAATTGTTGTATAAATTTAGAAGTTAAAAGATATAAAATTATAGCCAATTGTTAAAGTATTATAGTGAGAGAAGTAGAGCTCCTCTCTAAAGACAACTTTATTCCATGCAAGCCATGTTTTACTCCTGTTATGATCAACTTTGTGTTCCAGAGTTCTAGTCTTCTCCATATCTTTATTCATGCCTCTTACCCTTGTCCTTCGCCCACCCTTCCTTTAATTTGGCTAGTTCTAGATTTCTCTTTGGATGGAATTATAATTAGTTCTACAAGATCATCACTGGTTACAGCTTGAGTTGTGGCCTCTTAATCCTTCATATTTCCTTTTCCTCATATTCCTTTCCTTCCCTTTTTTGTTTAAACCCTTAATTTTATCACTCTTCTCACTTTTTTGTTTTCTCCTTTCCTTTCCTTTCTGGAATATGCCTTCCTTAGATATGGATCCAAGAAAATTTTCAACCTTTACACTTCTGGCCTCAACCTTGAGTCTCCCTTCCCTTTGTTCAATTTCCAAAATTTTTTCTCTTACTACCCTCGTAGGTTCTCCTTTACTAGAGATTAATGTTAAAGTTTATAATGAAGCCCCACCTTAAACCACTCCTCTTATTAAAAAGCAGGGTTAGACTTTCCTTTTTAATGTGAAGATTGCCTTATTTAACCCTACTATAAAAAAAAAATGGTCACAGCTCATAGGTTCCCTAACTACTGACATCCACTTTTCCCTCTTTCTTCCCCTAATGACAAACTAATAGTAAGTCCACCGACACATATCTTTAAGAAGGGGCTCAGAAGTGGGATGCCATATTATTAGGGTTTTTTCCCTAAAAAGAAGGCCCTCTTTTCTAACTTTTAATATCTACGTTAGGACATATTAGAAAGCCTTTGTCTTGCAAGAAGTGTTGATTATAGAGGAAAACTTCTTTATATTTAGGTGTGACTGCTCTTCTTAGGCTCATAAGCTCCTAGAGGCAGGTTTATGCACTTCAATTCTAGGCCCATTTCCTAGCAAAATGAAAACCAAGACTGAAGATTGATAATCTGAAACAAAAAACATGTTCCCCTATGGTTAAATATCTATAGTAATCTACTGAAATATTGGACAACTGATGGGTTATGTCATATAGGGAAGTCGCTGTGCATCAACCATGTTATAATTACTATGTCAAATTGTATTATATAAACAAATGTGTCTTAGTGGATATTAATCAATAGCTCCCTGAGTGTATTTCAATTATAAGGATAGATAAGGAAGGTAACCCATTTGAGGACCAAATTTATGTGTCATATGCTTAGAGGCCAAATGGTAACAAAAAGCAGGAAAAATTGAAGCCAACAGGCATAGGTTTTTAATGGGGTTCTATCATGAGTTATCCCAACTTACTGTTAATCAAGAGGACAATTTGGTACATGTGGAAAAAATGTTCAGATAAGTTTGAATCTGCTAATGAGAAAGGGGAGTGCATTAAGAATGGATCTAAATAGGATAGCCTAGGTAACCTCACTCACCAAGATGATAGCAAGGGATCTACTATAACTATGGTAGAAAATGTTCAAACAAATCCATCTGGTTCAGAGGAAGACAAAAATCTTCCTATGGAGGATCCTACTAATAATCAGTTATTAAAAGAGTTAAAAAACAAGAGAAGGACATTGGGCTCAAAAGTTTATCAAAAAGGAAGTTTGGTAGGAAGGTTAAAGCTTGCATTAATCATACCCTTCTAGCTTAGAATATTAGAGGTTTTAATAGTCATATAAAGCAATCAGCAATTTTATATTTTCTTAATAATTCACACCCTTGTATAGTAGGGCTTTTCAAAACAAAGCTAATGCAAAACAGAAGCAAGAACCTGGTTTTCTTTTTAAGAAAGGATGAGGAATAATAACTAATCACAAAGACGATACTATGATAGAATTATAGTAGCTTTTGATCAAGAAAAACTTAAGGTTCTCAACTAGTCTAACTCTAAACATCATACTTATATGAGAATAAAACTAAACACAGAATAGAACACCTTCTTTATCGTATGATTTTATACCTTCAATAATGAAAATTAGAGGAATATACTGTGGAATAGCCTATTATCTTAAGTACTACTATTAACTGCCCTAGGTATGTCAATAGGACCGGAGGCCCGGCCTAGATCATGGCGGGCCGCGGGCTGACTTGTGGTCCGGTCTGGCTAGCTCATCTATTAATTGTTAAAGAAAAAATCAAAATGACGTCATTTTAAACAAACCAACGTCATTTTGAGAAAAGTGAGCGGGCCACAGGCCGGGCTTGGCTAGCCTGTGGCTCGAGCAGATGGACCATGGTCGGTCCATGGCTCGGCCAACCCGGACCAAAAAAGGACTAGGCCGGGCCATAATTGCCATCCCTAAACGACTCCTTGAATATTGTCATTGCACTTTGACTCTATATTATACCCATATGAGGCAGAGGGGAACATCAATACGAGAAGTTACTATGGAGATCTAAAGGAATGCGTAACCAAGCTTCACTTAGCTTATTTGAAAATGAATGGATGCTTCTTTACATGGTGAAACAAATAGGACGGTAAATTATTTATTTAGAAGAAGTTAGATAGGGCCTTAGTTAATAAGAAATGGATACTTGAATTCTAAGCTAGTATAACTATCTTTCTTAACCCATTAATCTTAAACTACTCTTTTATACTTATCAAGTTATTTCAAGAAAGCAAAAAGAAATACACTCAATTCAGATTTAATAACCACTTAATAGCATATAAGGGATTTGAAATGTTATTATGACAAGGCCGAATGTGGACATACTATTAGTGTATGCCCCACGAACCAATCATAGAATGTATTGTAATTTATAAGTTGTGATTCAGGTAATGTAGAACTTCGACCTTATTGAATATTAGGTAGTTATAATGTCTTGCTAGAGACCACTTATAACTTGTGAGCCTAAAAGATGCTTGGGCCTACTACTAATATTAAATAAACCTACAGGGTCACACACTAAGAAACTAAACATTCATTGGGCTTTAATAGGTTTTGGGTTTTGGGGCCTTAAGGTTTTACCATATATATAGATGTATAGTATGACTTGAGTTGAGTAAGACTCATCTACCCCAAAAAAAGAAATCCTAGTGTCGTCGTCCTCCTCAAGTGATATAGAGAAAGAGGTCTCAAGAGTGATGCTAGCACACCAGAAGTGTTTTTTTGGGTCTCCCGAAGGTGTGGATACCAATAAAGGAGTAACATTTGACGTGCTCTTCTAACACTATGAGTTTTTTGCTATTTCCACTATGAAAGGTATAATCTGATATGGATTTGATTTCAATGTTCACATGGGTCTTGGTGTTTCGGATTTGAAAATGATGGTAAATATTATTGCATGTTGATAGTCTGAAAAGCTTACACATACAGGGGCATAAGATGTTCATTTTTCATAGAAAGATGTAGCTTATTAAGAATGGGCTTAAGAAGTTAAATGGAAACAATTACAACAACAATACAAAGGCCGTGGAGGACACCAAGAGAGAGACAAATGCATTAAATTCTTTTTTAAAATTTTTGTTGGCAAGTTCTAATGCCAATAAAATAGTTTCTTTGAACAATGACAAGGGCTAAATCAATAGTAACTAACAAGGAATGTTAATAGAAGCTCACCATCACTTTTCTAGAGCTTATGACACCAATGATGCAATTTCATGCTCTGATGACCTTTTAAAAGAGATCATTAATTAACAAATATATCAATAGGAGAAGGATTTCTTAAGCTCTCTCTTTATCAGACGATATAAAGAAAGCATTGTTTGAGCTACACCTAAACAAGGCACATGGACTAGATATATTAGATACTTATTTTTTAAAAAATCTTGGAACCTAATTAAGGAAATGGTGATTGATGATGTATTGAAATTTTTCTAAGGGAATTGAATAAGACTTTTATCTATTTTACCCTTAAAGTACTTTCCCCTAATTCCTTAAAGGATTTTAGGCCATTTTCCTATTGCAACACCATATACAAGATTGTTTTCCAATTACTTACCATCAAACTTAAAGCATTGGTTCCTAATTATATTCACCCATCATAAGGAGATTTTATTAAAAAGAAAACTATAGGATAATATTCTCCTAGGTTAAGAATTCCTCCAAAGTTACAATAGGAAAGTTTTTGCTAAGAATTGTGCTTTAAAGATAGATTTTCATAAAGCCTTTGATTTTATAGACTGGTCTTTCATCTTGAACTCTCTTACAACTTTTGGCTTTGTATATATATGAGTTGGATTAAACAGTGCATCATAAATGTCTCATATTATGTTCTTATTAATGGGGAGCCTACTAAGATGGTGAAAAGTGCTAGAGGAACTAAAATTGAACTTGTCATTTACCGATGATCTAATTATTTTTTCCCAAGGCTAATCCATACTGTCTTTAAGCTATAATGAACGCTTTGAATACTTTCAAAAACATCTTAAGACTATCTATCAACAACAACAAAAACTCCCCTTTCCTTTCCTCAGGAAGCCTTAATTAAACAAAATGGTTCTCTATAATAACAAGATTGAAGGTAAGGAAACCTCCAATTACCTATTTAGGGATCCCAATCACTTCCAAAAAGCTAAATCAAATTGAATTTTCTCCATTTATAGAAAAGTTGCAAAGAAGAGTTGATAATTGGTGTAACCACTCCCTTTCATTTGTAAGAAGAATCAAACCTCTAAACTTAGTCTTCAACAGTCTACATATATATATTGGGCTACTCATTTATTCTTACCTAAGAATGTCATAAGAACCTTATAGAGGATAATGAGGAATCTTTTATGGTCAAGTGAAAATATAAAACAAACTCTAGCCAAGGTTAAGTAGAAAGATCTCTGCTCCCCCATAGAAGAAGGGGCATATGGATCAATTTTATTTAGGCCAAAAAGTGTTAGATTTGAAGTGCTTATAAAGACAAAGAGGCTCTACGAATCTGCCAGTTACATGTTTATAGTATTGGGAATGGGAATTGGTGGTTTGTTTAGCCTAAATATAATCCATCTTGGACCTTACATACTTTGTTAAAACTAAGGTAGAAATTGAGACACCAGTTCTACATCATCCTAGGAGATGGAAATTCTACATTTTTTACATCTATAATAGATTGAGTGGGGCCTATTGTACTCTATTTATTAGCTACAGAAATTCTACATTTTTTACATCTATAATGGATTGAGTGGGGCCTATTGTACTCTATTTATGAGCTACATTTCTCTAGAAGCACTATACCTAAATTTGCCTAAAGAAACAGACCCTAAGAGGTTATAGGGTCCAGATGGAGCAGCTACCTAGGAGCACCATCCTAGAACACATCCTAAATCACAGATTGGAGGATAGTAAGAGCGATAGACTATGTTGGAGAGGGAACTTAACTAGGGTTTACACTGATAGTTCATGCAAAAAGTTGCTCAAAAAATCAAATAGCAAGGTCGAATGGTTCCTATTGGTCTGGTGGAGGTTTATTAACCAACATGCATTCTGCACAATGTGATTAGCCTATTTAAATGGGTTGAACACAAAGGATAGATTGAGAAGATACCTTAATGTTCCTAACGTATATGTCCTATATTAGGAGGACGAAGAGACTAGGGACCATCTCTTCTTCCCAAATAGAATATGGACATGAATTAGAGAGTGGTGTTATATGGATAATATAGGAGATAACTTGTAGGAAGTGTTGAGGTGGTTTAACTAACATTCAACTAAATGCTAATAGAAAAGTAGATGAGGCGATTTAGACATTAGCTATTGGAAGCATGTTACATGACATATGGTAGGAATAATAAAATTTTCTAAAATTCTAATAGGGATGAAAGGAGCTAATTAGAGGAATTGAGGAAGAAGATTGGAGAATTAATTGTAATGCACCCACTACATTTGAATTAAACCATATTCCTCATTTTTAGTTATTAATACACCTTTAATTTCTGAAAATAAAGATATAAAATGACATAAATAAACCATATTCCTCATTTTAAATTATTAATATACCTTTAATTTCTCAAAAAGATATAAAATGACATAAATAAACCATATTCCTCTTTTTTAATTATTAATATAAATTTAATTTATAAAAAAGATATAAAATGACATAAATAAAAGAATAATGTTGAATTTGTAGAATTGTTTTGTATAATATATCAAAATTTAAACCCAAATTAGGCTTTCACAATTTTAAATATTTATATGTAAATCCTTTAATAATAATAAAATTCCTTTCTGTTAACCAATTTGAAAAAGAAAATTAGGTATAACGCATGGAAATTAGTTTGCATATCATCTTTTATCTTTCCTTTAGAATAAATCTCGATTTTTAGACACCAAATAAAATTAATATCAAATTAGTTTGAATTATGGTGAATTAAAATGATTACAAACTAATATTTTAGGAGTTTCTTGGGTCTACAAATATTTGGTCTTATCTTTCTCTAACACAATCTTCTTAAAGAAAATAATATCAACCAAACTATTTAGTTCATATGCTAAGACGAAGAGGATGACTAATAAGTCAAGTTCAAGTACGATGTAATAAAGGTTCGGACAGTTTGAATTATTAGTATAATGATGTGACTGTTATTACTATTAATATTTGGTATTCGTTTATTTTTATTAAATTATTATATAATTTATTTAATATATATTTAAATGAAAATTTTCCTCATTATCATTAAGTAAAATAATCAGATAAAGAGAATTAAACTCGGTAAAACTTTGTTTCTGTAAAGAGATTTGCTGATCTATCCAATGCTTTCATGTTACCTTCAATCTTCCTGTTATCTTTAGTCTTAACTTTTCTAAGAAAAAGTTCAAAATGTTATTTAAAACTTTACAATTTACTACTCATTCAAAATGTATAATTACCAACAAGATAATCCAAACTAAAAGTGAGATTCCTATTCCCATGATGTGTATTAAGATTTTGTAATAGTACACTTGTCTTTTATTTATAATATAATTAAAAAATAAAGGGCAAATCCCTCAGTGTACAAGACTCCTCTCTTTGCAAGAGTCGAGGGAGGGTTATCAATTATACACAACTTCCTCTTTGCATTTTACAAATACGATGTTTTTGTGACTCGAGCCCATGACCTTCCAGTCACAAAGGAGTAACCTTACTAATTGCTCCAAGGCACGCCCTCAATAATTGAAAAAAATGGTTAGAAATTAGTAATTATATTAGAATATGGACTTGGCATAAGGTGTTGGTATGAGGAACTAAATAACCACATTTATATATGAAGAGAAGATCTGCTAAGAGAAGGGCCACTCATAGGGGAGATTCCCTATAATGATTATGGTTTGGAATGATAGAGGGTTAAATGACCCTCATAAAAAAGCAATGGTTAAGGAGATTATTTTGGAAAAGAAGCCATTCCTAGTAGGGCTTCTTGAAATTAAACTAAACATTTCCCAAATGTTTGTTGTTTCAAGATTTTTGGGAGCTAATTGGGAAGTTGTTTCAAATCATAATTATCATTACAATGGTAGAATCCTTTATTTCTACAACACCTATAAAATTTTAACTCAGGTTGTAGCAGAAACTAATCAACTCATTAACTTAAAATGTAAGTTGGTAAGGGTTACCACAGATTTTGACATCTCTCAAAATTATGCTTCTAATTTTTAATTTTAACAAGCCTCTCTTTGAAATAATTTGCAATCCATTGAAGCTTCTATTAACAAACCTTGTTTGTTAATTGGAGATTATAACTATATACTCACTAATCAAGAAGTTGAAGGAGGAAGCGGATTCCATACTACAATAGGACGGGAGTTAGTTGAACTATTATAGAAGGTTAAAATTACTGATCTAAGATTTGAAGGGAGGCTATTCACTTGGTTTAACAAGCAACAAGGACACATGTTGACAAAAGAGAAGCTTGATCAAGCTCTGGTTAATCAAAATTGGCTAGTAGAATATCCCTATTCATTTTCTCTATTTAGAGAAAATGCCTTTTCAGATCACTCATTCATCTGCATTCAAAATCTCTATGCTATGAAAAAGTTAGGGCACCTTTTAGACTCTTCAATGGGCTCTCTCAATAAGTAGGTTTCACTCAACTTATGAAATCTTGCTGAAACCTTAACTTAGTTAGTTTCAAATCTTATTAACTTATGCAAAAGCTGATAATGGTTAAACAATCTATCAAAACTTTCTTTAATGTAAATTCCAGGAAAGTTAAGGTCACTTAACAATTGTTTACTGAGGCTCAACAGGCTTGTTATAGTTTCCTTCATAACAATCAACTATAGTAGATTGAAACTACCAGACTAAAGGACCATCAGAAAGCATGAATTTGTATAATTCTATTTTGAAACAGAAGGCTCACATAAATCGGTTAAGAGATAGTGACCAACACTAAATTCCTCCATGCTTCTTTACTTGTAACGAGAAATAGGAATATGATTATGGAACTTAAAGACTCCTCAGGTAAATCTTTCTCTGATGAAGATTCTTTATCAAGGCTCACAGGGCACTACTTTTTGTAATTAATGGGCATTAAAGACAATGAAGCTCATAATATTAAAAGATTCGTTGATAGTCTTTTATCTCAAGAAACTAAAGAGTTACTATCTGCTTCCACCACTAGTATGGAAGTTAAAGAGGTCTTATTTGGCTTCCATCCTTCCAAATATCCAATGCCTGATGGGATTACTGTGGGGTTTTTTTAACAAACATGGGAGATAACTGGAAGTTTGTTCACAGAAATTGTTCTATAATGCTTATCCTTTTGTAAGATGATGAAAGAGATTAATTATACTTATATATGTTTTGTTCCTAAAAAGTTGAATCCAACTTTATTGGCAGACTACAAACCTATCTCATATTGCAATACGGTTTATAAGGTAATTGCTAAACTTCTTGCCAACAGAATGAAAATTTCCTTAAAGGCATTGGTAAAATTAGGTCAAGGTGTATTTATATAAGGAAGGTTTATAATAGATAATATTCTTCTTATACAACAAATATTTAAAGATTATAACTACGGGAAAAATATTAAAAGTTGATGTTGGAAGATTGATTTCTTTAAAAGATTAGATACTATAAACTGGCATTTCATACAAATTTACCTAAAAGCTCTTAAATTTCTTATAAAATACATTGAATGGATTTTGATTTGCTTAAAAATTACTTCAATAAGTATACTTATAAATAGGATTCCAACTAAGCCTTTAAATTGTGCTAGAGGAATAAGACAAGGGGATCCTTTTTCCCTTAATCTATTCACTCTAGTTATGGAAGGTCTCTCTCGATTATCAACAAGATTTTCTAATGGCGGATTTCATTATTATCATAAATGCAGTATTTACAAAGGAACCTATTTGATGTTTACAGATGACTTGATTCTTCTTTTAGTGACTGAAACTCATCTTTTGATGAAGCTAAAGGAACTTCTTAAGTTATTTTTTAGACGGTCAGAATTGAAAGTGAATGTAAAGAAAAGCATCTTGTATTGCTCCAAAGATATGAGGAATGCTGATGAACTTTCTAGGATAACTGAGCTATAGATTCAAGCTCTTCTGCTCAAATATCTTGGAGTCCCAATTTTGTAAAGCCTAAGTATTATGATTATATCTCACTCATCGAAAGGATCAAAGCCAGAATTAATGCATGGATAAATAGATTCCTGTCACTTGCTATAAAGGTCACTTTGATAGTTTTAGTACTTGGAAACCTTTATGTTCATTGGATCTCTCACATCATTATACCAAGGAAAGTAATCAAGGAGGTTGAGGGCATTATATGGTTTGGGAAATCTAACAATTCCAAGAAAGCAAAAGTCAAATGGAGTGAAGTGACTATTCCTAAAAAGCAAAGAGGACTGGGGACTATTCCTATTGCCCTATTGCAAAAAGTACTCTTGTGCAAAAGAATTTGGAGGCTATTTGAAGACAAAATGCTATGTGGTTAAAATGATTACATGAGACATATCTAAGGAATTAAAGCTTCTAGAAATTGTCAATCTCTAAGGAATACTCTTGGTTCTTCTTCCAAATATTGAAATTGAGACAAGTTGTGTACCTTTGGGTTAAGCACTAGGGAATGGAGAGGATATTTAGGAATGGTTGAATAATTAGATTGAACATGGTCCACTTATACAAGGGATAGAATTATCCCAACTTACTAACAGACTTCTAGTCAACACCAAAACTTCCTCACAGATGAACCAAGATCTATGAGCAGGCAACTTCAGAGGGTTCAACTTACTAGTGGAGTATCTCCTCCAGATCACTCGCAAGCATCGAAAGGACTCAATTTCCTGAAAACCTAATTCTTCTGGAGTTTTTACCAACAAATCATACTATAAGGCATTATTGGCTGAGGGAGAGAATGTACCCTTGTTCAACCTTTTATGGAAGCACTCACTGAATCAAAAGGCCTCAATATTTACCTAGTTAGTTATTAAGAACAGGATTCTTACTAAGAACAGATGGTTTGGCTCTTATGACCCAATCTATGTCCTATGCAAAGAAGCTGAAAAAGATAAGGAACACTTATTCTTTTAATGTAGATACTCGAAAGCTATCTGAAGCATAATTTTAAATTTACTAACTGATTACAGTTCTTTTTATGATTGGCTATCTACTCTTAATTGGATCACTCGTAAAGGTGCAAGATAGAGCTATGTATAAAATATCTTTTACTACAACTATTTACTCCTTATGGAAAAAAAGAAATAAGAGGATCTACAGGAGTAAGGAAGTAGACAAGCACTATTTAGCTAAAGATATCATCAATTGGTTCAGAGTCATTATGATAGCTAAATTTGATCAACATGCACTATCTACATGAATGAAAACTAGATAAAAATTTGTAATTTCTGTTGTTATATTTCGTATGTTTTTGTAATATGTTATGTTTTCTGAACTTCTTGTAATGTAGCATTGCTATAGTTAATAATAATAATCTTTATAAACATACATCTTGTAATTAAATGAATAAAGCACACATATAGTATTTATTTTAATCCGGTGTTTAGAGTGATTACCAAATCTTTTATGATGAAGAATTTATATTAATTATATATTTTAAATAAATTATTTAACAAATGGATGAACTTAGAAGATTTGAATTCATTGAAAGCTTTTTGAAGAACCTATAATGGATACTAGGCTACCTCAGTCCATGAAACTCAAACCAAAAGAAACAAATAGCTTTCAAAAATCCATGTCAGTTGTTTCCTCCCCCTATTACCATTTTTCTTATTTTCACCATAATATTGAATTGAAATTTTATTAAATTTACAAGTAGAGTATGGTAATATAGCACTACAAATGTAACTTGTATTTGTGTGGTTAACATTTGAACATGTATTATTCCTCCCAGTAATCCTTAAAAGCATAGACACAAAGACATTGATCTTCTACCAAGTACCAACCATAACAAGACATCGTCTTTGGAACTCACGTCCGGCAAGACCTTGCTTTTGCTCCAGAGGACTAGAAACTCCAAAAAGGAAAGCTTCTTTTTTCCCTTTTAGTATCAACAACAGCGAGCCACCTTTTGTTTATCTTATGTTTTGGCTGCATCTATTCTGCTTTTAATGCGCCGCCTTTGGTGTTTCTGGTTAAATGGGATCGTTCCCCTTGTGGAATTTGATATTCTAAGGTTGTCGTCAAATGCTTAGGTTTCTGATAAGATATTGGATTTCTTCCTATTTTTCGATAAAGAGCGAAGCTTTTACTTAGAAATGCATCCTTTTTTCCAGCAATCCTTCATTTTCTATTTTCTGACGTACGTAATTTGCAGCTTGAATGCAGTTAGATTTCTGCTTATGTGATCTTAAGTAGGTCAATCTTCTTCTCATTTTTGTTTATTAGTTACTGTTTTGTTTGTTTGAATTGCAGGTGTCATTGTTTGCTGCATTGTTTACAGCAATTGATCATTGCTGTTGAGATTTTTAGGGTTTTCCATTCTTCAATGTGGATATGGCGTATTGGTTTTAGAGAGCTTGGTCATAAAAAGTATTTGCTTTAAGTTATGATTCTTCAATTTTATGAAATTTGGTATGATTTCAGTCCCACATAGGATCAGAGAATGGACGAGATTTGAATACGTGATTTCAGGAGTAAGTAAACATTCTGAATGAAGGGAATTTATTGCCTTGTAAATCTTTGCGATGGAAAACATAAGGAAGAGAAAAATTAGTGTAGTGGAATTTGGCTATTTAGATTCTGTTCTTTTCTCATTTTAGTGGGAAATAGAGCAGAGATGGAACTGTGGGTTGTTGGAGCAGTTGCTACTGCTGGATACGTGGCTAAATGCTGCCACAATATATCAAGAGGTAAAGTTGGTTTATCATGGTTGTCTCCTGATGCTCCAAATGTGAAAATCTTGAAGCTCTAAGCTATCCACTCTAGAGATTAGAAAGGGGAAAGAAAAGCACTTCTAAAATGGAGGAAAGATTTCAGATGAATTTTTTTTGGATTTTAATGAGATAGATAATGTTTAAGAAAGAGTTGTCTCTACAAGTGACTATCATGAACACCTAGAAAAGTTAGAAACCAATGATGACTACCATATTCTTTCTTTGATGAGTTTGGAGCAGGGATTCATAACTCATGCAAACCTTAAAGGAAACGATGGAAGAAATGGGTTGACTGGTGATATACTAGAAAAGCCTGGTAGTTCTTTCAAAGATGAAGTAGATTCTTCTCATGTGTGGAGAAACAAAAGCTCTTGCAGAGTGAAATGTTCATATGAGCAACTTCTTAAACACGGAATTCACTTGAAAGTTGCCTTATGTCTCAGATAGATAAACAATAGATAAAAAATGGAAGAGGATTTGCTTAGGTCCCTACTGTTAGACCCTTAAGTCCAAACTATGGGATCGTGCGAGTGTTGGTGAGCCTTGGTCAATGCTTGGCACGCAGGTCAGCATGAGAAAGGCGTATTGACGAGAGAACAAGGCAAAGTCTTGCGAGTTGGTGAGTAAAACACGAGGAACCTGCAAAGTAGGTGAGAGATGCGAAAAGTATCGGCAAAGATCTCAAAAGTAGGCGAGATTCGATACTCGTGGACACACGTAGAAGCGCATTGGTGGAAATCTTCAACAAGACTTGAGATTCGGATGCGAGGTTGCGCGGAGTTGGAAAACTAAGTCATATAAGACCCGAGAGTGCACGAGGGCATGCGAGCGAGGAAAGACATATAAGCACTTGACTTCGACGAGGCAGGTCGAAGGTATGTAAAACGTGCGAGGTTTTATACTAACTCGGATTATGACTTGTATTTATTCATGAAGCGACAAGACTGCATAGCTTGATCATGAAAGATGGACTTGTCCATAGACGTGCATTGATGAACCTATATGCGGATAGGCCTTGGTGACTTGGAAAATACATTAGTAGTGATGTGGCAACTGTGGATGATGTGGCACATGATGATGTAGCGATATCAACTTGAAGATCATATTAGAGATTCATCAAATCTAAGAGATAAAAACTATGTGGGAGAATCATCTGAAGATAGCGAAGATTTTCAAGGATATTGATGCAATCTTCCAAGTTGGCATGTAATCTTTATTTGATTAGATTTTGATATAATGTAGCCAATTAGAAGAGTCCTAAGGGAAAGGAGATGTCTTTCTATTGGTCGGTGTGATGCAGTGTAATTTTTAGTTGATAGGATCAACTAGGATTATGGAGATCCTTAAAGATCTTGAACTTGCTTTCCAAGCAAAAGGAGCCTATAAATAGCTCATTAAAGTTGAGAGCTATTCATTCAATCATTGAGAGAAATATTTCAAAGGAGAGAGCTTTGAGAATTGAGAGCTTTTGGGGGGTTCTCATTATAAGGGTTTCGAGTAGGGAGTTCCTTGTAAGTGCTTCGAGAAGGAGATACTTGTATCTTTTGCTAACATTTTGTTGAGAATTAATGAAAGATTAGCTTCGGCTATATATCTCTAGTTGCTTTCTTTACTCTATTATACACTTGTGATATTTTATGTGTGAGAGAGACAATTTAAACACTTGTACGCGCGCGAGGTGTTCGAAGGCTAATGGAATTATTCGGCGACATTCACGTGAGAAGGTCAAATCTTGCTTAAGTGGACCGAAGTAAGATTGCCGTGTGAAGGTGGGTGCGACTTGTAGTAAAAATTCGAGTCCAAAGTAGACCTTTATGACAGCCATCTTCATCTAAAACTGTGCGGCCACTGCTTCATGTAATTAGCAGAACCAAAATTGATTCTTTCCATGCGCATACAGGAACTGGTGATAGTCAGTTGAGGCAGAAAATGTGCGTTGGGTTTCCCCATTGACGAGACTGAATACTGGGGAAATATACAAGGAAGAGCTGAACAATTCCCAAAAATTTGGCAGGGAAAGTGATACAAATTTGCAAACTGTTATGTCCATCATTTACTTGGTAAAGCTCCATCCAGCCAACAGGCAACTTTGATGATAGTTTCAAGGCATTGTCATTATTTTGTTGCTGATTATTGTTGGCATGTTTCAAGGTTTAGTGTTCATAATATGCTCTTGATGGTAAATATATTATTAACCTCTGAGCCCCAGAACTTTCCAATAGGAATTTTTGCAAAGGGAAATGTGTTGTGAATCACTGGGACTACAAAACTTGCTTAATTCCCAATTTGTCAGATCATTCTTACCAATTTATGCAATGGTGCATTATGGAGATCTAGTTTCTACGATAGAATCGTTGGAATTAGGTATTCAGAATTTAATATTGACTATGTTCATAACTCATTCTCAATAAATTGACACTAGAACAATTGTTGATATTCATTTTATTTTAGATTTATGATATTGATGTATGACTTTTGAAGTTTTTCCTTTATTTCACTATACATGTTATTGTTTTTAACCATATTAACATATGAATGGTCCAAAATAATACAGTGAAAAGTGTAAACTATATTCTGAACTCTCATCATCAAAGTAAGATGTCAATTGTTATTCCTTAGTTGATTCTGAAATCATCTATTTTTCTATAAAACATGAACTCCATTTTTGTATGCTTTGATATTCATCAGGGTCACTTGATGGAACGATTTTATTGTGCCTTGGAGTATCTATTGACATGATCTCTTCATTCATTGTTAACAGAAGAGAAGTAGGCAAATTAAAGGAATTGCTGAAGCAAACTGAGAATTTGGTTCAAGATTTACAAGAGGTAATTGAGATGAGAGATGCATAAACGGTGAGAGAGCTTGTTAACGAGAATCATAAATCAAATGACACCAGTGAGATTTCTTTTCACAATAATGCACCATGTGAACATTTCGCTGTAGTAAATATAGACAATTTAACCAAGAACAATGATAAGGAATCCTACTATGAGAAAGTGGGTGAGAGTTCTAATCTATGAGTAAAATTGAAGCTGAAATTGAGGCTGAACTGGAGAGGTTGGTTCTAAATATGAATGCATCTAGTTTGGAGGGAAGATTGTCTGACCTTTTTGAAGTAAGCTCTTTTTCCCTTTGGTACCATTGTGTTATATAATTCGTGATAGGATGAAACATCAGCTTCACATGAAAGTTTTAATTTGTTGTGCAATGTTGTGTTTGCCTGTGCTGCTACTGTTTTGCCAACTTTCTGTTCAGTGAATGCTTCTACATTTTCAGATATACTGCTGGCCGGAATTTCTTTTGGTTGGATTTGAAGAGTGGTTGGATTTTGTGATTTTACAAAACCTCTTGGACCTTGTAAGTTCATTCTGATTTTGCATACCTTTTGTCTGGGGATGCATGTATAAATATGTGAAACATAATTATACACTTGTATTTAGGAATGCATGCCAGTTCAAGCCATTGCGTCAATTCGTATTCAGACAAATCATGTTTCATAATGGGCAGTTCCGTCTCATGATGAGTCTTTCTTGGATGTATTTTATGATAAAGAAAAAAGATTATATAGCTGAAAGTGGCATAGTTTGAGAACTCCATGAGGTAACTGAGGCTCCAATTTCTATTGGAAAACTGTGCTATCACAAGTAATTTTTGTTTGGTTAGGAAAATAATTTCATTTGAATTCTGCTTGTCAAGTAGTAATGGACACGAAACCTTTAACAGCTTGACCCAGATTTGGTGGCCGATTTGCTCAAGGTGAGCTGGGGGCTAAGTTCAAAGCACAAGATGTAGACCAGGATGAATCATTAGATCAAGATGCAACTGGTAGCTCAACAACTCACTCTGGTAATTATGCAGTTTCAACTAGAGAACTGGGCTTGCGTCTGCATGAAGTGATTCAGGCCAGACTTGAAGAGCGTGTGAAGGAGCTTGAGTCAGCTCTAGAAAATAGCCAGAGGAAGGTGCAAATTGAGGAATCAGATCATAGGAAGACATGGAGGAAGTTGTCAAGCAGTAAGATGGGATTTTCGTCTGACGATGAAAAGGAGATGGGAAATTTATGAGAAATTCTCTGGTTATGAACTTACCAGATGAAGCTCTAGATGCTTACATTGAGGCTTGTGAAGAGCTCAGAAAGATGAACGAGTCTGATGAAGAGGATTCAATATCAGTGGATTATGGAAACGATCATTAGGTTCATGGGGCAAATGATTCCTTGCACCCTCAGAACCACATTGGAGCAAAAAGTGAAAGAACATAGTGGTCAAGTAAAGACATCAGTAACGGATGGCTCAAGACTCGAGCTGTTATTTTGTGTTAGTGAGGAAGAAATGAGTGGTAGCAATGATGAGGTGGAGGAGTTGATAGAGGAGATTCCACAGATCAAGAAAGGGTCTGCTGTGAGGGTAAACGCACAAAGACTGTTGATTTACCATGGATGAGAATGAAAAGTAGATATAACAAAAGGATAGTTTTGTACTGTAGTGTAAAATTATAGCAGAAGCAATTCATGACCGCAGTACATTACGTTTAAACCTCTTTGATTATTTATTCCACATTCTTTATTTTCTCGAGTGATTTCCTGCATACTGTAATGCGACCCGGTTTATGTTAAATGGGGAGAAGCATGGCTCGAGTACTATTTTCGTTCCTCGTCGGGCATGGAGAATTAACGATATGTGGCGTAGGATAGGATATAAATGAATGCTCCACGCTTTTGACACTGGGAATCTAAGGATGTACTGAAATTGGAATTAACTTCCATCAAGGTTTCATGTCCCTCTCTACGAGTGCGGTGAAAATGCAAAGACTAGGACAAATTGTCGAGACTATCAAATACACGAAGCCATGCTTGTGACTTGGTGCTACTGTGGAAGAACAGAGTTCATTCCTCATTTTTATCAAACAACCAACAAGGTTCGGCCTATGTCAGATTGCAATCAAATATGAACTGAAATGCTCTTTAAAGCAGTTGGGATGCAACGGACTAAGACTTGATGACCCATTCTAACATGCCAGGTCTGTAAGCACTATGTTCAGCTATAAAGAAAAACCTGGTAGGGAACTATTGTTGTAGGAACGTTGACGGCCACCAAGCTGGTCAGGACAAAAATAAATTCGTAACTTTGTGTAAATTCTTTTGGTAAGAAAACCTGAAAAAGAAGAAATGAATGAAGCTGCAGAAAACAGTACTTTTCAACTATAATTATTTTCTGAACAACTTCAATTGTTTTTTGTCAAGGCAAGAACAAAAAGGTAGAGTTCACATAGTAAAATCCAACATACATAACATTCAAGTTCTTTGAACAAATGCGAAGAGAGCGGAGAAAATCTAAACACATAAACAGTCTACTTTTTTAATAATGAGTTGAAGCTATATCAACTGCTTCCAGCACTCCTCATGCCCTTTTGGCAAAATCATCCCTGTCATCATCCTCATCCCTGTAATTTGCTTCCAATGGTTCATCTTTGAAGTCTGCTTCCAACGAGTCATCTTCGTTGAAACCTTCAGCTGCTTCGCCTGTTTTGCTGCTCGTATCACCACCCAATCCCAACCCAGAGTTTCCATCAAATCCACCTCCAAAACCACCACTAGCATAATTATCACTGCCGCCGCCGCCGCCGCCAGCAACTCCAAAATTTCCCGCTGAACTGTCAAAAGCTCCAGTACTACCAGCACCAGAATAATCAACATTTTGTCCTGGATTATTACCATAACCGCCAAAGTTCCCCCCACCTCTGTAGTTATCACCACCAGTATTACTATCGTAACTTCCGCTGCTTCCATACATGCCACCACCGACATTACTATTATTGCCTCCAAAATTACCACCAGGCCCACCATAATTTCCAAACCCTCCCCCATAACCAGTGTTTCCCCCATAGCCACCACCACCACCATATCCACCACCTCCACTGTAGCCACCACCTCCAAAGTTACTACGAGGTCTATCGGTTGCATAATTCACCCTTACACGACGACCATGTAGATCCTAGTCGAAAGAAGAAATAGAGGAAAATGCTGTCAAAAAGAAAGCTGTTAACATGAACCACAAATTTTAAAGCTACCTCTAAAGGTTAAAAAAAAAACTGACAAGGGATGATGATGCTACAGCATTAGCTATTGCAAGTTTAACGTTTCGCAATCCAGTAGATAAATAGGTATATGCACATAAACATGCTATGTTTATGAAAAACTACAACATCATAAAAGAATCATACAGAAATAGAAGACTATCAAAACTAAAGACAGGTCAACATATTAAAGAAATATGGGTGCTAGTGATACCATAAGTTTCAATACCAAAAGATAATCATCTCTAAAGCCTATACAACGCCAACAATTCATAATACTATGTTGTTCCAGTCTCCAACTTTTCAAAAGCAATGCTACTGTAACACATCTAAAATAGAAATCTAAATGTTGGAGAACGTGGTGCAACTATGATCTCAATTAAAAGGAATGTTGGAGCAAATGATCCTTGAAACAGGGGATGAAATGTGTATATTAGTTAATATATCTCAATATTGCTCCTAGATTGTGGGTGTCAAAGACTTGGTATTTCAAGAGGCATCTCAAATTTCAGTTACAAATAGCTGAGACTGTTCTCAATAAAATATTCATATTTGAATCACTTATATTTCTTCTCCTATCTTTTCCGTTGTCATCAATATTAGACATGGCCTAATACATAAGTAATATTACCTGCCCATCCAAGGCCTGAATGGCACTTGAGGCTTCCTCACTGGAGGTGTAAGTAACAAAACCAAATCCTCTGGACCTACCAGTTTCACGATCCAGAATAACTCTTGCTACAACCCATATAATGTCAATCACCATTTGATCAAAACTTCACACTGAAAGAACTGAGTCTAAACTATTGCAAAAGATGCATTATTCTCTACATAAAAGAAAGAGAAGGTTTAACATTTCACTCACCTTCAATTACCTCACCATACTTGCTAAAAGCATCTCTAAGGCTAGTATCATCGGTGCCATATGAAATGCCTGCAATACCAAATTACTAAACATCAAACTGATAAAAAGGCAGGTAACTATGACCTTGTTTCCTCTTTTTCCCTCCCTCATTCATTGTAAGGGTGTTGTTGATGAGCCTCACCTCCAACAAAAAGCTTTGAAGATGACATGCATCGGATTACTTGGAAGATAGACGGCCTAGACGAAGCAAATTCAGCATTAATCTGCTTGCTAGATGCCTGCTTAAGGATATTCCCAACTTTACTAAGAAAAGCCATTGCAACGACCTTCAAGCATCAAACAATAGAAAAAGTCAGTCAAGACAACAACGTAAGGAACAAAAATGAAACAAGCAAAATTAAATCATACACCACATCCACATTTTCTTTTGACTCTTTTGAAGAACAAACTCAGTGTATGTCACAAAACTACACGATAAAACAGATATACTCACATTATGGACTACCTAGCATCCAAGACGACCTATAATATCCATAAAAAAAATACTTCCTTTCTAATTCCCTGCATCCTATGTCAACAACCATCGATACATCTTTACGATCAATAACAACTTAGATACCTCGACTTTCGCCCTTTTCACCGTACGACCGTATTAATCATATTAATCAATAAAACATTCTAACTCCACCAGAGACTAACTAATCAACAAACGCAGCTATAACTAATAAATAACCCATAAATCGAAAATAGCAGCACACACAAGAGATATGGAAGGAAATGGAAAAAGATTACATAAGTTAGAGAGATAAGAGGTAGAAACAAACCAATTAATCGATTGATTCCGTAATAAATATTAAACCAGAACTTAGGAGAAATATTTACACAATCAGCTAACATCAACCGAACCCACCTGGAACCCAATCCAATCGAAGGAAAGGAAGTGAAATCAAAAAGGTGTAGAAGACAAAGATAAGAGAAATTAGGGTTTTAGAAAGAACCTTTGAGCTCTTATGGTATCTCCCGTTACCCTCTCCGCGACAAAGACGAAGTAAAACCCTACCTGGCTGCAGGGTTTATAACAATGTTTATATGAACCGGAAGAAGAGATCTGAACCGTTGGATTGGACAATTAGATATTTTGTACCTGTAGTGTAACTTGTTTACCGAAACCGTGGATTTTTCAATATTATTCTTAATAATTGGTAGTGAGATATTTGTGAAGCACAAAATCCCTAATTATTTTTTTGAGTAATATTTAAATGTGGTTCTGTAATTTTAATTTAATTTAATTTTATATTAGATGAGTAAGTATAAAATTGTTGAACTCACAAAGTATTTGAATAGCTTAAAATTGATCTTTATAAGAGCGGCCTTTAGAATAACTAGTAAGATTACATTTTTGTGACCGGAAAATTATGAATTTGAGCAAAAACAGTCTTTGTAAAATACAAAGTAAAGATTGTGTACAATTAATAATCCTTATCTGACCTTCATAAAACTGAAAGTCTTATACATTAGGCAATCTTTTTATTTTTATGAGAATATTAACAAATAACATTTATTGACAATTAAAATAACCTTTTTAAAATGCGTACTTTATTCTTTGCTTATTGAAGCAATCATTAAGAATATAATTATGTCATGTAACATTTATTATTAGAATTAAGTAATATCGCATAATTATAATTTTAAAAAATTGAAATAAAAAAGTTAAATCATATTTAACTTTTGAATTTAATTATTAAATCTCTTTAACGTCAACAAGTTCGTAGAAATTGAGATTGTAGTAATAATTTGTCTGAATTCTGGAATTCAAAGATTAATATCAACATACCAATGACAGTTGGTGACATAAAAATATGAGATTGATTAGAACCCTAAAAGGGGCGCGACCTTGTAATATAAGTTGATCATGGATATAGTTCAAGTTTGTTGCTAGAAGATTTGGATTTCAAACTATGTCGGGGGAGACTTCATCTTCTATAGCAAGTTAGCTAGAAGAGCAGCAACATTCACTTTTATGCCTGTTAATTTGCTATCGTAGCATTTATCAAAATGCCTTTCCAATTTCCCAGAAACATCCAAATCATTATGCAATATTATGTGATCCAAGTTCTAATCAAAGTTAAAATTAATCGAGTTCAATACTTGAACATGGAAGTTAGATTGCTCGATGTTACCATATTTATAAGAGATTGATATACTGATAATTAATTAGTATATAATTAGTATGAATTAATATTGTTTCTATATTTGATAAATCTGAACGATTATACATACATTCCTTGTAAAGATTACAATAAATTGAGAAATATTTGCTCTCAAAATTTCTTTATGCTCTTCGTGATATCAAAACTTCATTTATAAAAAGAATACAAGATCTCATCTTTTGTTTTTGTTGTTTTGAAGATAATTAGATTGTATAGTACCTATTTAGTATTTACTAAAATATTTTATTCTTTATATTGGAAGGTCTGATGAGACCTTACCTCTCAAACTTGACAAGTCGCTTTCACTTATACTTGCTTTATAAGTCCACCTTGTACTCTAATGGCTCCAAGTAGCTCAAATTTGCCCCTTCTCGATGTTGTGAGCAGCTACCAAAATTAATCTAATTCACACCCAAAATCCCAAACCTTATGAATGGTGGCTCAAAGAGATAAGAACATGAGCGAGAACTCAATGTTTTTGGGGGAACTTTAAGTGTGGGAGGGAGAAGCTTTTACATGCATTCTCTCTTTTGCAACTTATGTAGAGAAATAGAAAAAAAAAATTCCATAAGTAACCACTTATTTGTTAGCTTTGTCTTTCTTGTGAAACCAAGCTTACTTATCCACTTTTGGTTTTCTTGTGCCGATGTAGACACATTATATTATTTTGCTACATTTCCCACTTGTACTCACTGGCAACACATGCTTGAGAAAGAACAACACATGCCTATTCGTAGCAACAAATGATTTGTTCGTAGCAACGCATACTTTATTTCTCAACCTTAAATATTCATTCTCACTAGCATATACGAAGTGGAGTGTGCGACCATATGAGAAAGGTACCAGCGAGGATCGTTATATTAAATAACCATCAAACTAATGTAACGTCGCTCAAAATCTCGTTATACCCCAAATCATTTCTAACCACACTAGATTTTGCATCTCTGATCCCTCTTTTCAAAAAAAGCTATGCAAAATGGCACAATGTATATATACTCATGGTTAACTTATAGATAACTCATGCCTATCGAAAACTAATGTCTTTATAACCACCCGGGCAATAAGTCACGAATAGCTTGTGTGATATCAAAATGATTTTTCCTTAGACATTCATGTCAATTCATGAAGTCTTGGCTGCTTTCCTAGTTATACCCCGCTAGATCGCATCATTCATGGCCCTTAGATAATATGATAAAGTAGCAACACCAATTCTCAACTTCATGACATAGGTCAAAGTTCCAAAAGTTATAGAGGTAGATTAGATGTCCGCATGGCTCATACAGTGATGAAGAAGGGACCTATTCATGACTCCCTTATTCGGTCGTCCTAAGCACATGCAGTGCATGCCATGGTGGAGCTCCCATTAAGGATTTATCACGCTCTAAATAACACTATACAGAACACGGCCCGGTAACTCTAAAAAGTGACTGACTTGAGCCATCATAGATTCAAATATGGCTTCGTACAGACTACATGGATACACTTTCCATGTTCGACTAAAAAGTCTCATCTTAGCACTTTGCTAAGGTGACATACAAAATCCTTAATCACCCCACAGTAATTAAGGAGACTGCCTATCATTTTGTACCTTACAATACTTTGTCTCTTCTCACTCGATATTATAGCACTGGGGCAATGTTCTCGTGTGAGAGAGCAACATCAGTCCTGGTGACAATTTTTAGATATGTGTCATTTTCAATTAAATCTTAATTTACTATGCAAATTCACACAAGATTAAGATGAAAAACATATTTCATTAATGCATAAGTAAATGTATAAATACATCAAATCCTCAACAAACCTAAACCCCTAATGTGCTTGTGAAAAGCATCTTTACCAATGGGTTTACTAAAAGGATCAGCTATCATATCTCTCGTAGAGACATGCTTTAGGACCACATATCCTTGTGCAATGATATCACAGATGAAGTGGTAGCGAGTATCTATGTGCTTTGTCTTTCCATGATATTTTAGGTCCTTTATAGGCAATTGCAGCTGTGTTATCACAATAGATAACTGTGGCCTCACAAAGATGCCCGGTAATGTTAAGGCTCCTAACAAATCTCCTCAATCATATCACTGTTTGTATCGTCGAGGTACATGCAATATACTCAAACTCTATTATGGACAATGACACGCACTATTGTTTCTTGCTACACCAATAAATGACTCCTCCTCCAAGAATGAAAACATATCCAAATGTGGACTTTCACTCATCCCTACCAATAGATCCATCGGCATCATTATATCCAACCAATTTGAGGCTCCCACCTTGATAGCACAAAGCTATGTTGGTGGTTCCTCTTAGATAACTAAGCATCCTTTTGACCGCTGCCCAATGCGTAGGTCCAGGATTACTTTGATATCTACCAACCATCCCAACTGTAAAGCATACGTCGAATCGAGTACACAATATAGCGTACATTAGATTACCGACAGCACTTGCATATGACACCTTAGCTATTTGCTATTTTTCTTCCTCTATATTAAGACATTGATCCATACTTAATATAGGTCCTTCTCCATTAGAGTGTTAACATGTTTACAGTTATGCATATGGAAACATTCCAATATCATATTAATATAGGTTTCTTGAGACATCACTCAAGATCTTAACCCCGAGAACATAATCTGCTCCACCCATATCCTTCATTTCAAAAGTAGAGGGCAACTACTTTTTAGTGGCAATGATCATCTCTATATCATTCCTAGCTATCAAATATCATCTACATATAAAGATAGTATAAGAAACACATTCTCTTGTCTCTTTATGTATACACAATTGTCGTCTTCAATCATCGATGTAATGGCTTGATGAAATATAAGATACCATTGCCTAGATGATTGTTTTAGGCCATAAATGGAAATTCTTAAGTGACACACTTTGTGCTCCTGACCCTTTGCCCAAAACCCAACGTGTTGATCCTTATAGATCTCTTCATTTATTTCTCCACTGAGAAATGTCGTTTTAACATCTATTTAGAACAAATCCAAATCTAAATGTGCAATAATAGCTAGGATAAGGCGAATAGACATAAATCTCACCATAGGAGAAAATGTCTCATCATAGTCCACACCCTCCTTTTGGGTGTAACCTTTCGCCACTAATCGGGCCTATACTTATCAATTGATCCATCTACCTTGCTCTTAACCTTCAAGATCCACTTGATTCCAATAGTTTTGCTCCTAACAGGTAGATCGATTAAGTCCCACACATGGTTCTTAGCTATGGATTCCATCTCGTCTTCCATTTTTGCAAGCCGTTTACTCGAAATTGGTGAGTTCATTGCTTCTTCAAAAGAAGAAGGTTCATCAGCATCAACAAAAATGCTCAAGAAGGGTACACCTTCTATTTCAAAGTGTCCACGCAGAACGTTTCTACGTAGGCTCCTACGTAATTTTGAAGACTGAAACTTAGGTTCTATGCTCCCACTAACCTCTATAGTCATCGGAATGGATTGTGAATCCAAATCTATTTGGGACATTTTGTCTTGATGTTCCTCTAACTCATAGAGCTAAATACTTTGTTTGATCTCACCAATACTAGGGAAATCATCCTCCAAAAAATCTACGTCTCGAAACTTAACCTCAGTGAGCCGTCCATAATGTTCACAATATATCACATAACTTTTAGAATGCTCACAATATCTATCAAACACACATTTATTAGCTCTAGGGCCTAACTTTTCAAACTTATAATAAGAATGGTGAACATGACCAGCAGATCCCTATGGCCTTAAGCCTTCCAAATTAGACTTATATCTATTCCATAACTCATATGGAGTAGGACAGACTTAGTGGGCACTCAGTTAAGGGTGTATGCCACAGCCATAAAAGCATCGCCCAAAACTTAATCGGAAGGTTGGCTTGAGCCATCATCAACCTAACCATGTCCAACAAAGTTCATTTCCTTCTCTCTGCAACCTTATTTTATTACAGAGTTCCAAGAATTGTTAACTGTCGGTGTATTCCCTTATTCTCACAAAATTCTCTAAACTGATCAGAGAGATACTCTCAGCCTCTATCAGTATGAAAAGCCTAATGCTCCTCTCTTTCTAATTCTCAACGTCAGCTACAAAGCATTTGAAACAATACAAAGCTTTTGAGTGGCGAGACAAAATAAATACTAAGTCATATCGTGAGAAATCATCTATGAATGTGATAAAGTACGTCGCGCCATTACGCCCTCTCACATTCATAGGCCCAAAAATATCATAGTGGATCAACTCTAGAGGATGCAAAGTGCTCTTAGCCTTACCAGTTTGGCGAGAGAGCCCAATAACCCTCTTTGGGTCAAATTGGACATTCTTTTTTGTCTAATATGTCCTAATCGAGCATGCCATTTAATAGACTCAGATTCAATGTCAAAAGAAGAAGAAGAAGAAGAAGAAGAAGAAGAAGAAACATTAGCAAAATATTTATGAGATTCAGATACATATTCTAAATCCATCAAAAATAAACTATTACAAAAGTGCCCACGACCATAAAGGGTATCATCAAGATAAATGGACACACCATTCTTACTAACAAGAAAAGAAAAACCCAAGTTTACTGTTTTCGATACTGAAAGTAGATTACATCAAATAATGGGTACATAAAGCACATTATGTAAGAGCAGTTTGTATCCACTGTGCAAAGTAAGTTGGTAGGTTCCTACACCAAGGACCCTTTCCTCCGCTCCATTTCCCATTGTTACAAAATGTTTTCCTGTCGGTAATCGATGGTAATCTACAAATCCTGCACGGCTGCAGCTCATCTGTTTTATCACTACCATACTTACAATCCAATCATGGAGAGAATGAGTAAAAAATGCATATGTGCAATCAAAGGCACATACAAAAGAAGGTAAGTAAAAACAAACTTCACAGGGCTCAATACACTCCTAAGCAAATTGTCCTTTCTTTTTACAATTGAAGCATATGAGTTTGGACTTATCCTTCTTGCCCCTGATTTTGCCTCTATGGTGTTTAGTGACTTGCCCTTCTCAAGGCCCTTGGTTCTTAGCTTTTCCTTTTTTGCGTTTAGGCCATCACCCTTACGCCTATTTTGTGCAACTAATGCAACGACACTACAGTTTGCATTTCTGCGCTCCACCTCAAGCTCTAAATGGAGGGAAATATCATAAAAGGTCTTAATGAGCTCATTATAAGTAAAAACCAACTTCACTTGTCCCCACGAGGACTCAGGAAGTGACCTATTGACAAGTAGAACCTGTTGCTTATCTGTGAGATCATAACTTGCTACCTTCATTTCTCTAATCATGGAGGACATCACCCTAAGATGTTCAATCATGCTATGCTCCATCATGTATTGATTGAACCTAAGCGATAAGGCACGAAGCCTTTTGGATGTTGTCTCTTCATATTTTAGGCGCAATTGTTCTCACATCTCCATGATAGTTGGATAGTTCTCAAACTCCCCAATAAGTTCATCGTGCATGCAAGCTAACAACGTAAAGTGTGCTCTTCTATCATTCTTTTTCCAAAGGGCATAAGTCTCATAGTCATGACGATACTGGGCCGAATTCCCAGTCTTGGGAAGGCTCATTTTGGTTATTAGATGCTCGAGCAACTCATGCCTAATGAGAAGGTACTGAACCTTCCTATGCCAAATGTCGTAGTTTTTACCATCAAGTTTCTCTCCTTTGGTTATCTCAATAATCGAACTCTTGGTTGCCATTTTACTACATCATTACACAGGTTTAATTAAGGCACATATCTATTTATGCTAATCTCAATTAGTTAGCTCAACTCCCATTTACATTATCAATTTAAAAATTTCGCAAGCTTACTAGCAATCATTACTAACAACATAAGCAGTATTAAGCGCCCAATTGTATTTAGCCCAATGATTAATTTTAATTAAATTATGGGTAACACATCCACTAAATATAGCATCAACCAATCATACATGCATTAGTGAGCCTCACTATAAGACTCCAATGATATTTTGGCGCCTAATATCTAAAATAAAATTATATACTTGGAATTAATGTGAAAATTCATCCCTTTACAAAGCCTCAATATTATTGATACAAAACATTAATAATTACATTGCAAATCTTATTACATCATTCTAATAACAAATATTAAATAGGGATGTCATATCTTTTTCTTGGTATGTAAAATTATTTTGGAAAATATTCATCACACAACACAGCACTAATTCAAAATATGAATGCATCTTCATTTAATTTATGTCCATTGGCATTAATTAACAATTACTCACATAGACAAATAATTAACTAATTTATTCCTAACATAAATAATAACCATTTAACACTTAAATGAAATAAACAATAAAATACAACTCATAACATACATGAAATGCATCATAAATTCATGAATATAATACACAATTACCAAGCAAGAAAACCCAAGTTAATAGATAAAAAATATTTCACTTATGTAATTAAGTAAATTTTCAAATTTGGTTAACAAAAAACTCAAAATTTGAAAAGTTTATAAACGACCCTCTGGGGTGGCCTCATGTGCCCCACGTGCCCCCAGGGCTCATGAAAGATGTAGCTGTGTAGCTAGAAAAAACTCAGATTTTTTAGAAATTTTAGTCTTTCATGGTCACGATGCCCACTTCGAGCTATTGTTTCTTACTCATTTTATATATGTTTGTAATAGTTCAAAAAATGAGCTTAAACTTTCGAGAAATATATGTCGCGGATGAACACATTCATATTAAACCCAGAATTTCTAGAATTTCATAATTTCATGGCCACGATGCCCACTTCAGGCTACTGCTTCTCACTCATTTTAATTTTGATTCAAGCATTTATATATGATTGGAAAGATAATGTGACAAGGAACATATCCATATATATTTCATACAGAATAGTAATGTAATAGGACAGAAAATGAGCCTAAACTTTCAGGAAACACATGCATGAACCAAAAATTCATCATGCAATATCTGACTCAATTCAAATTCTTTTTTCACCAAATTTTGGGCATAAGTTTCTAACATTATAAGGAACATATCCATTGCAAAATTTCAAGATAAAATAAAACACACGAAAATTTGCCATTGATGGTCATGTTACACATGCATGAACAAATTTCAACATATAGGGCATATTATTCTCATTTGGCACAATTTCAAGAAAGAAAGCAAGTTATACTCGCTCATATACCAATGTTGGACGGTGTGGTGAGACCTTACCTCTCAAACTTGACAAGTCCCTTTCTCTTGTGCTTGCTTTACAAGTCCATCTTGTGCTCTAATGGCTCCAAGTAGCTCAAATATGCCTTTTCTTGATGTTGTGAGCATCTACTAGAGTTACTCACTGTGATTCAAACCCCAAATTCCAAACCTTGTGAATGGTGTCTCAAAGAGATAAGAATATGAGGGAGAACTAAATGTTTTTGGGAGACCTTAAGTGTGGGAAGGAGAAGCTTCTGCATGCATTCTCTCATTTGCAACTTATGCAGAGAAATAGAAAAAAGGTTAAACATTCTCATAAGTAACCACTTACTTGTTAGCTTTGTCTTTCTTGTAAGACCAAGCTTAATTGTTTACTTTTAGTTTTCTTGTGTCAATGTAGACACATTATGTTATTATGCTACACTTTAAAATAATCACAATGGTGCAAATTGTACCTCAAAACTCTATTGCATGTGTTCCCCCACATCATTAAAAAATTTCTAACAATTCTCTCTATTTTTTATTGTTAAAAAAAGAAGATGATATAAGCAACACCATTTTGAATTTTATATCTTAAACCAAAACGATAATGTTGTTTTATTCTATCCACGTCATCAAGTCCATTTAGTATTATCTATCAAATGTCATTCTTCAGTTAACTAAATCATTTCCACATTTGTTATGTGCATTGCCATGTAATTTGCTAGGATGTCATCAACTAGTTCAGTTCAAACCCATCAACTAATATTTTGAACAACCAGTTCAACAATTGTTTTACGAGTTTTCTCTTCACTTAGACTAGTTTTTAAATATTTTTGGGTATTCTGAACTCAATTTGGGGTTAGATTGATCAAATTTTACCTTCACATATAGGTTTTCTTCTTATGTTGTTCTATTACTTTGTTGATAACCATCCTCTTTTTTATGCATTATGAATGCTTCTAAATTTCTCCAATCTATTCTTTAACCAAATAATGTCACATTTTTGGCTTTAGTTAAGATTTGTGGGAATTGTGATGTTCTTTACGCAGGCTTATATGGCGTATTGTGATTAGTGAGGTACTTAAGCCTATCAAGAAAATAAATGATAATGAAGATAAATTTAAATGATAATGAAGATACGTTTACTATACACTTGGTAACATGTGATGACCTGAATCATTGGAACTTAACATGGTTATACAATTGATGAACCAAACTTATTAAGTTAGACTTCTATAGATATAACACTGTTATGGAGGTATAAGATTTTTTGAAAAAATTTTATTATCTCTAGTTATGTCAATTCAGTTATATAGAATGCTTTCTAAAGATAGCAAAAATTCAAAATTAGGGCAAGCTTGGTTTGATTTTTTATCTGAAAGTTGAGTTGTTTAGTCATTTTAGTCGAACTAGCTAGGTTGGCCCTCTTAAGCATAAGCTTAGCCTGAAGTTCAGTCAACTTAGATTAAACTAAAGTCGATTATATTTTTTATCCCTAATACCTTTAATGGATACAATAACAACATAACTAAAGTATTTATAATTATGCATTAGAATTGCAAGAACTTTGGAATCAGCTGGCACCTAGAGATGTTACATGGCCTAATTTTGAAGTAATCTCTATCTATGCTTATCTTCCTAATTATAAACATATGTGTATCTACTAATGACGCTCATACATAAGTTTGAGTCCACCCCAACTATCTTCTTCATTTAGGTTCTTTATTTAGTCTTGATACTATTATCAAATAATTAATCACAAAGGAAATTTAACGTAACAACTTTCGTATAGAAAAGTTTGCACCATCCATTAATGTTGTTCTTATCACTCAAACCTCATCTTATCATACTCTTACTCCTCATAACCCATCTAGGAAGTTTCATAAGGGATTTTGTAACAACTGTAAAAAGAGTGCCTATCACATCTTCAAATATAAAACATTACCCAAAAAAATTTCTAGACAAGGTAACTCTTCCAAGTCCTATTGGACTTAGCCTACTATTGTTGTTACTATTGCCACTAAGGTTTTAATATAGAGCACATCTTTTGAGTTCTCTTTGAAAGATCTTGATACTCTTCTATAACAATTTTTTATAGATTCTTGAGTGTTTCCTCTCTTGTCTCATCTATCATAACAGGTACTTCCTCTTTATGGTACTTTGATACTATTTGTTGTAATCACATGACCTCTAGCTCATCTATATTTGATTACTTAACCACTCTTTATATTTTCACATATTTTTCACATATTTTTCATTTTGTTGATAATTTTTATGCATGTTCAAAGTATAGAGAATTTTCAAAAACCTAACTTATCTTTACTTAATATTTTTCTCATTCCAAAAGTTTCTTTGAATTTCAACTATGTTGGTCAATTATATGAAATTGGTGCTAACTTAATTCTTTCAAGTTAGGATTGTACTGTGTAGGATCCATAAATGAGTGACATTCTTAAAACATGGCGCATAGTTGATTGTTTGTTTGAACTTATTTCTCCTTGCTTCCATCCAAAAATATTATTGGTACTATTACATCATATCTTTGTCACTCTCATCTTATTCATCTCTCTAATATTATATTAGGATCTTTAATTTCTGGTGGTTCTCTAAGTCAGGTCAAATTTGAAAATTTTGATTATGCTTTATATCAATTTTCTAAATTTAATACATTCCTTAATTGTATTTCTTTAGCCCCTTTTAACTTGATTGTATTTCTGATATTTGAGGATCTACTATAAGTATTATACATTATTATATGATCTTTGTTAATGATTTTTTTAAATATACACAAATTTATCTTCTGTGTCATAGGTCTAAACTATTTTCTAATTTTTTCACTTTTTGATCAGACTCATTTTTCTTGAAAAATCAAATTATTATGCAATGATGGTGTTATAGAATATAAAAACAAATATTTCTTTAATTTTTTTATCAAAAAAATCATCATTCAAAGATCTTCTCCAAATCGGGCTCGGGCTTGGCCTAGCCTCAGTTCAACAAATTAGGCCCGAGTTGACATGTCTCGAGCCAAGCCTCAAGCCTTCTTTAAAAATTAGACCTGAGGCCAACCTTGTCGACAATTATTACAGAAAATGACATCAATTTGCATAAAACAATGTTATTTTTATTTTTTAATTAAATAAAATAAAAAATCAGGTAGAGTCTGGTCGATTCAGGCTTGGGATTGAGCTCAAGCCTAAGTGGGCCCAATCTATTGCCATTGCTACAAATATTTTGAATAGAAAGGTCAGGTATAACGAAAGTATAGACATATTCTAGATACTATCCTAGATCTCCTCATCTATTCCTCTTATCTAAAAACATTTTAAGGAGAAGATACCTTTGCTGTTATCTTTACTGTAAATCAAATGCTTACTCTTGTTATAAATAATATCTCTTTTTATAAATATTTATATAATCATGCTCCTAACCACCCAACTCTTAAAGTCTTTAGTAGCGTTTGGTTTTTTCCACTCTAACCACATGAATATACTAAACTAAAACCATGGGCATGATTATGTTGCTTCCAAAGATATATGATGTGCATGAATTATGTATATATCTTACTAAGTATGTTGCTTAAATTTAATACTATATTACCTTTTTTAACTTAATTTTGTTACCTTTTTAGATAATTGTACAAATTGAACATTAAGATGATATTTTTTTTTCAAGAATTCAAGGTAATTCGAAGCAAAAATATAAAGAAAGTCACAGTTGTTAGTTGAACACGATCTGTCTATGCTCGTATACCAACTAGTGTCCATCATAAGGGAAATGTGGAAATAGACATGACCTAAAACACGACCTAGGGAGAGACCATAGAGTGTTGAAAAAAATTCATAGAGCAACACAGATTAAGTCACCATTGTACTACAGATCTTGTGCTAGTCCTAAGAGAAACAAGAAGATTCATGATTTCCTAATACAGACATACGTGAGGTCATGTATTATCCTTAAATAAATAGGAAGGTCCATGGTATAAGGTGTGGGCATGCTAGAGGTTATGCCCTACTCTAGATTTGGAAGGCAACTTAAAATCTGTTTAGTAAAATGATTATAACTTTCTCATTTGAACTCCAATGAAGAAGATTTAAATGGTTATAAAAAGATAAGAAAGAGATATAAACTTTTATATTTTAAATTTTAAATTTTTATAATCTATGGTCTATTCCAGGTGTGGCTTATATTATATCTTAATGATGGGACATATTATAAATAGGCACAAAAAATCATAATTGAGAAGGCCTTTTTATATTCTTTCATTCTAGACTTAGGGTGAGTTGTCAAGGGAGAGAGAAACACCCTAGAATGGTATGAAGTAGAAACTTTCAAAAGAAAACAAGATCAAAGTCTTCCATAATAACTTAGAGTTCACATTAGAATATTGAGATCACATCTAAAACTTTTTCTCTATTTTTTTCTTTGATATGTTTATTGGTTTAAAAATGATAAATGGTTGATTATTTCATATGTCTAGATAGAAAAGATCCCTATTATTTATTCTTGTATAGATTGATTTTTAATTTAGAAATTATGATTTATAACTATAAGTTATTTTTTATTAAACTTAATGTATGATTTAGTTATGGTATTTAAATTTCATTGAAATTCACTTATGGATGACTCGAGAAAGTTTATTTAAAAATGAATTGTGGCTTAGGTAAATGGAGTTGAATGGGGTACTCAAGTAAGACCCAGGTGATCCTTTTGATATTAAGATGAAACCTTCCATAGGATTTCACGTAACTTAATGCATTTAAAGAAATGTTAGTTTAATTAAGATATAGGTTAACCAATTGAAGAGTAGATGACTATAGCTCGAGAAAGTGCAATTTTAGTATTTAGGAAATTATGTTAGTCTAGATGATAAATCCATTTTAGGTTAAGAATCATGACATCTAAGATAATACTAAGGGTAGTTCCTATCCAGATGACATTTGTGTTTGCTTTCTTCACTAAATTACATGCTTTATTCTATCTCTAACGGTTGTTTACCATTTACTTTACCTAAGTTTAGGTTGAAATTTAAGTTTAGGATTAGTTTTATACTTAATTATCATTCATAAAATCTATCCCTTTTATTTAATTAAATAAGAAATAGTATGAGAGTTTATTAAAAGCCTGCACTTTCTTGTAGACTAGTATTTTAATATTCGCGCCAAGTGATAGGTGCACTTGCCTTAGTTATAAGTAACATTTTATAATAGAGAAAACTTTAATGGTAATAATGCACACATCAATAGGGCATAAAATATAAAGGATATAGGCGTTGGAATCCTTTATCTCAAAGACTTTTTATCTCTCATTATATAACCTCCTAAGAACATAAGATATTTTTGACTCTTTCAAATTTTAAGTTAATGAATCTTCTCATTAGTTTCTCTCTAATCTAAATATATCTTTATTACTTGATGTTTAATTTGTAATTTCATCATGTAACAGTTTTTAAACTTTGACCTAACTTACATCTGATCTCATTATAGCTTCTTCAATTATGGATTCATCAACTCCTCCATATGATCCTTCTTTATTTGCTAACTGATCAGAACCTCCTAATCTTCCACCTATTCCATGTTGTACCAATTGAGTATGTCACCCTTTTATTCATATTCAATATTTTTATATTTATTTCACTATTATTTCTTTATATAAACAACATCTACTACAAGAGAAGCTCTGAACCTCTATAACAAAAACAAATGGAAAAAGAATTACAGGCACTTACTAGTAATGTTAGAATTGCAAAATAGTTTATTGTCATATTGTACAGTTGTACTGTATACTTTATAAGTTTACATCAACCTTGTTTCAAAAAATCATAATAATAAATAATAACACAATTAATATGAAATAACAATAATTTTAAAATATTTCACATATAAATAATAACTACAATTAATGTGAAAAGGATAATTATCATCATACAAATATAAAATTAAAAATAATACTAAGTATTTAAAATATTACAATTTCATCATATAATAAATAATAATTACATCAAAAGTTTAAAACATCCAATGAAAAATAATAAATATCTTAAACTTTCAAACTATTATAATTTACCTCAAGAGTTCGTGATGAGGAACCAACTAAGTAGAAGTGAAACCTGTAACAAAAACATTTACAATTACATTATATGTATAGAATTTAACATGTACACCAAATATAAGTAAAATTAAAAGAAGAAGAAAAACAAAAACCTGGAACTTCATTTAATCATCTACGGAAGGATACATGTTATAACTACACTAACCTTAGTTATCAATTAGTACAAAATCCTCATCATTGAGAGGAGCCTCATCATCATCATCATTTAAATTTAATGCACCAAATGACATGTCAATTTTTCCCCATCCAAGATTATCTTCCAAGTCATTCATATCTATTAAATCCAGTTCCTCATAAACTCAATCATCCAAAAGATCGATGTTATCAATAGATATTGGATCTGTTGAACTACTTATGCCATTAAGACTTTTAGTAAACAAGAAAATTTAACTATTAGAAAATTATAAGAAATTATATTGAAATTAATAATAATAATAACATACATTTTTCGAAGCTTTAAATTGTAACGAACTAATACCAAGTCATTCAATCTCTTGTGCTTCAATTTATTCCTTTTCTTAGAATGGATGAATTCAAATGTGCTACAGTTCCGTTCATATCCCATAGCACTCACACATTGACTTAAAATCTGAATTGTAAACCTTTGTAATTCTGGAACACCACTTCCAAATTGATCTCACCAAAAAACTGTAAATCGTAAAATAATAAAAGTAGCGTTACAAACAAATAAAGTGATAATCAATTTCCAACAAATTAGAAAAAAGAAACAGCTAATACTTAGAGAAAGTTTTGTTCTCTGTCGAATAGCAATCGATAATCTAAAATTCCCAGAAGACAGTTTATAAAGCTCTATTTGTGAGCTTAAAAGATCTTGCATCATTTCATGGCTAACAATTGTTGTAATAGTGAATAGCATTCTTCTACTAACTTCAGTTTTCTTTATAAAATTCGTTCTGAAATATACATTAAGATTTAAAAATGCCCCAGCTGCAAACAAAAGAGAAGAAAGTTGTCTTTCTCATCTCTCATTACTGATTAAAAGATACAGTGTATGCAGCTGCAATCAAAAGAGAAGAAAGTTGTCTTTCCCATCTTTCATTGATGATTAAATGATACGGTGTATGCAAAGAAGGCCTATGTTTCATATTAGCCTTGATTGCTTCCTTTGCTCTTTCTACAGCATCAAAAAAATAAGTCATTGTTGGCTTTTCTTCATTATTAGTCAAGCGAAGCACCATCACCAAAGGCTCACAAACGTGGTTAACAAATTGACATTGAGACCAAAATTCTCTATCTTCCAGTATAATGCTGGAAACCTCCAATCCAGCATTAGACCTAGTATGCTGAGATGCAACTGACTTATCACTTGTAAACATTTGTCTTAAATATTTCTTCATCAAAATAAAAGACTAAAGTGATAAGAAATTCGTTACAAATCTTGTAATACCAGGACTACACAAATCCTTACCATTGATAAATTCCTTTCTCACTAAATTCAAAACCTATACACGATTATAGATAAACTTAGTCATCTTTTTACCTTTCTGCATAGTCTCATCAATAATAGGAAAATACCTAAGATCCACTATTTTCTCCAGCATTACGTCAATACAATGTGCAGCACAAGAAGTCCAACAAAAGAATTATACCTATTCTATAACCTTCTTCCTGCCACTTTATAAGCGGAATCATTGTCAGCAATGAACTGAACAATTTTTTCTGACCCCACTTCATTCACATCTTCGTCAAATATCTCAAATAAAGTGTCAATATTTTCTACTAAGGCCAGATGCATCAATAGACCTCAAAAATATTGAGCCATTTGCAGAATAAACCAAAAAATTAAAAATAGGCTCTTGTCTTCTATTTTTCAAGTCATCACACATGATTGAACACCCAAAAGTAGCCCAATTCACTCTTCTTTCGACCAAATAACTTTTAATTTCAGAAATTGAGTAACTCAAAAGTTTACCTCTTAAGTCATCAATCAAAGGAGCTTTGAATCCCAAACCATAAGAGACTATAACATCCACCATAGGTTGATAATAGTAAGACTAAGAAGCATTGAATGATAAACTTGTATCATACCACCATCTAGCTACTACCATATCAATATTATGAGCTGCTTCTCTTGATTGCATTACATTATGAATTGAAGGTTGGGCTCTAAGAGTTGTTTGTGGTACAAAAAAACTAGTCACTTGCCTTCTTCTTTTCCTAGCATTAGGTGCAGGTGTAACATTATCTTCTTGCTGGGTCTGGGATGAAACACTACCACTACCACTACCACTACCATTACCACTACCACCTTCAATATTTCCACAATCATCACGAAAATCATCAAATGAAGTTCCACTACTAATTTCAAAATTCAACCTTTCCCTTCTATCTTTCTCATGCTGATATTCTTCAAGAAAAGTTTTCATCTGTCACTTCACATCATGACTTTTTTTTTACATGGTTCCACATCTCCTTTAACCACAGCTAAATGCTTCTTTAATCGAGTTATTCCTTCACCTTTCAAATGCTTGTTACAAAACAAGAAAATAGTATGATTCCTCATATCACGAACCAATGTAGCATGGGCCCAAGTTGGATCACTGTATCTTCCTTAAGTGGTTTGATCAGGAGTACTTGAATTTCCTTCCATTTATCTGTAAAAATAAATTAATGCATATATCAAAATAAAGAACACATAATTTCATTACACAAATACACATGTCCATCTTATATGATATAACTCATACATCATAAACAATTCAATTTCATTGAACACAAGTCACCGTAAGTCAAAAAATAACAATTCAATTATTCAACAAACATAATTACATAAACACACATAAACAATTTCCATTTCCAATAATCACAAAACATATATAAATAATTTCTATTTTTGACAATTTCATTTCCAACAATTTCAAACAATTTCAGTTCAAAGTTTCAAAGATGAAGAACAAGTTGAAGGGTATGATTTACGTAATCACAAAACATACACAAGCAATTTCATTTCTACTATCAACAATTTCAACCATCAAAAATTCACAATTTACAAAATAATGAAATATACATAAACAATTTCCATTTTCAACAATTTTTAACAATTTTCATTTCTTAATTTTAACAATTTCCAACAATTTCATTTCTAACGTTTTCTAACAATTTCAATTCAGGCATTACAAACACATACATAAATAATTTCCATTTCTAACATTTTTCATTCCCAATAATTTTCAATAATTCTATTTCCAATAATTTTGAACAATTTCAATTCAGAGTTTCAAACATCAAAAAACATAAATAAACAATTTCTATTTCCAAATTTCCAACAATTTCATTTCTAATAACTATCAGTTTCAACCATCACAAATTCACAATTCTCAATATAATAAAATATACATAAACAACTTCCATTTTCAACAATTTCTAACAATTTTCATTTATTAATTTCAACAATTTCCAATAATTTCATTTCTAACATTTTCCAACAATTTCAATTCAACAATTACAAAACATACATAAACAATTTCCATTTCTAACATTTTCCATTGCCAATCATTTTTAACAATTCCATTTCTAAAAATTTTAAACAATTTCAATTCAAAGTTTCGAACATCACAAAACACACATAAATAATTTCTATTTCTAAATTTCCAACGACTAACAATTTTATTTCCAACAACCAACAACCAATAATTTCAACAATCATAAATTCATTTCCAACTATTTCAATTCAAAAATTACAAAAACATACATAAACAATTTTCATTTCTAATAATTTCCAACAATTTTCATCACAAAAGCAGTTGATGTTTAACTTTTCCTTGTATGGATAAGTCGTTTTCTTGGTTTTAATGAGTGGGTGAGGAGGGGTTTATGTAGTTATAGGTTAGAAACATTTGTAAATTTTAATTTTTATTCTATTTTTATTATTGGCAAAATTTTAAGTTTTGTAAAATTAAATATTTAATCGTGACCTTATAAATTTTTTAAATCACGTCCTTATAAGTCATTTTTAATTTATTAAATAATAAAATTCATAATATTATATGAAA
>JANZXR010000007.1:14642815-14658364 GCA_027575705.1 Erythroxylum echinodendron
TATCTAAAATCTAAATTCCTATAAGAATATTCAACGAAATACTAAGATATATAATATTCATACCCTTATAATTTTTTAAAGCCATGTCCTCATTAGTCATTTTACACATAAACAGCTAATATTAAATATCTAATTTTACCAAACATCAAATGACAAACAACTAATATAATCAGCTGGTCAAATCAGCTGATAGAATCAGTTATCAGCTAACAGCTGATAGAATCAACTAACAGCTAATGCAATCAGCTGATTACCAAACAAGGCCTTAGATTAATTTGATTTTTTCTATAAAAGAGATAGTGAGAGTGTGAGTTTGTGAGAGAGAAAAAGAAAATCAAGACAATTTAGCAGTAGGTAATGTTAGGTTGGGGGCGAGACAATTTCTAAGTTAAAAACTTTTTTTGCAAAAAAACCCTGGAAAATTTAAAATTTCAACCGAAACAAGTTGTTATAGACCGAGACACTAGGTCATTACCAGAGCACTCGTTTTATACCATTTTCTACCCGTTACGGTACGAATTTCAAAACTCTGCTTACTAGTAACAATGTATAAGACATGGTTGATTTATTTTCAAATAAATATGTTTTTGGTTACAAATGATTCTATAAAATTAAGATTCAAGCTAACAGATTACTTTAGTGAAATAAAGCCTGACTTGTTGCCAAGGGCTTTATATAGGAGTATAGTATTGATTATAAGGATGCATTTGCTCCTGTAGCCTATTTAATCTTAATTCATAGTCTCACTGTGAATGTTGCTAGCAAGCATTGAAAATTATTCCAAATATATATCAAGAATACCTTTCTCAATAGTTATTTTACAAAAGAAGTATATATGTAACCTCACGTAGTTATTTTCATCCACCTAATAAAGTTTATCATCTTCTTAAAGCCTTTTATAGATTAAAATAACCTCATCACACATGGTTTGTCAGTTACCATTAGCAACCTTGGCTTTTAGTTTAGATTCTTACAACTAAGTCTTGTTCCTTTAGAAAATAAATCAAAGCCACACAACTATTCTTCCCTATATTGATGACTTTGTAATTACTAGTAATAATACTCAAGATGTCTCCATTCTCAAATTTTTTTCTCAATCAACAGTTTAGGATCAAGTATTTGGCTAATTTAAGTCACTTTTTGAGTCTTAAAGCTGATTCATTTATTTATTATCTTCCATAATCCAAATATATTAGTGATCTTATCTTTTAACACTTCACTATAACCCAATTTTCATCTTTCAATTATTTGCGGGACTTTTCTACGTGATAGTACTCCCCATTTATCTTACTATCATTTGCCCTAATATCACTCTCACTTTTTGTATTATTCTTTACATTCTTCAGTGTATTAGGGGTATTTCATTTAATGGTCTCCACTTCTCTAACTCATGTCTACTAAATTTGAGAGCATATTTTAATGTTAGTTGGACAGGAGACCCTAGTGATCACCACTTTACTATTAGTTATTATTTCTTTCATGACACATTTCCCATTTCTTGATGTACCAAGAAATAGATAGTAGTATTGCATTCTAATATAGAAGCAGAATATCAAATATTACCTCTAAACTCTTAGTTACAATGGTTATTTTAAGATATAGGTATTATGTCATCCTCTATAACTCCTTTTCATTGTGGTAATCAAAATGCCATGCAAATGTCTCACAATAATGTCTTTTGTGAATGCACTAAAGATATTAAGATCGAATATCACCTTATGTGGCATCATGTTCTTTAAAGCACTATCCATTTTGTTTCCATTCCTTTATAATCTCATATTATAGATATCTTCACCAAATCAAACTAATCTTGTTGCTTTCAAGTTCTTGTGCAAACTCAAGATGGCAAACTCACCACAACCTTAAGTATGAGGAGGATGTTAACATATTTGTAAGGATTAATATACTGAAGTTCAGTAATTAATTAGTATTTAATTAATTTTTTCCATATTTATATATGATCTAACCATAGTAAATACTTCCCTTATAAAGAGTTTAATATACACAGAATTTTTTTCTTACAAGGGACATATTAAATGTTAGTTTATAGTCTCGTAACTAATCAGCCAACTGTAATTTAATATATGACATTATTATTGTTAATCAATAAAGACATTCTTTATTGGTTTATATTTTTTTTAATTATGTTTGACGCTTAATATTACAGATAAAAATTTTAAAATAATTAATATGCAATTAAATTATGATGAGTTCATAATTATGAGATTTAATTTACATTTATGTTTCATTCTTAAATTATTTCTAGCTATAGTTTCATTAAAACGGGGTATTGATCAAATAGTAAAACTAGCACATGTTATATTTCTTTCATATAAAAAAGTAATTAATCTCATAAATTAAGAATAAAAATATTTAAACAAAAAATTACGTACTTATTAGAGAATGAGTTCACTGTACTGGCCTGATTTTAAGGATCCCAAATAGAATATTACTTGTGTGCATGTAGATTTTCTCGTTATGATAACTATATAATCAATCATTAGACTGTAGACTACTAAAGTATCTTGTATGGGAACTATTATGTTTTAATTCTACTTATCACTTAATTTATTTAGGATATCTTAGTCATTAGTACTTGGATATAACATAAACTATATACAGATAGTTGAGTAATTCAATAAATGATTCGTAAGTTTAAAAGTAATTAAGGAAAATATTCCATTGTTCTTGATTAGTAGTGATTTAAAAATTCTATAGCTAGAGTGAATTGAGATTTGAAAGATATTTTCAAATATCAATTATAAATTAATTACTAATTAGAAAAAATAAACATGATTAGATTTAAATAGAATGGACACTAATTACATATTCTATGTCCAATTGGAGCATTTGATGATGAAAGAAATAATTATATGTTATTCCATACATGGATAGGTTAGCTCAAATCACTTTAACATTTATAATATTTAAATGACCATGACATGTTGATAGATGTCCAATTTGATATATGATATCAATTATTTAATTGAGAATTTAATATAAATTAAAAGAAATTGATTTTTCTCTTTCAAACTATTCTTTATGTATAACCCACTAGATTCCTAATATATTGGCAATTTAAATTAAGTTGGACATAATTCTGAAGTTAGAGAAAATTCAATGATAAAATATAACATATTCGATCTCATTAAAATTAAGTTCTAATTCTAATTCTAATTAGAGTTAGACTTTAATTATAATTAAAATTTTTAATTTCAATTAGGAAAAAACCTTAGTATCTTTTTCTATAAAGGCAACAAGGAGTGAGCCTTTCCCTCTCAAAAAATATGTTTAAGTTCTTTTTTTCTATTGTGTGGATATCGTCAAAGGTTAAACATATGAACAACTCATAGTTGATAGTTGGAGAAAAAAAATTGTGTAGGAATTTGGATTATATATGTTTTGAACCTTTTATTTCTCATTCATTTTTTAAGTTATTTAATTAAAGAGATTCAATTGAGAAATTGTACAAAAATATATTAATGCATCCATGATTCGGTCACTGGTTGATTTCTTAATAGTGGTATTAAAGTCTCTTTTAATTATTTAAATTGATTAAAGTTACCTAATTGTTATTGATTTGATAATTTTAAGAGGCTATAAAACATTTGGTTTTGTATTTCTTGTTTTTTATAGATTGTTTGCAGTTTTTGAAAGTTCATCACTTCTTATTCTTATTGTTTCTAGAAAACTTAGTTTGCATGCCCCCTTAGCTTTAGGGATTATGGAAAATTCAAAATTTCATGTCCACAAGTTTTGTCGTTTCTGAAAATTTCTCTTCTGCTTCTTTTATTGAAAACATGTTTGAGTTATCCATTGTTTATAGAGAATTTGTTGTTTATGATGTTTATTAAAAGTTAAATGCACGCCTCCCTTTGCATTGCTATTTTTTTTTGGGGAAAACTTAGAGATTTTCTAGAAACGTGAAATTGTCTTAAATTTTGATTGTGTTCTAGGTGTTTTTGTCTTACTTTTGTGCATGATGATTCTTCACCAACGAGGATGCTAGCTACTAGTGAATCTAGTGACAGAGCCAATGGCAATAGTTTCCACTGGTAAAAGCAAAAATTGCCTTTGAAGGAAAAGCCAAATCCTTAGGAAGTTATTCATGATTAAAGCAGGTGCCTGATATGGAGAAGCAACAGCGATGGGAGGAGAAGGATGCGTATTAGAGAAGATGATAGTGACGCTAAGAGGGATAACACTAATCTTAGAGTAGAAAGGGTATAGATGTCAATGCCCCATGGCCCGCGTGGGCCGGGATGGCCAAGCTCGTGGCCCAACGGGCCAAGGGCGGGCCGGGTCAAACCCGGCCCATCTATATTTTTTTAATATTAAAAATACAAAACGACACCTTTTTGTCCGGCCCGTGGCCAGCCCATGACTCGCCAAACCCGGGCCAAAAATGGGTCGGGGCCGGGCCGAAATTGACATCCCTAAGAAATGGTGCGTATTAGAGAAGACGTATCTAATGCATGACCTTTTTTTAAATTTTTGAATGTTTTAATCCTTTAATTTTTTAATTAACTTAAATTTTCTTATTTAGATTAATATTAAATTAGTTTAAATTCCTAATGAATCTAGAAAATTGTTTTTAATTGATTGAAAATTATTTTTCAAAAGGGTTAATTTTATTGGAATTTATTTTAAATTTTTCGATAGCTGAATTATGTTAATTATTTTAATCATGATGAGATCTAAACTTTGAAATTTTTAAATATCTTAATTAAATATTATGTACACGTAGTTACCTTTTATTATTTAAGAGTAAAACTAAAATTTTGTTTATTGTAAAGCTTATTAAGCAAACTCAAAATGCCTTTAATCCAAATGTATTTTATCTTAATTAATAGGTCATATTTAACTAAATTTGTGTGAATTGGATAAGCAAACTTATGGTCATATAAATTTCAAGGCAAAGTTAGGAAAATATATAAGATATATTTTAGTAAAGAGTTGTTGCCTAACAACCTAGGAGCCATATAAGATGTGATTGATAAGTTTTTTTTTGAAAGGAAAATGGTAGTAATTACTAAATAATGAAAGTAATACAAAAGAGACAAAATGTGTATATGTTTACCCTTTTACAATCCTTACAAAATCATGTAAGCAGGAGAGACAAAATAAGAATTAAGACAAGAGAGGATCAAGCATGAATATTTTCAGATATTCAGAGAGGACAGAATATTAACAGTGCAGTGCTAGTTAAGGTTCTCCACAAGCAGCAACTCACGGATTTTTTAATGATGTCTGTTTAATGGAATCCATTGTTGAACTTTGACCTAAAAAATGTCTGGAGTTTCTTTCTCTCCATAATGTATACACACACAGCCCCAGCGTAAGGATAAAGATTGATTTATCATGTGTTCAATTAAGATGTATGAAATTAATAGGTTATATTTACAGGTAATATTTAACTAAGCTTGTGTGAATTGAATAAGCAAACTTATGGCCATATAAATTTAAAGGCAGAGTTAGGAAAAATATATAAGATTTGTTTTAGTTAAGTGACTAATAAGGTTATTATCTTCCTAATTTAAATTTAGTTTATTTATTGAGCAAACTCAAGATCAACTTAGATTGTATGGGATCCTGGGCTAGTAGTAATTCAATAGTAAGGGATATTATTTTTTTAAATAGTGAAAGTAACTAAATATTTATCAATTCTTTATTTTATTTGGATATGTGGTATAAACTAACACTTGCTATTTTATGTATTTTGGTTATTAGATAAAATGAGTAGCAATTGTCCCTAAAGAGCATAATGGATGTTAACAAACTTACTAGAGCTAATTTTTTGGATAGTTACACAGCTTGAGAATTGTTCTCACCTAAGAATGAAGGTTTATATTATTGACACTACAATTCAACTAAGCCCAATTTGGATGTAACTAATGAAATCTAAGAAAGATATTAGCATTATATTAATGATGTTGAACATGCTACATGTGTAATGTTAGCTATTATGTCTCCTGATCTTTAGAGGCAATGATGGATGCATATTTGGTTATAATTATACACCCATATTTAACAAGTTTTGTTCGATATTTTATAGTTTAATTTGTTGCATATTTGAGACTTAATTCTCTCTAAGTCCATTTATAGGTAATAATTGCCTTCATGGACCTAAAAGAGAAGAATTCGAAAGAAATTATGGCATGGAAAGATTTGAAGTAACTAAGGATCTAAACAACTGTGTACAACAACTATGTAAATCTCTACAAACATTTAAAGATTAAAAATTTTGGTCTCTAGTCATGTAGAGTTACACGCCTGTGTGTCTTGATATACACAGCCTTTTATGTTGCCTATGTAAGTCTCTGTGCCCATATGAAATCACAAATTCAAGTGTTTTTGAAGATACATGGTCACTCACATACCCGTGTATGTTGACTGTGTATAACCCAGAAACTCTAGTTTTTACTATAAAAGGACATAAGTAGAAACAAAAAGGTAGAGCCAAATTTTTAAGAGTTTTTAAGTCATAAGCAACATTCAAAGGCAATGATATTGATCAAAGGATAAGGAAAACACAAAGATAATATCAAGAGGTATGATAAAAAGCTACATCCAATCTAAACTTGCTAGAAGATTCATTAGAAGAAAAGGGTTTTCTAGTTTCTCTTCTACATGTTTGTTATTGATTTTATTTTCTATGAGTAACTAAACGTGTTTAATTTCTAGGTGTGACGAACCTTAGTTTATGATAACAATATGTTTTAATCTTTTATCTAATGTAATTATATTGATTGATTTGTTGTGATTCAACTATGCATTTTATTATTTTCTAATATATCCAGAATATTAGTGCATGATTTGATTTCATATGATTAAGATTGAGAAATTCTTTTATATGAATAGATCTACCATAATTGAAAGGAGTTGCATGCAAACCTATAGATAGGTCGACATAAATCCTTTGAATTAGGGTCAAACCTAATAACGAAATTCACAAATCGACAAAGCAGTCCAAGGGGTTTTAACTAGAAAGAGTTTTATTAATCTAACTAATGGATTAGTTTTTAATAGTCTTAAGAAAGATATTAACACAAGATAGGAATTTTCACTTTCGAATAATTAATAATATAATTACATGATAAAGGTTAATATTTAATGATTCTTAGGTGGATCATCACCTAGACACTATTATTTTCTATTGATTTTTCTAAGTAGTTTCCTATGTCTTACATTTAGAATTGTTTTAATTATTAGTTTTTTACTTAGTTTTTAATTTTTAATTAAAAACCAAAATCTGATTCATAGGTTATATAATAGAAAAGGGTAATTACTAGTACTTCCAGTCTTCGTGGGATCAACTCGTACTTGTCTGTATCAACTACAGCTACGCCGTGTACTTGTCGTAATTTTAAATGTTGATGTATAGAATAATATCAATCAGGAAACATAAGAATATGAATACTCCTACTATAATTATGCATCTCAAGGAGTTATTTGGTGTATAAAGCAAGATGGAGAGATATCATACTACTATAGCTTTATATCAATGCAAGATGACAAAAAGATCTTCAATAGAGTTATATGTACAAATGGTGATTATTGCATGAAAACATAATGTTGACTAATCATATGGTGACTTCAAGCCATTATTGACAACATACATGCCAAGATAGCAAGTAGGAGGACAAAAACACTATCTCTTGCTGGCAAAGCCCAGCTCATCTCATCTATACTCAATTCTATCAATGTTTACTGGGCAACTCACATAGCATTTCTCCATATAGTCATCAAATACTTGGCAATTATCTCAAAAACAATTTATGGTTAGGATGTAAAGACAATGAGGCCAAAGTAAAATTTAATGGAAAGAAGCATGCTCACCTAAGTGTAATGGAGGATTGAATATAATTCCCCTTAAAATTTTAAAAATGTTGATGCTCACTAAAAGGATTTGGAGATTGCGTAACAACAAGCAATCTCTATTAACAAAATGGGTACATGAGTATTACATCAATGGAAATAACTTTTAGCATTTCATACTCACAAACTCTACCTCCATAATAATGAGACTCATTATTAAAATCAAAGATAAAGTAAGGCTAGAAATTCAAAATCTGATAGGAAATGGAAAAAGAATATTGTTCTAGATTGATAATTAGCCATCAAATGGTATATTCAAAATCATTTAGCCCTACTCAAAGATGTGATAGAAAATGATGCAATAGTAGCTATGGTCCTGGAGTAAAAGGAACCAATATATAATGCATTTCCATCTTCCAACATCATCACATTAATAAACATCATTACATTGTCTGCCAATGTAGAAGACATGATCACATAGAAATACTCAAGCTCTATTTAGTTTACAAATTTGTAATGTAGAAAAATCTTTGAAGGTATCATGATAAAGAAGGATATTTAGATCCTTTTGATTATAAATTATATGAAACTTATGACTCTTATTTATTAGGTAAGATGACCAAACTATACTTTAGTATAGAGGGAGAGCATGCCAATGAGTTACATATGGTTACATACATTTAAATGTATGTAACCATATGTCTACTAGCACCTGAGGTAGGTACTTATATTTTATTATATTAATGTATGTAACCATATGTCTACTAGCACCTGAGGTAGGTACTTATATTTTATTATATTTATAGATGATCATTCTAAATATGGTTATGTATATTTCATGAAAAAAAAGTTTGAACCATCTAAAAAGTTTAAAGAATTTAGACTTGAAATTGAGAAATAAATTGATATATTAGGACATTCAAATTTGATCGAGGTGGTGAGTCCTTAGACCATGAGTTTCTTGATTACTTAAAAAAAATGAGATTCTCTCACAATAGAATTCACTTAAAACTCAATAATATAATGGAGTGTTTGAGAGGAGACAATGTACTCTATTAGATATGGTGTGTTTTATGATGAGTCATACAGTCTTTCTTATCTCCTTTTATAAATATACCCTTGAAATTGAAGTTTACCTTCTAAATATAATTCCATCCAAATTGGTTGATAAGATACTCTATGAAATATATACTAGTAGTAGACCAAATCTGTCACACCTAAAGATTTGGGAAAATGATACTTATCTGAAGTGTACAACATCTAATAAGCTTCAAACTAAGCCAAATAAATGCAAATTTGTGTTATATATAAAGGATTGTATTGGATATCAATTTTGCCATTCTTATGATTAAAAGGTACTTGTCTTAAGATATGCTACTTTCTTAGAAAGAGAATCTATTTTCAAGGAAAGTAGTGCGAGTAAGGTAGATTTTAAAGAAGTTTTGAAAACAAAAGATTACATTTATATAGAACATGAACCTCAAGTTAATACATATGATATATAACCAAAATTCAAGAGACATATAGTCTGTGACAAACTAATAGGATACATCATCCTCCCACTGCAATAAATCTACATATTGAAAAGGAGAGAAACAATGTATTGTTTATAGATGATGAACCTACTACTTTTAAGGAAGCAATTTATGAAATTGATTATCTAAAATGGCATAAAACCATAAGATCTGAAATAGAATTTATATACTCTAACCAAGTATAAACTTTGTTGAACGCATTTGATGGTACTATAACTATTAGTTGCAAATAAATTTTTAAGAGAAAAACTAACATGGATGATAATGTACACATATACAAAGCAAGGCAATGACTAAAGGTTACAAATAAAAACATGGAGTTGATTTTGATGAAATCTTTTTGCCAATGGTTATGTTTAAGCCCATAAGGATCTTATTGGCTATAATAGCATGCCATGATCATGAAATCTAGAAAATGCATGTTAAAACATCATTTTTTCAATGGAATTTGCTTGAGAATGCATATCTGACATAACCTAAGAGGTTTCCTAATCAAGTATTCAAGTTATAAAATTCTACTTATAAACTTATGTAAGTATCACAAAGTTGAAGGATCTATTTTGATGAGACAATCAAAGAGTTTGATTTTATTAAAAATGTAGATGAACCAACTGTCGAAAAGAAGGTTAGTGCGTGTACAATTGCCTTATAGTGTTATATGTAGATGATATATTGCTAATTGAAAACAATATAACTATGCTCCAAACTGTAAAGATTTGATTGTCCAAGAACTTCTCAATAAAGGATATGAGAGAAGCAACCTATATTATAGTAGTTTTATAGAGAAAAATCAAAGAAGTTCTTTGACTTATCTCAATCCATGTATATAGACAAACTGTTAAATAGGTTTAACATAGAGCATTCCTATAGGAGATTCTTATGTACGTTGCATTGGATTTCTCCCTCACTAAACATATGTCCAAAAACACATGAGAGAGAGACAGATAAAATGGATTTTATTTTATATTCTTTGGATATTAAATTAATCACATATATGATGCTATTTATTATACCAAATAACTCTTAAACTTTAAACATAATAAGTAGAATTCAAGCTAATCCTGATGATGGTCACTAGATGACTGTGAAAAACATCTTTAAATGCTTTAGAAGAACTAAAAATATTTTTTTGGTCTATGGAAGAGCTGAACTAAAATGTTAAGAGTATTCAAATGCTAGTTTCTAGTTTGATCACGATGACAGCAGATCACATTAAGGGTATCTTTGCATTTTAAATAGTGGTGAATTGAGTTCGAAAATTTCCAAACAACCAACCATTGCTAACTCTATGATCAAGGTAGAGTACATTTTAGTTTCAATTTTAAACAAAGAAATGGTTAGATCACAAAGTTTGTCATCAAACTTGTAGTGGTTCTTAACATTGTTAAGTGACAACAATAGCATCATTATACAAACAAAGAAACTAAGTCCCATCAATAGTCCAAACATATGCTCAAAAAGTTTCACTCAATTAGGGAGGTAATAAAGCGAAAAGACATGGGGAGCTAGTTTCCACTAAAGTAAATCTTGTAGATCCTCTTACTAAGTCATTGTCTTAAAAGAGAAGCAATCTATATATAAATGAATATGGAATTAGATACATAACAATTAACTTTAATGCAAATTTGAGATTATTAGTTTATGCCCTTTTGGCCAATTGATTAGTTGCAATTTAATGTATGACAATTTTATTATTAATCAATAAAGGCACTCTTTATCTTATTTATATTTGATACTTAATATTGAAGATAAAATCAATGAAATAATTATCGTGCAATTAAAATTATGATGAGGTCATAGTTATGATATTTAATTTGCATTTATGTATTATTTTTAGAGTATTTCTATTTGTAGTTTCATGAAGATGGGACATTGATATAATGGTAAAATTAACACACATTATGTTTCTTTCTTATAAAGAAAATAATTGATCTCATAAATTAAAGTTTGAAGATACTTAAATAAATGTGTAAGAGTTTTTTAGAGAATGAGTTCACTAAAATGACCAATTATGATAATCCTAAATAGAACATTACTCATGTGTCTATAAATTTTCTCCTTGTGATGGTTATATAACTGATCCTTAAACTTGAGATTACCAAGATATCTCATATAAGAATTACTACGTTTTGATGTTACGTATGACTTATTCTAATTAAGATAGCTCAATCAGTAGCACTTGGATATAGAATGAACTATATAGAAATAGTTAAGTAAATCAATAGAGAATTCATCACTTTAAAATAATTAAGGATAATGTGCCACTATTCTGGAATAATCGTGATTTAAGGAATTCTCTCACCAGAGTAAATTTAGATTTAAAAAGGTATTTCAAACATTAATTATAAATTAATTACTAATTATCAAGAACGAACATGAAAGAATTTAAACAAAATAGAAACTAATTTTATATTTTATATCCAATTGGAGCATTAGAAGACATAAGGATTAAATTACGTGTTATAACTATCCATAGATAAGTTAAGTCAAACCACCTTAATATTTCTTAATATTTAGGTGGTCATGGACATATTGCTAGAAATCAATCTTAATATATGATTATAAATTATTTAATTAAATCATTAAAGATAAATTAAAAGGAGTTTTAATTTATGTAATTTTAATTGCGAATTAGAATTATAATTTAGTATTATAGTTTATAACTAATATTAACGTATTAGGGAACTTAATGGATCACAAATAAAGAGAAGTTTAAAAAAATTAATCTAAATTAAGTTTAGACTTAATTTTAAAGTTTATGAAACTTCAGAGATCAAATATGAGATATTTAATTTTATTAAAATTAAATTGTAAATATAATTAGAATTAGACTTTAATTATAATTAGAAATTAAATTTTAATTAAAACGAAATCCCAATCTCTTTTTCCATAAATAAGAAAAAAAGGCATCATAGAGTTAGTAATCCTATCTTGTACTCTTAAAAAGTGTGTTTGAGTTCAATTTTATAGATATCATTCAAAACTGAACACACGAACACTTTCGTATTTAACCATCTAGAAAAATTGTGCAGGAATTCTGGTCAAGTACATTTTAACCCTTTTATTTTTTATTCATTTTTCAAGTTATCAATTAAAATTTTTTGATAGATAAATATTTAAAAAAAATTACTATGTACGGTGAACTTAGTTCTTCTTAATTCGAATCTAATCTAAAAATTCATGCAAGGACTTAAGGCTGGCAGAAAGTCTAAACGGGTCCAAAATTTGCAGCCCAAATTCGATCTGGTTTCAAGATAAGGGTCCACGGCTTTTGAAACTGACTCCTTCGTGTAATTTGCCTTACAAGATTTATTCTCTGCTTGTCAGGATTGATTTATGAGGAGTGATTCCCTCCTCTTTTCAGTTTGCAGAAACATTTCCACATGAATAGCTTCCACAAGCACCATTTCCGAGGAGATAACAAGTTCACATAACAATTAGCATCTGTGGTGGGTTTGGCTTTGTCAGTACCATCAATAAGGCATTGACACTTACATGGCTCACTCCATGGGCTGGTCATTTGGTGAACGTCCAGGTCTTATGCTTCTTTTTGCCTTCATTGTTATTAGGGACGATAATTGTTGGCCTGTATTATTTTTGATGGGTCAGTTAAGGCTAAGTTTAAAATCAGATTGGTTCGAAATTTAATTATTATATACAAAATAATATTATTTTATTTGAAAAATTAGGTCTTAAATAAGACTGGGCTAGCTTTGATCATTTAGGTTTGTTTCTTTTTGCCTTCATTGTTGTTAGGGATAACAATTATTAACTCATGTGTCCAAATTTAAGAGGTGATCGGTCCATATAGGATAATAGTAATAAAAATTAGAATAAATATGGTAAGAAATAGAAATAGATATAATCATTATAATTATGATAATAGGTTAGGATGAATGAATGATTACTATCATTATTGATAATAGTTGGTTCGTTGAAAATCTTAAGAAATATATTTTTATTTTAATATATTCTAATTAATTATATTTAATATTAATATATTTTAATTAATTATATTAATTAACTATTTTGCTTTACTAAAAAAGAGGCATAAAATTTTAATATGTTCTAATTAATTATATTTAATTAATTACATTGTTTTACTAAAAATAAAATTAATTAAATTTTTATTTACATCAAATTTTAATATATTATAATTAATTATATTTAATTTTAATATATTCTAATTAATGATATTTAATTAATTATATTTTCTGAAAAGGGAAAAATAAAATTTTATTAATTTTTATCAAAATTTAATATATTCTAATTAATTATATTTAATTATTTATATTATGTTACTAAAGTGGAAGGAATGGCTTTCATTGACATATTTGTGGGGTATGGAGTAATCCCAATATTTAAATATCAAAGTACTGTTTATACAATGATGATATATAACTAATGTTGTTTTTAATTTTCATATTCATTGATGTCTTCTAAACCTATGAACCAAACTCTCCCTTAGTTGTTTTTAATGATAAGTTAAAGTTTAGACTGATTCGAGACTTAATTATTTTAAACAAAATAATATCGTTTTATTTAGAAGAGTTAAGTCTCGAATAGGCCTAATCTTAGGCAACTTAAACTCAAACTTAATTAAAAAATACGTTGTTATATTTTTTATTTGTAAAAATTATTTTTAAAAATTGACCGTTGACATCCTTAATTGTTGTCCAACTGGTACCGAATCTACAGACCTTTCGGCCGTGCATTTTGTTGCTAATTCTAGGCCAAGATTCTCAATTGTGAACTGCATATTATACTCAGAAAAGGAAGCTCTGGAGGAGGAGCACACTAGCGGCACTGGAGCATTGGAGGACGACTGGCGCTCGTAGGTGGCGGCGAGCAGCAGATAGTGCTACACTGTGTTTTATGTTTCAAATATATGCCACAGTATCGGTGAAAAAGTATAGGAGCAGTTCAGAGCCGTCTCTCTTGCATTTGGGAAGACATTGTTTTGTTGGGCACGCCATTTGAGTTTTGAGTTAGATTCTGAGACCAGTCGGAAGTCCAAAATTCAATCTAACTCAAGTCAAATTTTTTGACTCCGAGCCAAACAAGGGGCCGAGCCCGAGTAAAAATGCCACACCTAGATGAATCTACAGATGAGTCTAGGTGACTATTCTTGTTAGCAGGTTTTCTTTCTTTGCAATGTCTTTAGAAGTTAACAGTAAAACTTGTGATACCATTTCAAGTTCACCAGGAAAGCAAGATGAATCCACCCGGCATGCCCACAGGCATGGGTCCAGTTCGCCTGCAATCTTAAAACTCAGCCTCACAGTACTACCCTTGTCTTTAACATGCTGGAATCGTGGAGAAAAGGTGGCCATTGAATTTTTCAACTGCTCTTTTAATGTACTCAGGTCACTTTCTGTAGCATTTATTACCCAACTCACCACCCAACTTCACTTAATTAGGGCATAACTACTTAGAAATCAGAATATGTGGTCTGTGTATTATGGTGAATTGCACAATGTGATGAAAAAGAGTTGACTATTCTACCATGTTTCAAGGTGGAAGGTCCTATGCACCTGGGATTATGTAACTGAAACTTGTCCAAGTTTTCTTTTAATTCTACTTCAAATGAACATACATGTAACTGAGAATTTTTTAGATAACTGTGTTTGTATATGCATCTTGATGTAAAATCGACTTAGTTACCTACTCTTGTTTACTTTTCCAAGCAAAAATTATCATCCTCAAGTCGTTGGATGGAGTCAAAAACAATATAATAAAACTCAACTTGCTTAACAGATTGGTTGGAAATTTTCGAATTGAATTCATTAACGAATGAGATTCAATTACATTAGTGAGATTGAATTGAATTCAATTTACACTATTTGGAACAAATCTAGTAATATTAGAAATGAATTCAATTACACTGTTTGAAATGAGAATGAATATAGTGAGGAATGAGAATGAATATTATCATTATAATTATGATGGTTGGTTAAGAGGAATGAATGATTACCATTACCATAAAAAATGGTTGATTTGTAAAAAATATTGAGAAATAAAAATTTATTATATTTTTATTTATTTATTTATTATATTTTAATTAATTATGTTATAATTAATCAATTACAATATATTGATTAATTAAAATATTGTAATTAATTTTAATTAATTATATTGTAATTAATCAATTACAATATATTGATTAATTAAAATATTTTAATTAATTTTAATTAAT
>JANZXR010000007.1:14687079-14707962 GCA_027575705.1 Erythroxylum echinodendron
GGCTTGTACATTATCTACGGCCCAAGAATTATAGATGACTACAATCAGTAGATAGTTCGGGGAGGTAAGTGAAATATCTACTCAGGGACGAAAAGAAATGAAGTCTATACGAACCATTATACTGTGGATCCCGGACGCCGTAACGGTTCTTTAACCTTAATGTCTTCAGTTCCTTGAGAGTGAAATCAACTGTAGAGGATTGAAGAGTAGCTTTAAAAATTCTCTCTACTGCGTACATGAGAATTTGGCAGAATACACGAGCACCCAAAGACTTGAACAAGGATTCTTACCAATGAAAAAGCCAGTCATGTTGACTCCTTGTACTTCACAGGTTCTTTTACGATCTGCAAACTCCTTGCGGTCAGCAATGTCTGTGGTGTCATCAAGGATGACATCATGAGAGCACATCAGGACACCATCTTTGGAGGATAAAATATCTGTTTCTATGAAGTCCGCTCCCTCTTCAATAGCCCTCTGCAACAAAGAAGCTATTAGTTATCGCAGAAAGCATATATGGATTAAACTTATCTTCATGGAATTTAGTCTCTGTTGAAGTATCAGCCAATCCAAAAATGTAATAAAGGATGGTAGAGGGGAGCACCATGTATGAAGCAGCAGTTTCTTCGGGAATCTCCCCATTTGACCCACGATGTGCAATATTGTAAGGACGAGAAATCTGCAGAGGTTTTTTGTTGCCGTGGTATTTATAACTAGGAAGAGGATACAGTGGCCTTGCAACACACGTGAAAGCAAGCAATACAACTAAGACTGCAATAAAACCTGCTGTATAATGCATACAATTTATCAAACGATGATCCACAAACAGTAACAGAAACAGAACACAATGGACTTCTGGCTTCTATTTTACGTAAAACCAGTTTATGAACCTCTACATTCTGCAAAAAGAATCTGTTGGATCTAGTCATTAGATGATAGGAAATTTGATTAGTATAGATATGGAGCTTTATAACAGTGGACTTCGTCTACCAGGGCCATAACACAAAAGATTAAAAGTAACGTGCATCAAATTTGAAACCCCATTGTGCAATATCGGTTCTTTGATATTGAATTCATATTGATCCATCATCTTATCTTTTCCTGAAGAATTGCCTGCTGTGAATAAATGGCATCCTCTACCTACTTTCAGAAAACTACAACACTAACGGAAATAAGAAGGAAAGTACAAGGAACCGGGTCTGGATTGTCATCCAACATGAATGAATTACTCAAAACTGAAGAACCCAAAAAGCAAAGTCAACTTACTTGTCACGGCAGTATTCATGGCTCAAACAAACTTACTAAAGCTGAGTGTGTTGCGTGTTGACAGTGAGAGGTGATCATATACATATATATAAACGCCATACTATGATTAAGAGTGGAACCAAGAGAGTAATAGGTGTACACGTCAGTCTACAAATCAAGAATATTCCGAGGATGGCGATAAATAAGCTTAATGGATATGAGTAGTTGATCAGCTTTAGCAGAACTAACTGCCTACTGACTAGGATTATTTCTTTCTGAGACGGAAACTCAAAGATAGTGTATACTATAGACGCTGCTTTTGGATTGGATAGCGTGATCCTATACAATACATGGTACTACAAACGTGGAAACTGTATCTACATCAAACACATGTTTTGAACCATGTAAGGCTTTACTTGAGTTTGGTCCTAGTAAGATGGTATAAGATTGTAACTAATATCACGACTCCAATTTCTCATTATAATTTAAGGGTATGAATCTCAAAATGACCTGGTTTAATTAAACTTAATTAAGTAAGACGTGTTGTTAATGAAAATACTAATGTCTGACTAGAATTGAAAAAATTTGAAAATTTGAGTAATTAATTTATTTTTTAAAATTCGGATATTATAATTACAAAATTGAGTAAAGATTAAGAATTTTTTTAATTACCGTAAAAAAAGCATTTTTTTACTTAACCCATAATACTACCTAATTCCCAAGTATGTAACTATTTTTTGTGATTCTATGAAACTTAAAAATAAAGTATGTAACTATTTTTTGTGATTCTATGAAACTTAAAAATAAAACTATAGCTATTATATATAATATAGAATAAACCCCATAAATTAAAAGGAACAAATAAGTTTAATATAAGGATTTTTCCTTATATCAACATGTACAACACCACTTTTTTTTTTTAGTACGAAGAAAACTCCTTCTGGAGAATCCAGCGGGCAACACCATTCATATAATAGGGGGCTCAACGAGCAATACATCCAACGAGAGGGCCCAACGAGCAACACCCCTAATGGATAAAACCTCCAGCTGCTCTAGGCTCTTACGAGGACTGTAACAATGCGGCATGGAATCAAACCTAAACCCTAGCACACGCTAAACTCCGCTTTTAATCATCTGACCATAGCCCTCGAGGGCATGTACAACAACACCATATTACTAAAGATTTACACTCTCATATTGTTAATGTTCAATAGTGCTTGACAGACATTACAGACTGATAAGATCAGAAATATTTGCAACTATAAAGTAACGGATGATGAGAGAAATGGGATAGATTGTATTGATATTTGCAATGAACGAATGACACCAGTAGGTTTATCAAGAGCCTACCTTAGTCTTCACTCAATGTTCAATACATTCATCTTGCTCACGTTCTCAGTCTCTCCCTATCTATTTATACTATTGTTGGCAATAACTGAATACAACTTTTGCTACTGTCACTGTCGTATACCAATACCCCGTATCAACACACACTCACACAACGCACGCCTTTTGCACACACCACAGCACCTGCCAAAATATGCCCCTGTTACGCACCGCATTGCCTTCCTTTATTCTTGTAACTAACTTGATTCTTCTAATCTTCAGTAGTGGGCGCGGACCCAACTCTAGAAAATCCTCTGGTTCTCTTTCTCTGATAGACATAACGAATGACTGACTTTCTTGGCTCATCACAGACCCCATATTTTAAGATGAAGTCAGTAGAGTTCCAAACCTCTAACCTAATCCACGGGCATGATGTCAAACTAAAAGTATCACCTAATAGAACATTATTGCAGAAACATACGAGTATGAGACAATTGTGTCTTCAAGAGCACAAGAAATTGTGTAAATGCTGAAATTACGTAAATGTTATCTATGTCAGATGATGATACAAAATATCTGTTGTTTCATCAATTCTTATATGAAGATATCAGGGATGATATTTAGTTCAATAACTCGGATGCAGTTTTATCATCATGACCATCCTTTGACAGAGGTGAAGTCCATTCCTGAAAGTTGTGGAGGCTGCCTGTGAAGTCTGTGAAGAGTCCATCAACTCCTACTTTGTTAATCCAGTAATCATATTCCTGATATGGGTCTTCATGAAAATCAAAATGTAATGATGAGTTATCGTTTCGGAAAGTGTACGGGTGCACCTGCATGTGGATCACAATTAGAGAAGTTGGCGGTTGGGCGGCCAAATCAAACAGGGAACAGATTTTCTGTTCCCAACAATCCTATTTCCCCTGTTTAATTGAATGGGTAGATTTTTATTGAACAAAGTAGAAATAGAGTAATAAGAACAAGTGATTTGATTCCAATCAAACATGAAACGAGTATGTAAAAAAACTGATGCCAAGAATTTAACAAGGGCTTCTCAAAAGAAACTTTAATAATTTAAATTAAGCTCCAACTGTTGCATAAGTCGGACTTAACATAACCCAACATTCATTTCTCTACGATTTTATTTACACCTTGAGCATGAAACTTCTAAAGAGTTTTCAGCATTCCATTAAAAGGGCAACACTATCAGAGTCACTGTTATCATTTTCTTTCAAGTCCTTTAGTCCAACAGTTTGTGTTGGTTTAGCTTGTTGCATTTTTCAAGTATTTTAACATAGACTTGAACTTGATTTTGATTTATTATTTCTGATAAACTTCAGATTCTTACATATTTGCTAACCTAATTTATATTTTAAATTATGCATAGATTATTATTTGTTAATCAAGTGAACTCAACTCAACTCAACTTGTTCATAGTGGGATCAGCTGGGTTTGAAGGGTAGAAGGTTGAGTTTTACACCCTCATACTTGTGCACTCCTAACCATAAGTCGACTCAATTTGATAAAAGAGTCCCTAAGCAGCGTTTGCAGGATTATACAGGTGAAGCCATTATTTAATACAACGATTAACAAAATCCGGCCCGCAAATATGACTTCAGCTGCATAGTACTATTGTCTGTTAATGACCATACTTTAAAAAAAAAAGAAGAAGGAATAAACATGTTTTAAATCCTAAAATTCAACAATTTGTAGAATCACTACAAAACCCTCGTGATGTAACAATTTAACATGAAAACACATTTAAATGAGACAGATGAGCACAAGTTTTGGGTCGATCTGATTTGGCAGAATGACAGTCTAATATGGACTACATATTTGCCACATTAGATTGGAACTCACATTTCATTCAACTGTCAAAATCTACAATTACAAGTTTTAGGACTTCTAAGCTTTACCCAGCTTATGCAGCAAACAAAGGAGAGCAAAAGTAGAACACCAGACAAGTACCTTTAAGCCATGAGAATGTGCTCTGGAAACAAGATCTGTTGGTGTTTGCAGATAATTATTCACTACAGGAACAATTGTGTCTTTCCAAGGACCAATTCCCACCACATAATCCTTTATGTAGTCAAGATAAGCATCGGAAATGATCTCCAAAAATGACTGCAAAATTGCCAATTGATCCATTCAACAACATGAACACCTCCAAAGATATCACAAATAAGAAACTTCATAACATTAAATTAGTCAAACAATAATTGGAGCCCCATAAATTTCATGGGAATCCAGTCACACGATCTCTGCTATGAGCAGCTAATGCATCAGTCACAGATGGGACCTGCACTATCTGGAGGAATGCAAGTAAAATAACAGGTCCATAAAAATGTCGAGCAGCTTAAATTATGTTGTCTGAAAACATCTCAGTGCTCTAGCTATTGGACCATTGTTGATAAGTTCATCTTGTGTAAAAAGAGTAATTTTCAGGATCATAATGGTTTAAGGAACCACATACAAACAACCCACTTGCATAATGCTGATATTAATACAGATGAAGGTCATACACATATGAACCTATATAGATGAGATGCACAGGAAAATACAAACCTGATTAGTGTCTTGCGTGGGCATGGTAGCATCATCTATCAGTAAGATCTTGGGCATGTCAGTCATATTTGATATATACACCAGTGAGGTCGGAGCAAAGGACTGAATAAATACGGGTTGTTTTTGCCAATCTTTGGACAAATATGAACCTTTATATCCATAATTTTTCAGTGTCTCCACAAACTTGTCCTCGAATCGCTTACCACCAGGCCATTTGACCTGTTGCAGATATAATTCAAACATCATTGGCTTATACAAGATTTTTCTGCAAATCTGTCAACGTTTTATCAAGTTTCTAGATGCCAAGCACATATTTTATCTGATATAAACTGCTTCTACTTCTAGATATTTTCATGGAAACTGGGTAAAGTACAACAAGACATTAACTCCTATCTTTTTTGCCAAAATACTCAACTTCCGGAGATCTAATACTGCAACCAGCAGGAGTTCAGGGATGCTATAGAAAAAGAAAATGTTCCAAGTCCAATCAGACATAAAAAAAATTGAAAATTTCATACGCCTGATTCTTTATGGAATTTATCTGGAAGAAATCCCTTACATGTTGGTTGATAAATACTGGATTTTTAATCTCTGGATATATTCCAACAACCCGTGGAGCTTCCAGCGCAATTTTTATGAATTCGTCAAAAGTTATAATAGGAAATTTTCCTGATGGACACAATACAAGAAAAAGATTAGTTTATATTTGTTCCACATGTTGCAGAAAGAATTAAAATTCTGTTATTATCACTTACAATTAAAAAACAAGAATGATGTAACAGTTATGACAACCAAAAACATGACGAAGTATGCTCTGTTACAAGACATATGCAAATAAATTACAATTGAATCCACGAGGTAGTTGCACTCAACAAGAATGTTTATAATAACTAATTAGATTACTGATACTCCATCAAGGACAGATTTTGTACAAAGAATAATGTTATTCAATCAAAGAATCTTATTGTATGTTGTCATACTGTCAGAAAAGATAATTTTTTAGACGGAAATACAGACCTTTTCCACTAATGGACTCAGAAACTTTTCATACTTTTGACTAAAACCAATTCTTGTATGATGAAGACCTACTGGAAATAAGCCCTGAAGTCAATAGATATACTCTAATGTATGAGTAGAAGCAAATCCGTCCACTTTTCCATATCTAACCAGAAAGCTTAGCGATACAGTCCATCTGACTGTAATTGAGGCATTGGCAACCAGAGACATGCTAACCAAATGTTATTCTTATTACGAATTAGAGGAATACTTAATATCATGCACCTATTATTATATTAAGATTGTTAGAATCCATTGCTGGGATCTTCCCAACAACTTAAGCTTTTGGTTTGAATGGTTATTAACATGGCATAAGAGCCTTCTGTTATAGATATATCTTGAGTTCAAGTTGCGTCAGCCTAATTTCTGTTGGATTTGTCACTTGTTGAGTTTGTCTACACTTTGTATCAAAAGGTATATTGGGATAACGTCAAATATTATAGGGTCTCAACCAAAAACTTAAACTAAATTTTTATTAAAAGAATGCAGGCTCTGCATCTTGACAGTTACCAAAATAAGAAACTAAAGAATAATAAAATTGATTTATCATTAGCATCAACTGTCTCTGAATTATGGATGACACATTGTAAAATAGCTCTAAAATAGCTAGCTTTCTAGGAAAACCTCTATGTTTGGATGATAATAAAGCAAATAGGAAAAGGTTGGGATATGCTAGAAAATGCATTAACATGGATTTATCCAATGGTTTATCAGAATCTATTCCTATTATGAGAATGGGGCTTGATGGATCCCTTTATGAAGATAATGTGTCTGCGCAATACCAATGGAAGCCTTCACTTGCTTCTCAAGGTAAAAGATGGATACCCACGGGCAAAATTTTTCAAAAGGGGGGTTATGACGAGCTAATGGGAGAAGGGTTACTAACTTAGAGAAGGGACAGTTGTTACTAACTTAAAGAAGGGACAGTTGGTCAATCCAAGCAACAACACTAATGATTCCGAAGAAAATCCTAAAACAAGTTATGGGAAAGGAGTAGTACTTGAGGGTGGAAAAGAAGTTACTGGTGAAGATATTGCTAGGGGGAAAACAATAGAGGATCCTGCTGAACTATGAAGATAATGAGACGGGTGAGGATAGGAGGGTGTATGAACTTTCTATGAACCTTAATGACAAATCTAATGGTTTGGTCCATATGGAAAGTAGTTGTTCTACTTCGGTGGAGAATAAGGAGTATGATCCCATCATTGGAGAATTTTTGACAGCCACCAAAAGGAAATCCATCAGGGGCAAAGGGAAGGGCCACAAAAACAAAAATTTTTTATAATGAAAATAATAGCATAGAATGTGAGGGGGGTTAATTGCCTAAAAAGCTTTGAGCTTTAAGAGATTTTGTTTACAACACAAATCCATGGATTTTTGCTCTTTTTGCAACTAAAATCAGAAACGAAAATTTTGGACTGTTGAATAAGTTGGCCTCTAGATGGAAATTCATCTCTAACCATCAAACTCATAGGTATGGGAGAATTATCATCGGGTATGATCCTTCTTTGGTAGATGCCCATGTTTTTTGCTATGGAGATACAAGCTATCCACCTAAAATGTAAACTCCTTCAGGTAAATGTTGACTTCTTTGCCTCCTTTATCTACGGTGCTAATCATATTTTCCAAAGGAAACTCTTATGGAATAGCTTACTAGACTTTCAGAAGCTTGTAAATGGTCGTTGGCCGTTATGTGGTGATGTCAATTCTACTTTATATAGAACTGAAGTCAATGGGAATTATAGCCTGAGGAACTTCTTAGCTGATTTTAGCGACTGTGTAGACAAAATTGAAGTTTTTGACTTAAAGGCGCAGGGTTCCTTTTATACTTGGAGTAATAAGCAGTCTGAAAGATGGGCTTTGAGGAAAAAACTGAATAGGACATTGCTGAACAAGGATTGGATTACACAATTTCCTAATAGTGTAACTACTTTTCTTGACCCTCTATTTTCAGACCACAGTCCTATGAGGATAGAGAACCTCATCCAACACCATGTTAGAAGAGGTCCTTTCAGGTTTACTAACCTACTAATAAATGATGATGGGTTCACTAATGCGCTTAAAAAGGATTTGGAGGTTTCGGTGGAAGGAACATATCAGTTTATCTGTAATTAGAAGCTAAAGGCTTTCAAAATGAAGATGAAATCTCTAATGAGTAGAAGATCCTCTTCCACACAGCAAGCCGTTACAAAAGCTAAGAAAGATCTACAAAAGATACAACAAGAGTTAGAGTTGGACAATGCAAACCCTATCTTGCTAAGCTCAGAGAAGTCTCTTCTAATGTCTTACTTATCTAAAGTCAGGGATCATGACAGTCTATTGGAACAAAGGGCTAAGGTCAATTGGCTCAAATATGGTGAAAAGTGTTCTAAGTTTTTCTTCGACTCAATCTTATCCAGAAGTAACGCAAATAGAATCAGCTCCCTTAAATTGCAGAATGGTGAGGAAATTTCCCGACAAAAAGACCTTTTAAAGGAAGATGAGAGATATTCTAAGAGTTTCTATGGCTCTACTCGATCGCAAGTAAATTCTGTCTCTCTTTGCTCCTTTATTCATAATAAGTTATCCCACTAACAAGCATCAACCCTCATTAAACCAGTTGAAGAGAAGGAAATATAGGAGGTTGTGTTTCAAATGCACCCTAATAAATCTCCCGGACTTGATGGATTCAATGATTTTTTTCTTTAAAAAAACATGGCAAGAAACTAGTCTTATGATTAAAAGAGCTATTCTAGAATTCTTCTCTAGGGGGGTTCTTCTAAGGGAGACCAATAAAACCCATATTTGTTTAATCCCCAAGTTCAATTGTGCTGCTTCATTGGATGAATACAAGCCTATTGCATGCACTAATTTCCTTTATAAGTTTATTTCAAAGATCTTAGCAAACAGGCTGAAATTAGTGTTGGAATCGTTGATCTCTGATAATCAAAGTGCTTTTCTAATCGGGGATAACATTTCTATAGTCCAAAAGCTGATGAAAGGGTATCAAAGGAAGGACAACCATCCAAATTGTATCATTAAAGTTGACTTTAAGAAAGCCTTTGATCATGTGGAATGGGATTTTATCCTTCAAACCTTATGGCTATTGGTTTTTCCGAGTGAGTTTGTCATATGGGTAGAGGCCTGTATCACCACTCCTACGTACTGTATCCCCATTAATGGTACACCTATTGATATCTTTAAGAGTGCAAGAGGTTTGAGGCAAGGAGATCCAATCTCCCCTTATCTATTCATCATATACATGGAAGCCCTAAGTCAATTGATCCAACATAAGGTAGGCAAAAGCAAAGACTTCAGATTTCATAGTAAATGCAAGAGAGTAAGGCTAATCAATCTATGTTTTGCGGATGACTTGTTGCTTTTTTCTAAGGCTCATAGGAAGTCTATTGAATTACTCATGTCAACACTGTCTATATTCAAAGATCTTTTAGGTCTGGAGATTAATCCTACTAACAGCCAGTACACCCTAACTGCTAGTGCTACTATAATGGAAAACAATATCTCTGAAATTACAGGAATGAAGAGGAAACCTGCTCGTTTGACTTCCTATTACTATGAAAAGAATACAATTTACTGAATATTTTCCACTGATAGAAAAAATATAGAGAAAATTGGGTATGTGGTCTAACAAGGTCCTCTGTTTTGGTGGAAGGCTTCAGCTCATCAAATCGATCCTGAACTCTCTTCATGTTTACTAGTCCTCAAACTTTTCATTAGCTAAAGGTGTCATCAAAACCATTGAGAAGCTTTTCAGAAAATTTCTTTGGGGAAATTTAAATTCAGATAGCCACTTTGCCAAGGTTAAATGGTCTGAAGTTTGTAAAAGGAAAGAAGAAGGAGAATTAGGATTGATTCCTATTACCTCGTTTAATAATCCAGCTTTGATCAAGAATCTGTGGAATGTTCTATTGGAAAAGAAGTCTCTATAGATACGATGGCTTCATAGCTATATCTTGAAAGGAACTAGCCTTTCGGCTATAGCGATAAAACCTTCCTTCTCTTGGCCCTTGATCCAACTTTTGAAGCTACGACCTATCTTAGAACCTCTGGTGTATTGTAGGGTGGGAAATGGAGAAAAGGATTATTTATGGTTTGATAATTGGACTAGTAAGGGCCCTCCAATTAGATATCCTCAAGCTCTTCAGATATGGAGTGGATTTCCTATCAACACAAAGGTTAACTCTACCTTACTAAGGGGACAATGGAACATTCCATCGGAATTGCAGTATCTTACTCCAAACTATCAACCAAATCTAGAGAAGGACATATTCCAATGTCTCAAGATGTTTCCGAACACCTTCAACATTGCTAGATTTCGAAAGTGGCAGAATCAGAACAACCATAGCTAGATTTGGTCCCCTATCATCTAGCATAAGTCTCTCAGGCCTAGTCACTCTATCCTTCTGTGGCTCTGCTTAATAAGTTAAGCACAATGGACAGAATACATTTCATTACTTCTGATGCTAGTTGTGTACTATGTGAGAGGGAGGAGGAATCTAGGAATCACCTATTCTTTCTCTGTCCCTATTCCCACTTTATATGGGAGAAGATAAAAGAGTTGTGTCTTATTTTAAATGCAGGTTAAACTTTCACAGAAGCACTAGAATGGCTTCTAAAGCTGAATCAGAGTTCCATGCACAATGAGCATATCTATATTATATCTTTCGCCTTCTCCATCAAGGAGATATGGCGAGAGAGGAACTACAGACGATTCCAAAACAAAGCAAGACCTAGAAAGGAGGTACTTTATATATTAACAAGAGCAATCAGAGAGTATCTGTAATATGCTACCACATTTGAAACAGTTAACCCTAGTCTAGCATCTTCATGGAGAATCAGTTAACTAATATTCAGAATGGGTTCTTAGATTATTAAGGATTGCAAACTAGAAAGAAAATATTTGGAAAGTTGATTCCTTCCCATACAAAGGTGACTGTTGATCCTGAATGCTACGAACAGAACTTCAATCCAAGATGTCGAGGATGATCTAGAGGTGACCTCTTCTGAAGCAGATCGACTATCGGACCTCTAGACGACGTCAATCACCCAACCCTAATTTGGTAGGGTGGGGTGAGGAGGGGAAAGACACGTTTTGCATTTTTTCCATATCTGCCTAAAGAGTCGCTCTTTGTGGTTTATTATCTGTAGGCTTGTAACATTCATACGCTGTCGTTTTAGTTAGTCTTCAGAGTTGCCTAAACGCTGCTGTTTAGATATATGGCTTGTCTTTGTTCTTGTAAGGATCTTTTTTTCTTAATTACAATTCTTTAACTTAAAAAAAAAACTAAAAGTAACAAACATTCAAGAACATAAATATATTTAATCGAAGAAAGTAAATAACCATTATATTGTTGATCCCGGCTGCTGAATCGCTGCTTCACCCGCAATTGCTTCAACTCTTCAAGTGTAAAATCAACTGCATGCAATTGGAATAACTTTCCTTGTCATCCTGATCAAAACCTCAATAATAGAAACTAGCTTGTTCAGAATATCCAAACACCCAAAACGACACATTTGATCAGATAAATGCAGATACTAAAGTTCTACTAGAGTTCATGTGGCCATGATAAAATTATAAACCAAGGTATCACTAGCAGGAAGTGGCATAGGTTTTGTACATGTGAAAAATCCAGTGGTATTGACCCCTTGAACCTCATAGGTCCTTTTACGATTTGCAAACTCCTCGTGGTTTGCAATGTCAGTAGTAGCATCAAGGGTAACGTCATGGAAGCATATAAGAAAACCATCTTTAGAGCACAAGATGTCTGTTTCAATAAAGTCTGTTCCCTCTTCTATGGCTCTCTGCAGTCACCAAGTGAACTGATTATGAAGAATAATGTTTAGCAAGTGCAAAAGAAAAGGGGAAAGAAACTGTACGCAAAGTTAATAAATGCAACAAATGCGTTTTGGGGGAAAGAAACACGATCATATCAGATATATGCCTATTTAACTTGCTTAACACATATAAAGCAAAAGCTATGCTGAATGGATGGGTAAATTACTATGTGAACAGCAAATGGATATGTATCTTTGTAAGGAACCGCATATGAATAGCTAGACTGACCAACAGAACTTCGCACTGGCATAGATCTGTGAATTTTAAGAAAATCTATTTATTGTCTTCCCTTCTTCCAAAAGGAATTTACCAACTTTCTTAATTGAAAAAGAAAAAAGAAAAAATGGGTGCATACAGCTGAGCGTGTGACTTATCAACTTCAAGGAAAATGCTCAACTAGACTTTCTGATTGCATAAGCTGATACATACCCTGTATGCAGCAGCGGTTTCTTCAGGAATCTCTCCATTTGATCCTCGATGTGCAATATTATATGGGCGAGAACTCTGTATGGGCTGCCTATGATTATGGCTTATTTTGCTAGGGAGTGGATAGATTGGCCTTGCAACACACACAACCAGTAGTGATAGGCATATGATTGGAACAACATCTGCCATTTATCATGGTACAGATTAACTTGGTCAGCTTCATACTATCTTAGGAATTGCAAAGAAAATACCAGAATGTACAAATAGATAAGTACCTGAAATGAAGAGATCACAGGCCCTCTTTCACGTTAATCAACAAATAAAATAACATTGAGTCTTATAAAAATCTCAATCTGGTCAGGCTAACATTGAATTAGAGAATCTTGATAGCGGGGAGAAAGTCATAATTAAAGTTTCGTCATGGGACTAGTATGGTGACGAGGAACATAACTATGACAAATGCGAATTTCTAACATGCTTTTAGTTCTTTCTATCCATAATTTGGAACTTCTAGTTTTAGAACAAAAATAAGCTCCATTATCTTGTCCATTTGACTGCACAAGAGATGCAAGCAGCAAAATGACAATCTCGTACCGGAATGCCAATATCATCATCACTTACATGTTCCAACAAATATCCCAAATTTCGCAATAAACCAACATCGATACAAAGAAGCATACAAGCATCCAGATGAAAACGAAGAAACACATAAATGTCAAGACAGGAGAAAACAAAGAAGGAAAATAAATGAGCATGTGCATCAAGACTAGCCTAGCCTAGGAGTCGAGCAATTCACAGATCAGAAAAGACCCAGGAAGTGAAAGAACATGATTCGTGCACCCACATGTTAAAGCCATGATCTTGGCGAAGCTTCTCCAGCGACACCACGCTCGGTCTCCGTCTCTTCCCATATGGTCTGTTCAATGTAAAAGCACCTTTTCAATAAGAAAGCCTCCAACTCTTTTCCCCCTGAGCCAGTTTTCTACTTACTATTCCATGAAGTTGTCATCCAAGCTGTTTTTAGTTCACAATTGTTCGGTTGACTTGTGAATCAGTTGGGGACAGGGTCATGTGAGCTTGTCCAAGATGAAAATTTTAAGACAAGATTCTACTTGTCATTTGTCCGTACTTGTATTGTCAAATTTTGGAATCCTTGATGTTATTGTCTCTTTGAGTTACTTGACAGTTGACAAATTAACAGACTGATATTGTGTCATTTTAGGGTAGAAACAGACTGTATTCGTATGCTCCGCATCGACTTGTTTTAGGTACAGTATTTTGTCGTTGACTCTTAATAAAAGTATTTCATGAAATGCATGACTAATTTCCTTTTCTTTGTCTATACAATCAAGTAACATGGATTTGATTAGAAACCAAGACAAGGAAAGGACGAAATCGTATGCTTCAGAAGTCGACTCTCAAAAATATATGTTCTGTACTTTGTAATTGTATCCATGTTTTTGTTCATGCAACACTCTTAAGAGAGATATTGCTCCATCCTTTTACTTCTCTCAATATGCTACTTCAATCCTTTGCTTTGTTTATAAAAAAACACTCCAATTGCAGCTAATCTAGAAACTTGTAACCATACACGAAACCCAACTTTAGCTGCCAGTGTCCAGATTTATTCGTGATCCACCCAAAATGAAGAAATAAAATCTGCTTTTACCAGATTCCAAGTCAAGTCCAATTCGCGTGTGCATTAAAAACAACAAAAACGTTCAGGATTCAAATTCAATAGTCTTGCCCCATGTGACTCGGGAAATCAGGTTTACAAAAAAATCAGGCCAGGATCAGGACACCTCAATGCCAACCCTAATGATAATATCTATGACAATTTCCACTTGGTTAATAGTACTTCATGAAACTAGTAGTTGAAACTACAAAATTTAAGCAACATTCTTAGACACAATTTTCCTTGTCAAAGAAGATCAACTTCAGTTTCACGCGCTCAACCAAAATCAGATGAGAAGTTGGTTGATATCAAAGAATTACGCTTGGCATGAGGCATTATTTACGTCAATAAGATTATAGCTCGCTTAGAGCACCTATCTACATGAGCCCATTTTTTCAAATGAACGATTTGAAATCTTATTGGTTCTAATAAGTGACTGCAGAGTAGATCATTCAACCCTTTCGATTCATCTATGAATCGAAAGACACAACATTTTATTCGTTAAGGTTTGCTTGTATCATAGCTCAATAATTAATTCGTATTAAGTTTATCATTGGATATACTGCATTGGAGATATGATTCAAAAAACTAAAAAGGTTGTTGAAACAACAATTAGAAGCAGGACCTCCCCATCACTTATATTCCTAAAGTATATCAACAATAAATCTGAAGTAGCTTGGACACTATTTATAAACAACTATGCATGCAAGAGAAGCCATTCATCACATATATGTCTCATTCATCCCTAAGGATCAAGGAGTACATGTTCACATTCATAAGTGACTAAGATCGTAGAAATTTCCTGATACATTTCACCCGAAAAGTAAGCATCTCACTTCAAGATAACACGCCAGACACTTTAAGGCGTACTAACTCAACTGTCTAAAACTCAACAGGATAGCAGCAGGCAGTTTATGCATCTCTCATATTAGCATGAGATGACCGCAGTCTCGCATCAAGACAATAGACCCCACAAAAAGGCCAGCAGCACGCAACAATTTCTGTAAGAAAAGAGGAGAATTTGTCAATACAAAAGAAGAAACAAAGTCTCACTACGGTTTAACCATATCAGCACTACCGTATTGCATTTTCTATCAAGATCAAGTAAATGAAAAGAAATTGTGATGCATGGTACACTGGTACTGAATGCCTCATCAAACTAACATGACATTAAAAAGGGGAAAACCAGGTTTGTGCCTATTTCCAAAGATACAACTTTGAATACACAAATAAAACATGGTGCATTCTAATACCAATCCATTTTCTCGTGAAACAAAAAAGGCCAATTATTTTCCTAATGTAGGCATGAACAAAAATAACAAACTTCATCAATGAATTAATCAGCAAATAGCTCAATTGACTGTTTGACAACTTCTTCCCATCTTGCTTCGAGATGCAAACAAGTGGCATAGTAAATTGTTTTCTTCTGCCTTTTCATAGTCCCAAAAAAGAGTCTCACGGCAAAAAAACAAAAAAGGAAAACACAGTGGAATGTGAGGGTGTTAAATTTTGAAAAATTGAGCCCAAATAAACTTAGCACATACAAGCCCGAACAAAGTTCCATCTTAAAACCAAATGGTAATAGGAAAAGTAACTCACTAGGCTTATATGCATGCTCAAAACTATATATTCTTTCCATGTAGGACAAATTCCCACATATATTTTAGCACGCTTCCCTCATGTGTGGCCTAATTTAAGGCCCAACACGTAACATATTTAGAGTGTCGAGATGATGATGATTAACCCAAGAGCAACCTTTCATAAAAAAAAAAAAAAAAACCCAAGAGCCACCTGCTCTAATACCACGTTAAATTTTGAAAATTTGAGCCAAATAAACTGAAGACATATAAGCTCAAATTAGATTCCATCTTAAAACCAATTAGTAATAGGAGGAGTAACTCACTAAGCATATATGCATGCTCAAGGCCATATAATCCTTCCATGTAGGAGGGGAGTCTGAGAATCTATAATAATAGATACTATTTTAGGTAAATATTGGGTATAAGATATGCATTGTTGGGGTCCCAAAATTTAAGGGATTTTCAGATAGAGTCAATTTCCTAGTTTACTAGGATTAGGGGATTAGTTTCCTAATTTTTGTTGTACTCTTTGTATATATATTGCCTATTAAGTATCAATAATAGATAACTTAAAACCCTAGATTCTGAAGCTAAGGAGTACAGTCTTGGATTGTCTAAATATGATCCCTTACTTCTATCTAAACCCAGTCAAATGCTTTCAGTTCAACCAGAACCAAAATCTCCTGAATCTAAACTCGAACCCATTCTTGAACCAAAATATGCTTTTGGAGATGTGTGATTTGGCAAAATTTTGGTGTACTCAAGGTGAAAAGAGATCAATTCGGAACCTGTGCATGTACAAGAATCTGATCCAGATTCCTCAAATGAGGTAAAATTTTTTGACTCTCCTACTTTGCAAATTGAAACTGAGGTACAAATTAGTGAGGAATACCAGGAACAAACTATTGCCATTAGAAAAGGAACAAGAACATGCACCAAAAGCCCGTTACAACCACTCTCACACTACATGTCCTTTCAAAACTTCTCACCAACATTTAAAGCCTTTCTTGTAAACCTCAATACCACACTTCCTACTACCTTATCTGAGGCATTGTCTAATAAAAAATGGAAACAAGCCATGGATATGGAGATGGAGGCACTAAAAATAATAAAACTTGGAGTTTGGTGGAATTGCCAGCTGGAAAAAGGCCGGTGGGCTGCAAATGGGTGTATACGCTGAAATATACGGTTGATGGGTTGATTGAAAGGTACAAGGTAAGATTGGTAGCCAAATATCCTGTGGCTAAAATGAATACAGTTAGAGTAATTTTATCTCTAGCTGCAAACCAGGGTTGGAAACTACAACAATTTGATGTAAAGAATGCATTTCTGCATGGGGATCTTGCAGAGGAGATTCACATGGAAGTCCCACTAGTCTATGAAACAAAGGTGACCACCAATACTGTATTTAAGCTGAATAAAGCCTTGTATGGATTGAAACAATCTCCTCGGGCCTGGTTTGGCAGATTTGCAAGGGTCATGTTACTATGGGATATAAGTAAAGTCAAGGAGATCATACATTGTTCATTAAGCATTCAGCCACAGAGAAAGTAACAATATTACTAGTCTATGTGGATGACATCATAATAACAGGAGATGATGAGATAGAGCGGCGGATTTTGAGTAATTGTTTAGCTAAGGAGTTTGAGATTAAGACTTCGGGAAGGTTAAAGTATTTTCTGAGAATTGAGATAGCACACTCCAGAAAAGGAATTTTTATATCCCAACAGAAGTATGTTACTGGGTTACTCAAGGAGACAGGTAAAGCTGCATGCAAACTTGCAATACACCCATAGGGCCGAAACTTAAGCTGGGACAAGCAGATTAAGATGTTCCACTCAATAGGGAAATGTATCAACGCCTTGTAGGACGACTCATCTATTTGGCACATACCAGACCTGATATAGCCTATGTCGTAAGCATGGTAAGTCAGTTTATGCATAGTCCTAAAGAAGTCCACTTGCAAGCAGCGCATAGAATTTTGCAATACCTTAAGGAAACACCAGGAAGAGGGATTTTGTTTAAAAGAAATGGAGGTACGACACTTGAAGCATACACTGATGCAGACTATGTAGGATTGATAGTTAATAGGAGTTCTACATCAGGGTACTGTACCTTGTTTGGAGGGAATCTTGTCACATGGAGAAGCAAGAAACAAGGGGTAGTAGCACGATCTAGTGTAGAGGCAGAATTTCGTACTATGGCACAAGGTATATGTGAATTGCTTTGGCTGAAAATCATTCTAGAAGACTTAAAGATTAAGTTGGATGATCCTATGAGACTTTACTGTGATAATAAATCAGCAATAAGTATAGCCCACAACCCATATCAACATAATAGGACGAAGCATGTCGAGGTGGATAGGCATTTCATCAAGGAGAAGTTAGACAATGGCTTGATATGCACTCCGTATGTGTCAAAACAGGGACAACTTGTTGATATTCTCCCTAAAGGATTGAGTAGCTCAATGTTTGAGAATCCTGTATCCAAGCTGGGAATGGAAAATTCCTATTCACCAGCTTGAGGGGGAGTGTGAGAACCCGTAATAATAGATACTGTTTTAGGTAAATATTGGGTATAAGATATGCATTGTTAGGATCCCAAAGTTTAAGGGATTAGGGATTAGTTTCCTAATTTGTGTTATCAACAATAGATAACTTAAAACCCTAAATTCTTTTCAAGACATAATATGAATTCAAAAATCTATATCTATCATTGTTCATCTAAATCTATATCTTTTAAAAACTGTGGAATGAATATCAGCACCTTAGAAGTCTATGCAAAGCATTAATGTGTACAACTAACACCAGAATCTTACATATCCAACTAAATGCTCGTGTACTCAATGATATACTTCTGTATTTAGGATGTCTACCCAATTAAGAATGAAATTGTTTGGGAGGAAGTAATCTAACGTTGTGTAATAAAGGATGTCATGGAATGTAGCAAGGCTCAGTTGAGAATAAGATTCAATTATGTAGTTTATTTGATTGGATAAATATGTGATATACATGTTTGCTTAAACTAATGAATAGGAATGTAATGAAGATACCATTGTTTCCAAAACTAAATGAAGGAAACTAATTTATTCAAACCGTCAACACTTAAAAATGTATGAAATTGGTCATTCTAATATTTAATTGCACAAATATTTTACTAAAACCATCAAGCAATAGCTTGGATGATAGTTGCCCCCACCCTCAATGAAATGGTCTTACTATTCAGACCTCAACCTCAATGCATTAAAAAAAACATCATTAAAACATGTTTAATCAGAGTTGAACATTTGAAGAATCGAAACATCTTTTCCCATTAAAGCCTCAGCATTTTTTTGAGCAATTCCAACAATATTCTAATGTGAAATAACAAACGCACTCTTCTCCGTTTTTCCATGTTTTTTTTGAAATTCTTTAAGTAAGCATCAGTTTATTCGGACAACAAAAACGAGCATGGCTATGATCAGACCAGAATTGTCAGATTATAAGTTGACACCTCTAACACAACCAACAGGACCCATAAAATGTATCGCAACAATTTTGGTGATTAAGTAACAGAACAAACAAGTTAAGAAATCCATGGAATAATTTCCCCAAAAGACGAGGGCAAACCAAAATTTTTTGTTAGTAGCGACAGAGAAAGAGAGAGAATGATACCATATTGAGGGCCCATTTCTCTTCATCGTGCACTTGGGAGTGCCAAAAAGCTTTAAGCTTCTCAAGAGCTATGGTAGTGTCTGCCATTGACGCACCGAGAATGAGAAAACAAGAGTTAATTTGGTAGTGAAGGGTTTTAGGGTTTAGCGAGAGAAAACCCGGTCATTTATAGTTTGGGCTTCTTGGAATTGGGCTTTCTTGAAAGCTTGGTCTGATTTTCTTATTATTTGGCTCCCCCAGTATTCTCACACCTATTAAATTTTAATTTACTTTTTAAGATCTTTTTTTGAAAATTCTTATGTTTTATGAAAAGTCTGAAACCAATCTCTCTCTTTGTTGTTTTGTTTTATAGATAAATTATACCTTCTCTTTTAATTTTGTTAATCATACTCAAATTTCATACGTCTTAAAAATATTATCGGAAGTTCTTATATTTTATAAAAGTTTGAAACTTAATACAAAAAGCTCGATCGGTCCATAATTCTTTTTTAAAACAACATCAATCTAGTATAATTAACGTAAACGACATCATTTTAATTTAACGATTTAAAAACTTACAGATTAAAATGATATATCAAATCGGTATTATTTTGATAACAGTACAAGTATGAATAACCACATTACATTATATTTGAAAAAAAAAACAAATCATATGAGTGGTATGATCCAAGTAGATTGATTTATCATATTTAAACATTATTACTTATATTAAATTATAATAATATTTAATATTTAATATGTAGTATTAATTTAAAAATAAGTTATAAATAAAGTTAAAAAGTTATCTCATTATTAATATGATTACGTAATGTAATAAAACTTAATCTATTATCGTCTTAAACTATTTAATCTATTATTAATTATTAATAAAATAAGATAAATTAATATATTGTTATTTTTAATAAAATAAATTATCATTTCATACAAAAAATTATTTATATTTTGTTATTTAAATAATGAAATGTAAATAAGATAAATCAATAAAATAATAAGCAATTTATAATTTTATTTATTATTTTAAAAACCAACGAGAATAAGTGAAAATAGGATATTAATGATCTTATTTTTAACAACATTGCATCAATAAATAAAATTTCAAATGAAAGACTTAATTTAATATTACATTAAACTACTAAATATATTATTAATAGTTAACAAAAATAATAAATAAAATAAACCGATATTAAATATTATTTTGTTTATTCTAAGCCTTCTATCTACATAAGAAGGACTCCTTAGCTTGCATCATTACAGGCTGAAGGTTTTGTTTTTTGTATTTTTACCCTTCTCTTTCTAATTTTGTTATTCATTGATTCCATTTCTATTTTTCTTCTACTATCATTTGCTCTCTTTATACTTTTGGTACTTGAGCCAATTGTAAGATCATGTGAAATGCTAATAACGAGAATGGAGCCAAGAGTGAAATACTGATGTAACATCCCCTCACCAATAGGAAGGGTATATTGGTAAATTGTCATGTTTAGGAGTGTATAAATGTATAGTGACATATGCATGCATTCATAT
>JANZXR010000007.1:14708858-14737484 GCA_027575705.1 Erythroxylum echinodendron
CTAAACTTGACTTAATTAATTAACTCCAATAGAAGAATATAATTTATCCAACAAAATCACCAAAATCATTTAATTCACGCTTACTAAAAGATTCGGGGCCTAACAGCTGAACTTAAATCCTATCACTATCCAAAAATCAACAACCCAAGATCTAGAAATCTCTTCACATCCAAATAACAATACATATAATTGTTATAAACGCCAAAAAGAACCTCAAACAACAAATAAAAGTTAAATCAATTTTTGCTACAAAGCCCAAATGCAATAAAAGATTTCACCTTTACTAGCCAAAACTTGCATGATGAGTCTCAAAGCTCCAAAAGGCACCGAAAGAATTGAATCAAAGAAACAAATCAAAGCTAAACGCTAAACAAAATAACTCACCCCCAGAAGACAAATCCATAGCAGAAACAAATACCATAACAGAAACAAACCAAGAGTAGAAACATAGCAGAATGGTACTCACTTAAGAAAAGCTCTCATTGATTCAAGTCTTGGAGGAAAGCAGCCCAAAATAGTGTATGAAAAAATTAAATACTTCTCAATAAATTCAATACTTCATCGGGTATATATAACACAAGTTACACAACTATCAAAATCTAAAATGAAATAGAGTTCTAAGTGTTACGAGAAACTAATTAATCAAGAATTATAAACCAGAATGAAAGCTCATGATTCAACTACCTTATCATAATCTCCTTATCTACACAACAAATTGAAATAAATCAGTCATAATCTTCTTATCTACATAACAAATTGATATAAATCAGCAAAGGCCCCAAAAAAATTAATGTTTACAAGTAATAGAATTACTCTTCGGTCTTATCATTAACCAAGGTAGAGGTGAACTCTAACAGCAAGCAAGAAGACGCAAATGAGAGCAAAGTAAAGGATTGCGTAGACCAAAACTGAAGCATCACTGGTCTGAAAGTTGCCAAAATCAAAGCACCACTGAGCTCTAATCTTTGTTTTTTATTAGGATGAGGACACTCTTTGAACATACTGTTGACAAAAGAAAAAACGAAAAAGAGAAAGACTTGCTGAGCAAAATCATATGAACTAAACTAGTCTGCATAATCTTGTTGGAATATCATAAAACCTACGCTTCAAGCTCCTGGATTTCTTGAGGAGTATGTTAGTGGTATTACTTCTTTCTTAGAGGATTGTCGACAACATCTTCATCGTCACCACAAGCTCTATCCAGGTTATCACTCCCAGATCTACTCTCATGTTAGCTCCTCCTCCTCTCTACTGCTCCTTCCTGCACTAGGCTTGAAGGTCTCAGAAACTCTAGCCACTTCACTTTGGCCATCTATACTCAGTTGTCACTGATGATTGACGACTGACACGATAGCTTAAATGGAGATTGGGAAGTAAACCAACAGACGCTCCTTGTGATAGGAGCTTAACTTCTTCTTCCATGGAGGCGGTTAAAGACGGGGAAGATAAGATCGAAGAAAAGCTCCTGGAGAGAAGAAGAAGCCTATAACCTTCGATGCAATGAAGTAATGAACAATAAACGTCTTATGTTTTATACATAACCGGATAATCCAGTTCGACACAAACCGGCCAATTCACTAATAAACCGGCCAGTTTTAATGTATAAAGGTTATTAGTTGTAACCGAACCAGATCACTGGCCAGTTTAAAAATTTTCTGGTCAGACCGACCGATCCAGTCCATTTTTTAAAACATTGGTCAAAAGTGTTGAGTATAATAAGGTCATGAGTGAGGCTTGATGACAACTATTTGATAATTGGTTTGGTTATTGTGTAAGAGACAATTACCTCCTAAATGTGGCCTTTAGTCACTAAATATCACTTTATTTCAACGATAAAATCTTAATTTCTACCATTTTCTCTCTCTCTACCATCATTTACTCTACTAAAGTGGATATTTTCACCTTATTTAGGTTTCCGAAGAGAATTCGGGCGAAATGGGGACATATTGGTGATTCATAAGTTGTTCCTGAATTTTCTGAAATACTTACGAGTCACCAATGAAGTTAGATTTTTGGATTTAATGTCAGAAACGCAATGGTTTTAATGTGCTTCATGACTGCAGAACTCGAGTGTATTTCCTGTTGGAGAGCAGGGTCCAAAATCGCAGTTCCAATGAAGCTACTAGCGAGGTTGGAGCAACTTAAGTTACTAACCAAAGTTGAGGAAGCTGGCATCCTATCAGCACCGCAGATTTTTGATCTGTCTCAAAGTACAGAGAATCTAAGCCTCCTGTCAAAGGAAACGGAGTGGGTTGTCCTACCATGGAGCTCCTGGGGCTTTCTTTTGGATCCTTCTATGTTTACTTGTTTATCCCTGGCGGATTGCTCCGCACTGTGGCTTCTCTACTTTTTGTCAGCTTCACCAGCTTGTTCTGCATCAAACTTTGTATCCAACTTGCACATATTGCACTGCAATGGGAATATGGAGCACATTCATTCTACCAAAATTTATCATCATATCTTGTCACGCGACGCGTCCCTAGTCATGATTTACCTTCCCTTCCCTTCCCTTCCCTTCCCTGATATCTGTCACTTCTGTTTTCTTCGAACCAAACTTGGCCCCTTCAATTTAATTTCCTCCAAGGCATTCTATGAGTTACTCTAATTCTCGAGTGTGTGCGTGAAAGAGGTATCTTGAAAAATTACACAACTTCCATGAATAGTTACATGATAATGCCAAAAAAAAAAAAACATTGGTCACGTAATTTATAAGAAGCTCATATGGACATGACCAAAAAGTTTTTTTAAAAAAAAACTGGGATTTTCGTTGAGTAATTGCAGCTTAAATATGAGCAAGAATCTCAAATGCCTTGGTACCCTCATTTCTACTGTCAAAAATCATCTGTGCAATTTCGGTTGCCTATGGTCAAGCAGGGACAGAACTACCTTTTGCCCCACCTTGACGCCCTCCCCTTTTGCTTCCGTTTTGATTACTCCATTGATGATCTTCTCCGCCTCCATCACGGCCACCTGAACCCCTGGCTCGCCCTGAAAACTCAGCTTGATTTCTGAATTCATTCTTACCATATCCTCTACCACTGCCTGAGATTCCACGACTCTTGAAACTATCACTCCGAAATCTGCTTCTTCCTGAAGGATACCGTCCTCTGCCACTGCCGCTAACTGTGAAAAGCAGCAGTATTCTGACTCTGTTATATTGAACGCATAATATTGCAATAGCTATGCCGTAAAACACAACAATTTGAATTGATCAAGTTACTAAAGAATAAATTTGATGCACCTCGGGTGTTAGTTCTCTTTTCCTCAACAACAGCTATATGATCCCCAATGCTGATTGGCGAGGCCTGAAATTTAGTTTTCACATAACCATGCTAGTACTTGACATAAAAAGTCTCTTAAGTTCACACACAATGCATGTCCAAAATCTAATACTGCTCTCCAAATATAAGGAATGAGCATCGATGGGGAAAAGAACAAAGCATAATGATATTGGATGCATGAGAGAAACGGGGAGATAACAGCAATTCAAGTATCTAGCCTATTGCAGTGTTATTACATAATTAAACTGCCTCTGCCTGCTAGTGAAGATGATTTTCCTGAGTTATTTCATCAACTATGTTCAAGAGAAAAATAGACAACTGAATGACTTATTTCTAATTAAGTTTCAGCCAATCGATTGGTAATAATAGGGCAATACATGCTCATACTAATATTTCAAAATCTTCAAATATAGGATTAGATAGGAGACATAACATGACAATACTAAATCTACAATACTGCACCAAAAGTTGGAGTATAAATCATGGGGAGTACAAATCATGGGTTTGCTCCAACTTATTAGGAACCATCTCATCCATAGCTAAAAACTTATTAAATGCTAAGAAAGGTTTAATTGTTGATATGAATTTTTTGTTTCAATTTCTAAAAGAAACATAAAATAATAACATTTGAAATCCTGAAATCAAGTTCCAAAATTTAAAAGTTCTAACACACACTGATTTGGAAGAACAAACTAAATAGGGTAATATACAATGATTCAATAAATCTACCTATATCTCATACGAATTTTCAGCTATATTGTCTTAGGAGTTTCCTTTTAGGGTCCAAATGAAAACTTCAAAGAAGGTAAATTTGCTTCAGTTTTAGGTAAATATACACGCAGGATTAAACCTTTCATGTTGACCTGAAATGGGAAAAAATTTAATAATCATATGATTGCCATCTCTTTTTTCTCTCATTAGTTTCCAATCTTGAGAATTAGACTCCTAAATAATATCTTATGCATCTATAGTTAAAACAGATGCAGTATAGTAAATTTAATGTGAATTTCATTTTCCCATACATACAGGAACAAGATTGTATTTTCAAACAATAATGCAGAACTCCACTAAGACAACTGCTGGATAAATCAAGAGAACATTTAGTAGAAGCAGATAGAACATGAAATGAAACAAGACAAGGAGAACAAGCTTTAATAAGTGTAATACATAAGTATTGAAGAGTACCTCAAGTGCACTAAGCATAGAACTCAATGTTTCGAATTCAACAAACCCAAAACAGAATCCTTGCTGTAGACAATGGGAGATTAATATAAACATCAAATAAATGCTTCGATAAAGTAAAAAGCATAATGATATGCATACCAGACCTTACGACTTCTGACTTGGATGCCCCCATGCTTAATTGGTCCAAATCTTCTAAATGTCTCATCAAGTTGTGCATTCGTCGCATTATAAGGCAGATTGCGCACATATATGGAGTGACCTTCAGCTGTAACAAGCATAGTTTACAGAGAATATAGGTAAAAACATCAAAACATTTTATATTACATTCTCTACCCAATCCCATAAAAGAAACTCTCCAGCACCATCTGGTACTCAGATTTAAGCCCTGGTGGGGACAGGGGAACCAAGATATAAACTTAAGGATGACCAGCAAAACAGCTTTGCATCACTAAATCAACATCCAAAACTGGAAACAAGGTTGGCACCAAGTGAACATGGACATGTAAATTCAAGTGGAAGTTCAACAATCTATCACTTGTGAAGAGAATGCACCTTCTTCAGATACGTCTCCACTTTCAGCTACAATGCCACTGGCTGGAGTCCAGGCCTTTGTTGCAGAAGAAGTTTTTGCAGAGTTGAGTAACTGCTGCTCAGAGTTTACAGATGATGGCCTCACATTATTGGTAGGTACATACACTGGATTAGATGGTTTGTTACCTTTCATCACTTTCACCTGTTCAAATTTCTGGTCAAGCAATACCCAAAAACAAGTAAATAGTAAGAAGGAAGGACATTGGGTTGAAGAGCATTAACATACGATTGAAGCATAGGATTTTTTTGGAGCATCCTCTGGGGCTGCCGGCACTGCATCATCACAACTACCAACTACATTCTGGGCTGAAACAACTGGAGGTTCAATAACATCTTCTTCAGCAACTGATCCTTCTTCCTTATCAGAAGGATCACAAACTTCAGCACCAATATCAAGATCTTCCTCCTCCAAGGAAGCAGGATGATCTACTATAGCCTGATCTGAACTCTGACTGGGCTCTGGACAGAATGTTCAAAGCAATTAAAAACTTTGCATGTTCCAGTGAAATATAAAACAAGAGAACAAATGGATGGAGAGGAATAAAAAGATGTGTATTCTAAAAAATGGAACCAACCTTCTTCTGGTGCAAAGGAAGTGGGAGGAGCAGTTGTCTCATGGATTCTATTAACCATGGCAGAATTATTTGGCAATGATTCAGTATCCTCAACAAACCTAAACACATCATTTAACACAAAGTAGCCTTTGTCTTGCCGAGCAAGAAAGAAGGTTTGCGAGAATTTCTTTCTGACATTGTCCTTTCCAATCAAGCACCCAGTTACAAGCACAATCACCCCTTGCCCAAAAGACTCTTGAGCATCTGCAGTTTTTATCTCAGCAGTGTAGTCTTCAAAATTCAACGAAATAATCTTGTCATTGATTGCCTGCTCCAAGGTGAAAAATAATGAAAAAAGAAAATGTCAACCTACATCCATGTATAACTGTCATTCCAAACTCTCAATTCAAATTTATAATGACTAACAAACTGCCACAAGACATCTAAAGCAACATACCATCAGAACAAGAATGCAAGTTAACCTATATCGATCATCAATACCTTAAAAAATTATTGTCCCAGAAAAATATACACGAAGTATTAGTTTCTTTAAACATCAACCAGCTAAGGTTTACAAGCATTGTCATCCCCGATGTTGTTGTGCCATTTCTATGGAGCTCAAAGCAAGTTTGAAGAAGAATATCAGAAATTTTAACAAAATCAACCAACAAAATACTGTTAAGCAGATCACTGTTACAGCAAAATTCAATAATTAATAGGAAGCACTCCCATATTATGCAATTCTCAAAATAGTTATGCTCATCGAGTCAATTTCCCTTGCAGTTTTATAATTATCAGCAAATAACCATTCTCAAATATTAACCAATGCAGAAAAGTTGTCCAATTATTTGAAAATAAAATCTACTGGCTACCTTTGTGCGGATTATAGGATCATTAGTGAACGTCCAATGAACAACATGTAAAATACATAAGTATAGGGGTGGACTTGTAAAAGTATGATCACTAGAAATAGACCATGAAGAAATTAACTAGAGGATTAGACTCATAAGACACTCAACAGTTCTTATTGGATGGCGAGTAGGACACACCACTAAGTGGCCAATTTTAATCTTCTCATGTTCTAAAAATAAAATAGAAAAACATGTCATTGCCTAATCCTTCATTTATAAGATAGGACTCCTCAATAAAATTTGAGCTAGCCTATCATCATTAACCAAGGGTATTATCACATTTGACAGAGTGTGGCACACCATATTGCCTAAAGATTAAAAAATCCTTATGCCAATGGATCCATTCCAACGTAATAGAGATGACCAAATCCCAAAGAATGATAGCAAAGATATGAAGTCACAGAATAATTTATTTCCTTCCATAAAAGGGATGGTGACAACTAGAAAACAATTCATGTTCAAATTTTTGATAAACCAACTAAACAAGCCTACCGTGCCATTTTCCTCTGTATTAAATTAAAATGTTCGCATCCACTCACACCAAATGACCATTAGATGGACTGTCTCCACAACATTCGAACTAATAAATAATTACAGGATTTACGCTGTGAATACTATAAGGTACTCTGTGAATGAATAAATGTGCCATATCTCATGATTTTAAGGTGAATTTATGTGTCTACGATTCAAAATATTCTAATAACTTACTTGCATGGTAGTCACAGTTTCCATAAGACCACCTGCACCTGGTCGGCTGAGTAGGCTTGAATCCTGATAAAACCTATGCACCAATCCAGGAGAAAAGTGAAGAATATGGTAATACTGCTGCACAAAGGCATTTCCAACGACTTCAGCACTAGGAGCTGGAGCTGGAGCTGGAGCAGGAGAAGTTTCCTGCATTGCCATCTACCATTAAAACCCATTGTCAGTAAAGGAATAATATAAAAAGGCATCATTAAGGTATGCCAACAAAACTATGCTGTGCATTTAATGAATTGATTAAGCTACAGAATAAATTACATACATTTTTTGCCACGTGCATAACACAAATAAATTCTTTTTCCCAGTGTTTTACCATGAGATTTTGTAAAAGTGTGAGAAGATTAATTGTATCAGTATAACAAAATGTTAAATAAAAAGTTTTTATTTAACTAATTATCAAATAAGTGATTTTTAAATTCAAATTACAAGAATACTTTTGAAAAATACTGAAGCGGCAAGGGGATTTGATTTAATTAATCCAAAAGTAAAGGAGGAACAAAAGGAAACTGGCATGAGCAGGAGGACCAAAAATGATTATCCCGAAAAGATTATAATATTCTAATACAAATGCATATTCTGTCTAGTGTCTGCGCCCTCCATTCCTAAAGAAGAAGCAGCAGAAGTCGCAGAAATAATAATATTTGACTTTGAGAAACATTCATTGAAAAGCTTTTGACAGCTAATCGACTAACTGTGGAATCCACGCCAACAAGAATCAAACCTACACTAAAACTTACATCGTAAGAAGCTTAGATCGAGAAACTCATCGCATTCTATGTAAAACAAAGCATGAGGCAAGATGATAATAGATTAAAACTTTTTCCAAATGAAATCAACCCAGGCAAAAAAATGAACCAAAAAGAAAAAAGAAAAGAAGTACAGTTCAAAACGCCAACAAATGAGCAATAGGGAGCCAATTACAAAGCGAGACAGACCAACTACAAACCAAGAGAAAGAAACAAATAAAAAGAGAAAGCTCAGATATTTAGCTACAGATTTATTCAAGGCAAAACCAGGAGCCTACAAGACACAACAGGAAAACCCCATAAGAACCCTGGCGTGAAATGAACCCAAGGTGCAAAATCAAAGAAGGAATTGACCTCAAACATCGTATAGGTGGACGGATCAGTCAGACAGCAGAGTACAAACAGAATAACAGATCAAAAAGAAACGGACAAAAAGCAAAAGCAAATAAATAAAGTAGAAACGAATGGTGAAAGTCTCATGCATAATTGACAAAAAAATACCTGATTGGTGTGTGATTTAGGCGTAGAGGTAGAGCTGAACAGAGAGATCTGCAGGAGAAGGGAGCGTAAGCACGCGAGAATTAAGAGAACACAAGGACAGACCAAAATCCTGACAGCGAGAGAGAGAGGGAGAGAGTCAGACAACGTAAATGCTGTGATGGTTTTTTTTTTTTTTTTTTAGTTATGCTTGAGTTTGGTGCAGTGACATTAATTAATTAATTATTAATAAGAAGTATTGACATTAGAGCCCAAACAACTATTATTATTTTTAATACAATAAATAATGATATATAAATCATGTTTTTTAACTACATTATTTAATTAATTTAAAGATATTGAAAAAGATCCATTATTTAACTACTTAATTAGCGATTATTTTAATATAAAGAATCATATATTATTATTATTATTATTATTATTAATTGTGAAAAGTATTATTTGTGGTGTTCTTAACACTTGAGATCAAATATGGAATAATTGTGTAAAGAAATGTGTATAGCCATAGTTATTGGCATTTGAAGTAAAAATACACGTCACCATCCAACTAAATGAACATGTTATTATGGAACCATCAATGTGTCATTTGGATAAGATTTCTCACGTTTAGAATAGTTTATCTAATTTAATATAACTACGTTCACACTACGACTAAAAAATTAAATAAGTTCAGTTGATTTAATAATAAAAATTTTCAAATGTCAAAATTTTTAAATTTATTTTTAATTATCGTCAAAAAAAAGTTTTATTTTTAATTTTTAATTTAATTTATTTTAATAACTTTTGTTATTAATAATTAATCAATTTATTAATTAATTAGTAAAATTTTATTAATTAATTAATTCTTATAGATTAAAATAAGTTAAATATTTTTATTTAACAATAATTTCTTTAAATTATATTTTAAATTATTTAATTTCATTTAATCTTTAATTTAAATATAATTTTATTTAAATTATATTTATTATGCTTTTATAAATTAATAAAAAGACTTTATTTTTATAATTAACAATCAAAGCTCGTTGAAATTAACTAAATAAGTATAGTTTTATTAAAATATATTGTGACTCAATATCAATAATTTCACTAAACTTAATGTTAATAATTTAATGTTATACAGTGGCGGAGCCAGAAATTTTTAGGAGCCAGGGCTGAAGTTTGGTGTTAGCAACATTTAAAAATATCTGTTTAATTTGCCATATACTCACGGTTTCTCATTTTACAGTAATTTTAGGACATAGCACATTACGTTGTGCCAACTACTCATATTTGAGAGGTTCAAACCAAAGCAACAACCTTTACATGCATATGTATGTTTACCTCTTTCAAGAACTTAGCATAATTGCTAAGAAGAAGCGAATTTCCTGGATTCTCAGCAATCTGCTTTTGATAGTAAACATCAGTACTATAACTCCCGTGATTCGGATCCCAAAACCCGGATCTTTCCTCACCATTATCTCCATTATCAGATCTACTACCGCCACTGCCACCTCCACTGTGGATCTTCCCGCACCACCAACACCATCACCCACAAAAAGCCTCACTGATCTATTATTTCTCCCCTCAACTTCACATTCTTCTTACAACCCATTAGCCCCCCAAATCAATCCACACTCAAACGACGAGATGTCATCTTTCTCCTCCCCCTCCTCTTCTACAGAGATCACGCTTGTCATTTCGTCGGAAACCTTCTGGGGTTGCAACAGTGCCGGGAAGGCAAGGACTCGGTCGGAGATGCGAGCGTGGGGCGGGCTGGGTGGCGGCCGGTGGTGGCAGGCGAGCTGACTGGCGGTTGCGGAAGCCGGGCCTCAAGCGGGGGCTTGTCCCTCGCTGCCTCCGCCCCTGATGTTATAAGAATATTGTTTAACATATCGAATTAGGAATTACGTATTTTTTAATATATATTTATCAAATATTACTGCGCCGTTTTATTGACTGCAAATGCATTCGTTGTCTCCATTGGTGTTCTTCTTCTCAACGTCAATACGTAGGTCATTCCTAACTTCTTTATCTTCATCAATTATGCAACAATTACTGGCATTATCTATAGTATAAAGAATCTTAGACGTGACAGCTTTGTTAAGCTTAACTGTGGCGAAGGTATTTGCATACATATACTTGTAAGCAATGTTATAATATTATATAGTTTTGATTCTAATACGGTATAGTACTTATATTGATTAATATTGATTATTATTTCGAATAATTTTTTAAAATTATAAAATATTCAGTAAATTTTATAAAATTACAAAATAATCACTTGATATATTGTATTACATAATTTTAAATTTTACCACAATATTATCCTAAAAATCATAATAATATAGATTTTAAAGAAAAATAATTTCTTTATTTTTATTTATATTACTTTTCACATGTCTCACGTCTAAATAATAACTGCAATTAATATAAAAAAGATCATTTAATTACCATACATATATAAAATTAAGAATAATACAATGTAGCTAAAATATTATAATTTACATTACATTGTAAAGAATAACTACATCAAAACATTATATGGTAAGAACAATATAGGCTCATGAATCCTTAAACAAAGCAATAAGAGTTCATATAAAGAAACATAACAAAGTAGAAGTAAAATCTAAAACAAAAACACTTATACTTAAAAAGTTCTATATTTATATTGCATATATACAATTTAATATATACATCAAATACAAGTAAAATAAGAGAAAAGAAAAGAAAACCTATAACTTCATTTAATAGAATATCAGCTCAAATCGCACTAATCACAGTTTTTATTTGGTACAAAATCTACATCAAGAGGAATCTCATCATCATCATTATTCAAAATCATTTTACCAAATGATGTATTAATATTTTTTCATCTAAGATTATCTTCAAAGTCACTCTTATCTATTAATCTTGGTTCCTCAAAAACCCAATATGCTAAAGATCGATATGATTAAGTCAATTTAGATTTATAAATCTACTTATTCTATTAAGAGTCTTAGTAAAGAATTATTAGGAAATTACAAGAAATTGTATTCAACTTAATAATGAAAATAATATACCTTTCTTGAAGCTTTAAGTTGTATCAAAAAAAGACTAAATTGTTCAATGTTTTATATTCCAATCTACTTCAAATATGTTCTAATTCCTTTGGCACCCTGTTCTACTCATATAATGACTCAAAATTTGAATTACAAACTTTCATAATTTTGAAACATTAGTTCTGAATTGGTCCTACTAAGCAAATGTAAGACAACAAAAGTAACCTTACAAGCAAAATAAAGTGATGGTTAATTTCAAATAAGTAATAAAAGTGAAGAAATATATACCTAAATTAAGTTTGTCTCTTTGACAAATTGCAATGGGCATCTCAAAATCATCGAATGCGTCTTTGTATAACTTCATTTGTGAGCTAAGGAGATCTTAAATCATCATATGAGAAATAATTGTTATGATAATTAATAGCATTCTCCTATTAACTTTAGTTTTCTTTGTAAAATCTGGTCTAAAATAGACACCAGGATTAAAAATGCCCCAATAGCAAATAACAGAGAGAAAAGTTACCTTTCCTATATTTCATTGATGACTTCAAGATAATGTGTATATAAGGAAGCCTATTTTTTAGATTGCCCTTAATTGCTTTCTTCCCCCTCTTTATAACATCATAAAAATAACTCATTGTTGCCTTCTCATCACTATCAACCAGATGAAATACTCTTGCTAAATGCTCACAAGCTCCAATAAAAAATTGAAATTGGGATCAAAATTCATGATTTAAAGTATAATTCTAGAAACCTTCATTCCATCATTAAACCTGATATACTAAGATGCAATCTACATATCACTTGTAAACATTTATCGTAGCTCTTTATTTAATTGAACAAAACATTGAAGCGATAAAAAATTAGTTACAAATCTTGTAATTACATAATGACACAAATTCTTATCATTAGTAAACCCCTTTCTCATTAAATTCTAGACTTGTAGATGAATATATATGAACTTAGTAACTTGTCTTGCTTTCTACACAGCTTGATCAATGATAGGAAAGTTTTTAGCATCTCCCATATTTTTTAACATTAGGTCAATGCAATGAGCAACACAAGAAATTCAATAAAAATTATTATACATACTTTGTAACCTTTTTCTAACTATTTTATAAATAGAATCATTTTCAGCGATGAATTGTATAATGTTTTTAGGCCCAATTTCATTCGCAACTTCTTTAAATATTTCAACAAAGTATTAACAGTTTTTACAAGCCCTAATGGATCAATAGACTTCAAAAATATCATTCCCTTATTATAATAAATAAAAAAGTTGATAATAGACTCATATCTTTCAATAGACTTCAAAAATATCATTCTCTTATTATAATAAATAAAAAAGTTGATAATAGACTCATATCTTCTATTTGTCTAACCATCATACATGATTAAACACCCATAAGTTGTCTAAGTCATTCTTTTTCATCCAAATATTTTTTTTTCATATACAGAGCTACTTATAAGATTACCTATATAATCATCAATTGAAGGAGTTTTATATTATGGACCGTAAGAGGTAATCGCATCCACCATAAGCTAGTAAAAATAAGATTGAGTAGCAGTGAATGATACATTTGCATCATACCACCACCTAGGCACTTCAATGTCTATATGATGAGTTACTTTTTTATATTATAAGGCATTGCGACTTAAAGATTGAGCTCTAAGAGTTACTCACAAAGCAAAAAAGTTAGACATGTCTTTTTCTCATCCTTACATTAGTTACATTAATCCTTTATTAGATAGGAATATCACTTTCAATATTACCACTATCATCCTGACCATCACAAAAAGAATTTCCACCACCAATTTTGTGGTTCAGTTTTTGCCTTTTGTCTTTCTCATTTTAATACTTATCAAGCAAAGTTTTCATTTGTCATTTTACATCATCGCTAACTTTTTTACAAGACTCCATATCACTTTGATCTCAATTAAATGCTTTTTTAATCTGGTGATTCAACCACCTTTCAAATGTTCCTTGTAATATAAACAAATATTATGATTCTTTATACCAAAAACCAATATAATATAAGCCCAAGTTGGATCATCGAATCTTCCTAAAGTTAAAGATGTTAAATTATCAGGAGTACTTGAACTTCTCTCTATTATCTATAAAATAAATGAAGACATATATCAAAATTAAATTAATAAATGCATATCCATAATAAAGTTTTTGTAACATCATTACTAAGTTATGAAATTCAATAGTCAATTATAAGCATATCCAGGTATATTTTTTACTACACTTTAGATTCATACATATTAAAAAGATAAATGGACAATATATATTGCAAAGACAACTCTATTGTACAAAATGAAAAGGAAATTACTTAAATGTTTACAATTTCACATTATGATGAGTAATGAGTACAATCTCATAAATCAAATAATATCATAAATGTTATTTTAATATAATAATGGAGAAATCATATTAATAGGTTAAATATAATTATAGAGAAATTAAATTATTTAAAGTCTCTGTTTACAATTCTTATGGACTATTTTCTATTATATATTCAACTATCTATAAGGTAAGATAATAAATGTGCATTTGTAAGTTTGTTATCCTGTAGTTTAATTTTGTATATTTCTAATGTTATTTTCTAATAAGAGGAACATAAGAATGCAAATGTTTTATTTTAAAACTTAATTGCATATTATCCATTCATTATATAAAATAAGTTTCCAAAAATTAGCCTTAGAATCGAAAAGGGACTCAAATTTATTATTATTATAAAAGCCAATTCTTATGTTTAAATGATCTAATCATATACTAAATAAACTATTTGTCTATAAACAATAACTCATCAATTGTATGTTGTACATAAATAATAATTCAAAAAAGTAAAAACTAATCTCATTTTTATGATTGATAGAATAAATAACCTAAAGTGTTGTTTGACACGATTTTGCAAAAAATAAGACCTCATGAAATCATTCATAATAATCCAAAATGGTAGATACAAATAAAAATTCAGCAAGCCAACAACATAAAACTACATAATTTTCTTATAAATTTAGCTTAATTTTCCCTTATAAATACATAAAACTACTTCATTGTTTATACTTTATACCTTCACTTAACATAAAACAATAGTAAAGTCACAACTTCAATCGGATATAAGAGAAGATGACAGAGGAGCTGTGGTGTGTGATAGAGGTAGAGCAATCTATAGCATGCAATAATCAACAGGAGCTGAAGGAATTGAGAAGTGTGGAGCATATGGAATTAGCATGTGATGGAGGAGTAGCAATGGAGAAGCGACATAGAGAAGTGACGATAGTTAGCTGAGTTGAGAGGAAAGCAAATTCGGAAGGTTGTGGCTATGAGAGTGAGAGTGAACTAAGGTAGTCGGGTTCTTCCAAAGGTAATGAGCATTTAGTATTTTTTTTCAATTAAGCACCCAAAGTTTTGAGTTTTTCAGATATAACCAATATTTCATCAGTATTTTTAATATTAGCTAGTATTAGTCGGTACTAACTGAAATGACCGGTACCGATTGGTACATGAACCTGGTACAATATCATTTGAATTTCGTAGCATTTTCGGCTAGTACTGTATAAAATTTATTTCCCTGCTTGTAAATTAACTTTAATTCAAAGAGATAATATTTGTAGAATGCTACAATTTATTAAACTTATGTAGAATATATTTTTTATTATCCACCCAAATATCTTCAGGCAATCTTTTTGTTGAGAAACTAACTATGATCCAATTACGAGCACATTAGACAAAATAATTTTTTTGATTTTCCATTTGGATTTCTTTAATTGAATAACTTAAAAAACATGAATCACAAATAAAAAGATTAAAACTTACTTAATCTGAATTCTCATAAAAAATTTTCTTCTTGAACTATCAATCACAAGTTATCCACTTACTTAGCCTCTAATAATATTCACAGAGAAGAGAAAAATCACTGAACACTTGAGAGGACAAGGCAGGAGTGCTAGCTCTGTTATGCCTTCCTCCTATTTGTAGAGAAAGATAAAAGAGTTTCCCTTTTATTAAAATTAAAGTTTCTGACTATAAAGTCAAACTCTAATCATAATTACAATTAAATTTTAGTATAATCAAATATGTAATCCATGAAGTTTCTCAAACTTCATAATTATTTCTAACTTAATTTAAATTTATTTTTCTCTTTTTAACCTCTTCATGTGTGACTCATTAGGTTCCTAATATATTAGCAATGATTATAAATTATAATTACAATTCATAATTAGAATTATATAAATTGAAACTCTTTTTAATTTATCTTTGGTTCTCCAATAAAATAATTTATAATTATAAATCAATATTGATGTTTAGCAATATATCATGACCACTCAAATATTAGAAATGCCATAGTGATTTTACTTAACTTGTCCATGTATAGTTATGATGTATAATTTAATCCTTTCATCATTTAACATTCTAATTGGACATATAATATGGATTTAGTGTCTACTCTTTTAAATCCAAACATGTTTATGCTTACTAATTAGTAATTGATGTTTGAAAACAGTTTTCAATCTCTATTTAAACTATTAGAGAATTCTTTAAATCACTACTAATAAAGAACAGTGAAACATTTTCTCTAATTACTTTGAGGTGACAAGTCCTTTATTGACATACCGAGTGGTTTATACTATATCCAAGTATTACCGAGTGGGCTATCCTAAATAGTATATAACCAACTATATCCAAGTATTACCAAAGTATCTCACATAAGATACTTTGGTAATATCAAGTCTACAGATCAATTATATAACCATCATAATAAGGAAATCTATAGACATATAAGTAATATTCTATTTGAGATCCTCATATTCGAATCAATTCAGTAACCTTATTCTTTAATAAGCACAGATACGTTTGTTTAAGTATTTCTATACTATATTTTGTGAAATCAATTACTTTCTTTATAAGAAAGAAATCTAACATGTTTTAGTTTTACCATGTCATCAATATCACATCTTGATAAAACTACAAGCAGAAATAATTTAGGAATACCACGTAAATGTAATTTAAATATCATAATTGTGATTTTATTATAATTTCAATTGCATAGTAATTATTCCAGAAATTTTACCTTTAATATTAAAATATCAAATATAATTAACAAAATGCATAAAGGTAAATAGTGTCTTTAATTAATTATATCTTAAAATTTTTAACCAATTAATTGATTGTAGGAATTACACTAACAATCTTCCACTTATTAAACCAATCGCCTATCTTATAGTTTATCTTCATATGATGATTGTGCTACTATTAGGACAATGATTTAGTCAGGAAATTTTACAAAATTCTCTATAATGAGCACTTGTTTAAATCTTACAACTCTCATCTTAATTAGTATTATAATTAAGAAACATTGTCCAAATACGTAATTGGATCTTTGATAAGATCTTAGCTCCTTTTGCATGTAAAATGGCTCTTATATTTAATAATACATTACTATTTCAATAATGTATATCAAGTTCATCAAAGAACTTATTGATCCACATGATCATTTCCACTAAATGAAAAATGTATTATGTCTTAATTATTAATAAACGCGACATAGAAACCTTTCCAATATCAAAATAATATTGTTTTAAATAAAATATACCTTAACTAGGATTTACTTCCAAAGTTAATATTCATATGATCTTAAACTCAAATATCAATGGAATAACAGATATCTTAATGCTTTGTGGGTATCAGATATATCAAATACAAAACACCTTTAATATATTATCTAAGTGTTTGGACTATAATAGGTAAATAACTTCTGTACCTCTATAGATCTAATTCTCATAGTTAAGTTGTTATCTTTTTTATATCTAATAAGTGTTGTTCTTCGGCTATCATATCTTCAACAATTAAAAATATGATTTTGTGTACTTTATCAACAATATGTTTCCATATAATCCTACTAAAAAGTACAAATATAGTCTCACTAACCTTCTTGTAGACATAGAAAATTCATAAAAATCCATAATCATCTCCAATACAAACATTTTGAATTCATCATAAAAGTGAATCTTTCAACATTTTATAACCTTTTGACTATACATCAAATGTATCAACAAAGACATTAGTTCTATTTGAGTGTAAATTAATAAGATATGTACATTTTCAACATTCATCTTATGACCACTACTTCTTTTGAGAACTATTCTCCTACAAGTATACATTGAAATAAAAATTTTATTCAATGAGGTTTGTAAGATTAGATCCAACTTTTGGATACCTCGCATCTTTTCATTATACATTTTAGTTCTAAACTTATTCGATAATATGTGCTTCACCTAAGCATCATATCCCAAAATTAGTAACTTTGACTCTTTCTAAATCCATAATTTCATATCTAATCTGAAAGCTTGCTAATTGTTTTTATTGAAAAATGTAAACGTAAGTTATTGTACTAAGTTTAGCTATAGAAGAAATAAATATTACTTTATACAATATCTCATATTGTTAGTTTCTCCTTACACAATTTCACACTATTATGAAATTTAGTTATAGAGGTATTCACTAAAGAATCTTATTCCAAATAAATAATAAAAAATTTAAATATCACCACATCAATCTCATCGTAGTGCTTTAATATTCTCAATGCTTAATTTCTACTTAGATCTAAATAATTTAAACTTTTAAAAAAGTGTAAATCAATATGTCATTTAATACATATGACTTTGTAATATAATGAAATACATGTATCATCCTTTTATGAATTATTATTACATCCAACACATCACATGTATAAAATTTAACGATCCAATACCATCATCATCCTTTCACAAAGGTTGATTAGGTCATTTTTCAAATTAACAAGTTTTATAAGTTTCATATGATTCGTAATAAAACTCATACATATATCTTTGTATATAACTTTATGATTCTCATTATGGTGATTTAACCAACATGGGTTAAAACAATAGTCTTAATTATCCAACGTTTTATTCTTGCCACTTATGTTAAGCATAAGTCTCTCTTAATCCAACACTTATTCAAATTACTTGCATAAATTTAAATAAACTATTTTTACTTAATAATTTATTTCATATCGTACCTTGAACATTGTAATAAAGTTGAATCCAAGTTTAGTATCAAATACTCAAAAGTAAGAATTAGAAATATATATGATCTTTATCATATTATTTGTTGATAAGAAAAATTATGTAATAATTTTTCTTCTAATGACAACTATTATCACATTATAGCCAATGCCTTCAATTGTATCGATGTTTATACTTTTAATAGGCTAAATTAAGTGAAATAATTTCATCAACGTACTATACCTTTCAACTTGATTTCATACAACCTCTTGAATCGTGCTATAATAATGTTGACATCCATATTACATGTTGCTATTAAATTTTATAAGACATTAGTGAATTCAAAATATCATTACATTTTATCATCAACATGATATTAACATATCTTTAAAACTTTCTTAATAAATTCTCAACATGGATTGATATTAATATTGTATAATGGACATATAAATTTTCTTTCTAACTTTGATAACTCTTGTCAAGTTTAATCTTATGTCCAAGAGATTTGGTTCACTAAAAACTTAGTATCAACCATACTAATAAATGGTAATCTCTACTCAAAACAAAACATAAATGTAAGAAAATAAAGTAATTTTTTATATGCCATAATAACTAAATAAGATTAGGACTTTAATCATTTATTTGGTTACTCCCATTATTTTATTTGAAATAATAATCCTTACTACTATTTGGAAACATTACTTTAATCTTTCTAGTAGGCCATGATCTCATTTAAATTTAGTTGTTTTTGAATCACTCAACAAACCATCTAAACTTAAATTAGGTAGATAACATCTTTATCATTCACATCTCATGTGACTCCTACATTTATTAGGCGACAAATCTTGTCAAAACATATCTAATATGTTATTCCTAATCATGCCTTTCATATAATCATGTTTCACTTATTCAAATCCTACAAATTTAGTTAAGTAGGACTAATTAATTTAAAATAAAATATGTTCAGAATTAAAGGGCCTTGAATCACTCAATAAGCCCTACAATAAACAAAACTCTAATTTCATACTTAAATAAGAGAAAGCAACCATCACATTCTCAATGTTGTCGTCATCATCAACTAGTTGAATCTCGCATAAATGCAAGGTCTAGGGAGGTCTGGTAGTACGCAGCCCTACCTCTACCTAGTAGGAAGGTTGTTTTTGATATACTCATATGCAAATGTGACATGAAGATATTAGAAAATAGTAAAAAAAATAAAAAGATTAAAAAACTTATAATAAAGTAATAATTAATAACTAAAATAGAATAAAACTTAGAATAAAGTAATGATAAATAATTAAAATTGAATAATAACATCTTTAAAAAAAGGGACTACTGCATATCATCATTAGGAGATGCAAGTTTAGAAGACAAAGTTATTAAGAAAATAATAGGACAAATATACTTGATATATTGCAAAGTTTTGCTTATACCCGATATGCAACAAAGTTCTACTCACATTCTCAATGTATACTTAATATTTTATGATGATAGTCTCATCAAACAAACCTTACGTATAAAATGTACATTTTAAACATGCAATTCCTCATACAAATATAATCAAATTATAAGCATGAAACATTGTTTGATTCTAATTCAATTGGAAATTTTTACAAATTCAATTGGAATTTTTTTCCAGTCATCTGAACTCCTTTAAAAGATTTAATTGAAGATAATTTTCAGCGAATTACTCATTTTACCTACTATAATTTAGAAGCATTTTATTTTTTAAAATTTCATAATTCATACATTCTAATAAAATTAGAAACTATTTCTAATCTAATTAGAAATAATCTTTTCTTAATTAGTTTCTAATGTTCAAATTTTCTACTAAGTTTATGATAGATAAACTTGAAAATTTATAATATGGGTCGATAAATGTTTTAGTTTCTATTAATAAATAAAGTTCAAAAATCATTAATTGATCCAATTGTTCATTGCACTAAAAAGTAGGGATGGTAATGGGTCGACCCATGAGCAGGTCTCGTTAATTTTTTAAACAATTTTTTTAAAATTAAAAGTATAAAATAATATTTTTTAATTGATTCCGAGCTTAGATATCGTTTTGCTTACAAGATTTAAGCTTCGGGCAGACCTGAGCTTAATTTGACCTATGAATCAATCTATTAAAAATATTTGAATTTAGGCTCATGAGCCAATCCATTGTCTCATTTATAAGATACAATTTAAAGATATAAGATACAATTTATAAGATACAATTTAAAGATATAAAAATTAATATGCAATAAATCTACTTGTAGAATTCACTTTTATTACCAATTTTACTAAAAATAGATTTAAAACTTGGTTCTCGCAAATAAAAAGACAAATGCATTCCTATTATATATATTGAAAACCTTAACATAAATGATTAAAAATTTCATAAATAAAAAGACAAATGCATTCCTATTATATATACTGAAAACCTTAACATAAATGATTAAAAATTTCATAAATGGAGAAATAAATTGAGACAAAGCTCCATCATAATTTATGATCTCTATATGGATACGTCAACTTTTTTAAAGAAGGAAATGATTTCTAAGCGTCACCATAATTTCTAAAAATTTAAAATATAAAATATATTTTTTAATTATAGAAAAAAATTAATAATGAGATATGTACATGCAAAGATGTTAAAGGAGAAGGCGACAAATCGCAAAATCTAAGACAAAACAAGATGAGAAGATTGATTCCACTACTATTTTTTATTGTAGTTTTAAGTTTTTATTTTTTTAAATAAAACAAATTTTTGTTTAGTTGTTAATATTAATGTAATTATATTTTTACTATTAATAATAATTATATAATAGATAAATTTTAAAAATAAATTATTTAAAATTAATTTAATTTATTTTAATCCCTTATATAATATTTTAAATAAATTATAAATAAAAATTTTCATTAAAATAAATAATTTACAAATTAAATATGTATTTTAAATATATTTTAATTATTAAATCAAACTCTATTTGAAATTTATATATTTTAAAGATATTTAAATTTAATTATATTTATATAAAATTAAATAAAAATAAATTAATCTTATTTTTATTAACAAGTAGTATATTAAATAATTTAATAATATATATTTAGTTGACAGTAAATTAAATTATAAAACATAAAAATAAAAATTAATTGATGTAAGTTTTATAAATTTTAAAATCTAGGAGAACCTAAAACTAAATATAAAAATTTAAAACTCAAATAACTAATTTTTTATTAAATTTGAAAGCAAAAATAAAAAATATAAATAAAACAAACCAAAGAAATAAAACTAGCAACGGCGAGTGGCAACTATGAACAATTGAGTCAGTGGAGACAATGCAAGAGTTATGTCTTCTGATTTTAGCAAAGTTACGAATATTATACTAAACTTAATGTCAGATTGGGTTTTGGTATAGAACTGTACTAGTATCAGTCAATATCGGGTACCGTTTCAGGTAATTTTTTAAATTTATAAAATTATCCCTCAAATTTTTTAAAATTTGCTCAATAGTTCATTGGTATATTGTATACTTGTACTGTATACTTTACCAGTTTATATCAACCCTGTTTTTAAAAACCATAATAATAAATAATAATAACAATAATTTTTAAATATTTTACATATAAATAATAACCACAATTAATATGAAAAAAGACAATTATCATAATGCAAATATAAAAATAAAAATAATACAAAGTATTTAAAAGTATTACAATAATACAATTTCATCATTTTAATAAATAATAATTACATCAAAAATATCCAATAAAAAGAACAATAAATATCCTTAACTGTTATAATTTACGAAAAGAATTCATGACAAGGAAACAATCAAATAGAAGTTAAACCTGAAACAAAAACATTTACATTTACATTACATATATAAAATTTAACATAAACTGATAAACATCAAATATAAGTAAAATTATAAGAAGAGGAAAAAATAACCTGGAACGAAATTCAATCGTTAATAGGAGGATACAAGCTATAACTACACTGACCCCAGTTATCATTTGGTACAAAATCCTCATCATTGAGAGGAGTTTCATCATCATTTCCATTCAAATTTAATGCATCAAACGACATGTCAATGCTTTCCCATCTAACATTATCTTCCATATTATTGACATCTACCAAATTTAGTTCTTCATAAACCCAAACCACCAAAAGATCAATATTATCAATGGCAATTGGATTAGTTAACTACTTGTACTATTATACTATTATGACTCCTAGTAAATAATAAAATTTAATTATTAGAAAATTATAAAAAATTATATCAAAATTGATAATGATAATAATGATAATAACATACCTTTCTCGAAGCTTTAAATTGTATCGAACAAAGACCAAGTTATTCAACCTCTTATGCTCTAATATATTCCTTTTTTTAGAATGGATAAATTCAAATGTGCTCTAGTTTCGTTCATAACCTATTGCACTCACATATTGACTTAAAATTCGAATTGTAAATCTTTTCAATTCTAGAACAACATTTCTAAATTGATCCCACAAAGAAACTGTAAGTTATAAGATAACAAAAGTAGCGTTTTAAACAAAATAAAATGATAATTAATTTTAAGCAAATAAGAAAAAGGAAATAACTAATATCCTCTTTGTCAAATAGCAATCGACATTCCAAAATCCTCATAAGACAACTTATAAAGCTCCATTTGTGAACTTAAGAGATCTTGCATCGCGTCAATGTTAGCAATTGTTGTAATAGTTAAAAACATTCCTCTATTAACTTCAGCTTGCTTACTAAGATCTAGTTTAAAATAAACACTAGGATTAAAAAATGCCCTATTTGCTCAAGGTTACATGTGCTAAGTTTTACTATTTATAACCTTGGGTAATTACCACAAGCACACGGGTCGTTCGCGTAGTGTCTAAGGTGTCGATCCTATGAGGAAGGGAAATAGTCCTAAAATCTAAGGCAGCTAAGTTCGCAACAAATCTAATTAACCAACTACTGCAGAAATGAAATAAATCAATAATCAAATATAAGAAATGAAAATTCCAAAGAGTAAACAAAATAGCAATATCACAACCTAACCCAAAATCAGCCTAGAAATTACCAAGGGAGAGAAAGGGGATTTTAATTCGAAACAAAGAAAACCTAACCAATTATGCAATTATTGCATTAATGGGTCTAGGCAATCTTAGGGTGAATTACTCTCTCTCGAGTTATAATTCTTAACCGTAATTAGTAATCCCTAATTCAAATTATAGGAACTGCGATCTCTTGATCCGCAATTGGTCCAAAACCTAAACTAGTTCTAAAATTACCTATTAACCAACCGGGAATCTATACTCGATCTCTCGTTACATGACTCTACCAGTTTGATTCAATTCTCTACTTATCAATTCACCTAACTCTCATTAGCCAAAATCGATGATTTTCACCGGCTCACCCTCTCAGTTTGTTGTCGAATTATTAAGAACATAATTGAAATGACAATCAACTCACTAAAATAAACTCAGTTTGCATGACTCTCCAAGCTCTCTCTAAACCTCTAGTGGCTGTCACATCATGTTCTATTTATTTTGAGGAAGCCCTAGGTCAAAGTAGGGGTCAAAACGACCCATAAAATTTCACAAAAATTGATTTTTTCTGTCAGCCCGACGCAGTGCACGATCGTGGCCCTGCCTGCCATGATCGTGGCCTACTGTTTAACTTTTCTGTCACGATCGTGGCCCAATGTGCACGATTGTGGCTTGACTTGATGCTCTTTGTCACGATCGTAGCCGACTGTGTATGATCATGGCTTGTGGCTTTGGGCTGAAACTCGTCGAATCTTCGTCGTTCTTCCCCGTTTACCCTAACACACTAACAAATGCATCACGACACCTAAAACATTTCACATTTAAGCTCAAAGACTTAATCTAACCCATAAAAACACTAAAACACACAAGCTAACATAATGACACCCTAAATGCACACACACCACTCAAATTCACACTAAATAAACAACAATTTCAACCCTAAAACACATGCAATTACACAACTATCAACATCCTCATACTTAAACATTTGCTTGTTCTCAAGCAACAAAACAACAAAACACATAAAAACACATAACACAATGCAATAATGAGGCAATGGCTCCGCCTTCATGAAATAAATTTAATTTAGAATACATTCCTTCAATGTTGTCAAACCATTAACGAACAAAATATGTGTCTAGGGGCTTGAATCAAATATACAACTTAATCGAGACCTAAGTATTAATTTATTTACCCTTTTCAATTGTACACACACATTAATAATTTTTCGATCCCTCAAAGTTTTAACTGTTCCTAAGTACATTTTTCATGAAATAAAACAAGCGTATTACAAATTTGGTAGGTTTTTATTAGAAAACACTTTTTTTCAAACTTAGTATTTTACTCGTAGGCAAACATTTGTCATGAATGTCGATCCAGTTACTTAATTAATTCATTATATTAAACGGCTTGGTTAAAACGTCATTATAGCCTTTTTACACGAAGGCATACATTTGTGATGCATGTCGATCCAGTTATTCAGCTATATCATATTTTCAACTAGCTACTAGCTCTATTCATAACCCGAAGGTTAGAGGAATAGTAATTTACTAAGCAAAACATTTTTTATAGTTTTTTATTACCTACCTTGTTGCTTTTGGATATTCGTTTCCATGAAAAATGCTAGTTCAACTACCTAACCTAAAAGACCTCAAATTATGAATGAATGTGACCATCTAGAGGGTACTAAATTTACACTAAGTCCTAATTAGTCTGTATAGTCATCCAAATGCCCCCTAATTCACTAATTTCGCAAGTTAATGATCGTTTAGAACCTAATAGACTATGTCCAAAATTAAATAAATTTCACTCAATTTAAGCTATTGACACATTCGCACACTTTAGGCAACGTACCCTAATACTATCATACAGCATGCAAAATCACATTCCCAAAATAAAACACACTATGCCTCCCCACATTTGAATAACACATTGTCCTCAATATGAGAAGGAGGTGCACGCAAGCACATAAACAAAGGGGAAAGTCAAAAATGAAAGTAACAAAGAACAGATAAAATGAACAATAAAAATAAAATAATTAAATATGAAAATGAAAATAAACATAAACATAAACATAAAGAAAAAATAGAACTAAAGGCTAATGTGGGAAAGAAAAATTAATTTGGGTTAGACAAAAATTTCAAGGGGGATGGAGGTGGTGACAGTGTTGGAGGTGGGAGTTCGCATGCCTCACTAATGTTTTATTGAAACTAATCTAACTATCCCTAACTTTTTAAAACAAAATCTAAATTTGCTAGTTTAGGGTCTTTAGCTTGACCTTTCATCCAGGAAGACATTTTCAATTGTTCGGAGACAAGGAAATTACTTCCTTATCTTTGGGAATTGTTCCTCCAAGATACAGCTTACATCGATGCCCATTAACCTCAAAAGTCTCCTTATTAGCATTTTCCAATTTGAGAGTGCCATGTTCAAATACTTGAATAACCGTAAATGGTTCACTCCATCTGGACTTCAACTTTCCTAGAAATAGCCTCAACCGAGAATTATATAGTAGAACAATGTCTCCTACTTTGAATTCCTTTTGCTTGAGACGAGCATCGTGCCATTTCTTAACTTTTTCCTTTAAAAATTTGGCGTTCTCATAAGCATTGAAATGAAATTCTTCAAGCTCGTCCAGTTACAGAAGTCTCTTTTTATCGGCATGCTTCTAGTGAAAATTTATTGCTTTAATTGCCCAGTATGCTTTATGTTCTAATTTGACTGATAAATGACAAGCTTTCCTATACACGAATCTGTATGGATTTATTTCAATGGGTGTTTTAAATGCTGTCCTATAGGCCCATAAAGTATCATCTAACTTAGATGCCCAATCTTTCCGAGAATTGTTCACTGTCTTCTCCAAGATTCGTTTTAGCTCTCTGTTAACAACTTCCACTTGGCCACTAGTTTGCGGATGGTAAGGTATAGCAATTCGGTGGTGCACTCCATATCCTTTTAGAAGAGCATCAAAAGATTTGTTACAAAAATGTGCACCTCTATCATTTATTATTGTACGTGGCACTCCGAACTAGTTAAATAACCGTTTAATGAATTTTCGCACAACCTTCCCATCATTGGTTGGAGATGTTATAGCTTCAGCCCAACGCAAAACATAATCGCTCCCATTAGAATGTACATGTTCCCCATTGACGATGGGAATGGACCCATAAAATCAATGTCCTAAACATCGAAGACCTCTACCTCTTGAATATTAGATAACAACATTTCGTCACTGTTAGATATGTTACCTATCCTTTGAAATCGATCTCATTATGCCACGTAGACCTGTGCGTCCTTAAATAATTGCTGCTAGCAAAATCCACTCTTTAGTATTCGAGCTACCATTTTGTTGGCCTTATAATGCCCAACGTACTACCCTTTGTGACATTCCTTAAAGATGTCTAACATTTCCTCGTCTGGTACACAATGTCGCATTAATCCATCTGCACAAACTCTATATAAGGTTGGCTCATCCCATATGTATCGATTACAGTCATGTAAAAATTTCTTCCTCTATTGGTATGAGAGATCTGATGGGAATTTACCACTGGCAACATAATTAGCGATATCTGCAAACCATGGAGTAGTTATGCTCTCGACGAACATCAGAGTTTCATCGGGGAAATTTTCATTAATGTCCTTACTTGGCTTGCATTCTCCTCCCTTATGTCTGGATAAGTGGTTTGCAACCACATTCTTTGCTTCCTTTTTATCTCTCACCTTCAAATCAAATTCTTGCAAAAGTAACACCCATCTAATGAGCCTTAGTTTTGCATCCTTCTTTCTGAAAAGGTATTTTAGTGCTGCGTGGTCTATGAATATAATTACCTTTGAACCTAATAGGTACTGTTGGAACTTATCACACGTGTACACTACTGTGAGTAACTCCTTTTCTATATTGGTGTTGTTCAATTGGGGTCCTCCAAGAGTTTTACTAGCACAATAGATTGCATGAAACTTTTTATCTTTCCTTTGGCCCAACATGCAACCTATAGCTTGGTCACTCGCATCGCACATAACTTCGAATAGAAGTGTCCAGTCTGGTGGTGATAGAAGTGACGATGATATTAATGCCTCTTTTAAAATGTTGAATGCAGACATACACTTATCGTTAAACACGAAGGGCTCATCCTTAACTAACAAGTTTGTCAAAGGTCGTGAATTTGTAAAAAATCCTTAATGAACCGTCGGTACAATCCTACATGGCCTAGAAATCCTGACACTCCTTTAACATTGCTTGGAGCTGGAAGTTTTTCTATTACCTCCGTTTTCACTCTGTCAACTTCAAATCCTTGATATGAGATCTTATGTCCAAGAACGATCCCTTCTTGCACTATGAAGTGACATTTCTCCTAATTCAGTACTAAGTGTGATTCTTCACATCTTTGAAGAACTTTATCCAAATTATTTAGTAATGAATCGAAGGAATCTCCAAAGGTTGAAAAGTCATCCATAAACACCTCCATTATGTTCTCTATCATGTCAACGAATATTGACATCATACACCTTTGAAATGTTGCTGGAGTCTTGCAAAGTTCGAAAGACATTCATCTGTATGGGAAGGTTCCAGAGGGACAGGTGAATGTAGTTTTCTCCTGATCATCAGGGTAGATGAAAATTTGATTATAGCCTGAATATCCATCTAAAAAGCAATAAAATGAATGGCCAGCTAACCTTTCTATCATTTGATCTATAAATGGGAGAGGGAAGTGATCTTTCTTAGTCACTGAGTTGAGTTTACAATAATATATGCATACTCTCCACCTCGTGACTGTTCTAATTGAAATTACTTCTCCACTTTCACTCTCAATCACCGTCATTCCTCCTTTCTTAGGTACGCATTACACTAGGCTGACCCGTTCACACTTAGAGATAGGATAAATTATCCCCGCATCTAGGACTTTTATGATCTCCTTCTTGACCACCTCCTTCTGTTAGTAGTGTGCCCTAGGTCAATGGATATTTGTGATTCATGTATTAACATTATGACTTGTTAATAATATATTATGAG
>JANZXR010000007.1:14737584-14762879 GCA_027575705.1 Erythroxylum echinodendron
ATTACTTAAACATATTTATCATTATTAATAAATAATATAATAAAAATATTTAATTTACTATCATATTGATATAATTAATATATTTTTAATTTTGATGAAATGATTTATTTACAATTTATAAAACTAATGAGCTGTAAATATAATAAAATAATAATAAGTATTGGAGTTTTATTTATTAAAAATAGTCAATCATTTAAATTAATCATTAATTATTTATAAATTATGAATTATAAATAAAACTAAGAAAATAATCATTTTTCTTTTTATTATAAGTTTTACTTCTTATTTATTATATGTCAGTTTTATAGCGGTTCACTACCGGTTGAACCTTTAAACCTTAAACCTTTCCTTCAACCGGTTCGATATCCAGTCCGGTTTTTAAAACATTGATTACACCCTAAATGCACACACACTACTCAAATTCACACTAAATAAATAACAATTCAAGCCCAAAACACATGCAATTATGCAACTATCATGCCCAGCTGTAAACAACGGAGAAGAAAGTTGTCTTTCCCTTCTCTTATTAATGATTCAAAGAAAGATATGATTTGTACAAAGAAGGCCTATATTTTAGATTGGCCTTGCTTCTGTCGCTCTCTCCATGGCATTAAAAATATAACCCATTGTTAGCTTTTCTTCACTATCAGCCAAGCGAAGCACTCTCACCAAAGGCTCAGAAACTCGGATAACAAATTGACATTGAGATCAAAATTCTCTATCTTCCAGTATAATATTACAAACCTCCACTCTAGCATTAGACCTAGCATGCTGAGATGCAATCCACTTATCACTTGTAAACATTTATCTTAACTCTTTCTTCATCGAAATAAAAGAATGAGGTGATAAGAAATTTGTTGCAAGTCTTGTCACAGTAGGACAACATAAATTTCTACCATTGGTAAATTCCTTTCTCATCAAATTCAATATCCATGCACGATTCTAAATGAACTTTATCTTCTTTTTAGCTTCCTGCATAGTCTCATCAATAACAAGAAAATACCTAGGATCTCTTATATTCTCCAACATTAGATCAATGCAATGTGCAACACAAGAAGTCCAAAAAAAATAATTATACGTATTCTGTAATCATTTTCCTGCCGCTTCATAAGTGGAATCATTGTCAGTAATAAACTGAACAATATTTTCTGGCCGTACTTCATTCACAACTTCATCAAATATCCTAAACAAAGTCTCAGTATTTCTAATAAGGTCAGATGCATCAATAGATTTCAAAAACGTAGGGCTATTTGTTGAATAAACCAAAATAATAATAATAGGCTCTTGTCTCCTATTTGTCTAACTATCACACATGATTAAACATTCATAAGTACCCTAATTCACTCTTCTTTCAGCCAAATAACTTCTAATTTTAGAAACAGAATAACTCAAAAGTTTACCTCTTAAGTCATCAATTGAAAGACCTTTGTATCTCGGACCATAAGAGGCTATTGCATCCATCATAGGTTAATAATAATAAGACTGAAAGAATTAAATGACAAGCCTATTTCATACTATCATCTAGCTACTACCATATTGACATTGTGAGCTGCATCTCTTGATTGCATTGCACTACGAATTGAAGGTTGAGCTTCAGGAGTCATTCGTGGTGCAAAGAAACTAGTCACCTACCTTCTTCTCTTCCTCACATCAGATTCATGTACTTCTTTTTGGGCCTGAGATGGAATACTGCCAGTACCACTACCACTACCACTACCACCTTCAACATTTTCATAATCACCACGGAAACTAGAAAATAAACTTCCACTACCAATTTTAAAATTCAACCTTTCCCTTTTATCTCTCTCATGTTGATATTCATCAAGCAATGTTTTCATCTGTCATTTCACATCATGACTTACTTTTTACAGGATTTCATATCTCCTTTAACTTCAGCTAAATATTTTTTTAATCGGGTGATTCCTCCACCTTTCAAAAGCTTGTTACAAAATAAGCAAATAGTATGGTTCCTTATATAGGTAACCAATGCAGCATGAGCCCAAGCTAGATTATTATATCTTCTTGAAGTAGGTTGATCAGAAGTACTTGAACTTTCTTCCATTTATCTGTAAAAACAAAAGAATGCATATATCAAAATACATAACACATAATTTCATTACATAATATGCATATCCATCTTACATAATATAACTCATTTTGTATGATTACATTACATACAATTCAATTTCATAGAACATAATTCACTATAAGTCAAAAACTAATAATTCAATTATTCAATATATATAATTAGTTAATTACACAAAACATATATAAAAACTTTTCATTTCCAACAATCACAAAACATACATAAACGATTTCCATTTCCAACAATTTCTAGTCATTTCTATTTCCAACAATTCCCATTTTTAGCAATAACAAAATATTCATAAAACAATTTCAATCTCCAACAATTTTCATTTCTAACAATTTCCAACAAATCTCATTTCCAACAATCACAAAATATTCATAAAACAATTTCCATTTCTAACAATTTCCAACAATTCTTATTTCCAACAATCATAAAACATTTACAAAACAATTTCAATTTCCAATAATTTCCATTTCCAACAATCACAAAATAATTTCCATTTCCAACAATTTTCAACAATTCTCATTTCCAACAATCACAAAACATTCATAAAACAATTTTAGTTTCCAACAATCACAAAACAATTTCCATTTCCAACAATCACAAAATATTCATAAAACAATTTCCATTTCTAACAATCACAAAACATTCATAAAACAATTTCAATTCATAACGATTTCCATTTCCACCAATCACAAAATAATTTCCATTTCTAACAATTTCCATTTATAACATTCATAAAATAATTTTCATGTCCAACAATTTCCAATAATTCTCATTTCCAATAATCGCAAAACATTCATATAATATTTTCCATTTCCAACAATCACAAAATATTCATAAAACAATTTCCATTTCTTATACAATTGTTCATTTCATACACATCTATTCACAACATAATGATCAAGTAGAAGGATATATTCATAACATAAGGATCAAGTTGAAGGATATAACTTCTTTGAAAATGTTTTTTTATTTAAAGCTTTGAATCTTTTTTTCATTTATAACAAACCATAATATTATATACATCATTCTATATTTCGTTCTTAAATATATAAGTTGCTAATTGACATTAATAAGTCTAAGCATAAATGATTGGAACCTACAATATGTTCACAATTTGAAAAAAAAGTAGTTCTTTTGGGATACATTTATTACGTCACTACTTTCAAACATTATCTATTATAAATATTTATGATACCTCACATATCTATATTACCAAATAATTCAATTTCAACATATTTTATACTCAATTAATTATTTACTCAAATAGGCAAATACTATCATTAACTACAAGCGAATTATTATTAATTTACAATTGCATAATTATATACTCAACTAATTATTTATCTAAAGTCAATAGTCAATACTCAAATACTAAAAATAAAATACCATTTCACAAATATTACGAATTTGTCAATTAATGATTTAAGTCTTTGCGAATTTACTTCTTTAATATTGTTGGTTTAAAATTTTAATTTAAGTTATTTTAACTTTCAATTTTCATCTTACAAACTTTCAATTGAATGACTGAATCAATTCAATTCAGCACATATTCATATGAGGCCATGCATTTCATTCATCCAAAAACTTATCATAATTTATCATAAATGTCTCTTAATCGGATAAACTTAAACTAATCTTTATTTTATAACCAAACCAGAAATAAATCAACCAAACAATAATTCATCTCCAATTTTTAATCCAACCATGCAAATCACAAAACAAAACTGTAATGTCTCATTCAATCAACATTGAATCTAATATTCAATTTAGAAATCACAACACCACCGTAACCATTTCAATATTTCAACTCCAATATTCAATTCAGAATATCACAAATTCACAATACCACCGTAACCATTCAACTCCAATTGCAACCCAAATATACACAAAATCTCATTCAATTCAACCCAAATCACAAAACCAATTCTCAACCATCTCACAAATCCAACATCCAATCCATCACAATCAAAAAATGCAATTAAGTTTAAGATGGAAAAAATTCACTGAAAAACTCATAAAATACACACAAAAACAATTCACTATCTTCGACCTTCGGGTATTGGACGTGGTGGTGGCCAGTGAGTGAAGCCTATGGTGGTGGTGTGGACAGACGTGTAGTGAGTGAAGACGTGGTGTGTAGTGGTGGCCGTGTGGATCTGGGCAAGGCGGCGAGCAGTAGCGACGACGTGGTGGTGGTGTGGATATCCGGACGTGTCGACGTGGTGGATCTGGGAGGATGACTGAAGGAGAAACACCGCCGGTGTGAGAGGGAGAGAGAGCGGCGGCGGTGGTTGGTGACTGGTGAGTGAAGAAGAAGAAGTGAGATGAGAGTGAAGTGAAATGGTGAGTGACTAGTGCGGTGTGAGACAGTGAGAGAGAGAGATGAGAATGTAGAAGAAGAAGATGAAGACGTGAAGACGCTAGAAGGTGTGGCTAGGAGACGAGGAAAGTTCAACGAAGGTGTTGTTTAGGTTAATTTTTTAAAATTTGCAAATTAGTCCTTCAATTTTTCAAAATTTACAGTACCGGTAAGTATGTGGCCGGTATTTCATATACTGGCCGGTACTGACCAAAAAAGATCGGTATTAATCGGTATTAATGGCCAGTACCAAGGGAACTAATACCATTATGTTATTAATTTTATATAAGCAAAAATGTTTTTTATGATATTATCTTAAATAAATGAAAAATTTAATATCATATTATTTTTGTTAAAATTTTAAAATTAAAGTTTTTTATTTTTTAAATTTTAAATTGTTATTTTAAAGTGGGTTGATTAAAAAATTCCAAACTTTGCTCAATTTTTAAATTCTAATCCAAACTTGCAATAAAATGCTCAAATTTTTAATTTTTTTCAATTGTAACTTGAACTTTAAAAAGTGGCAATAAAATGATCAAACTTTTAAATTTTTTTCCAATGCTAGCTCTGCGTTAGAAACCGTAACTATTAATACATGTCAGTTAAAATTAACACAACAAATGAAGATTAACGAAACGATATCGTTGTTAAAAATGGAGTCCCTAAATCAGTTTGTGTAGCCTTAGTCTTTCGTTATCTGGTTTTTCTCTCGAAACTCTCAGTTCTTTATTTTCTGTTTGTTTTTCTTATGCCCAAAATTACTATTGCATTGCAACATATTGGACTAACAAACTCTTTGTTTTTAGTTCGATCTCTCGATGCCCACTGTATGAGGGCGTCAGAGTTGCGTAATCTAAATATCAAAGGGTTACCATACTGAGAGAATAAAATAAAAACGAAAAGAAAAATTAAAATCAAAGTATGAGGCATTCGAGTTTTCATGATCTAATTTATGTTAGTAAACTTAACGAAAAAATTAACGTTAGGCTAGTGTTGAAAATATTGAAAGTTTAAATATTTTATTGCTACTTTTTTAAAGTTTATGCTATAATTACAAAATTAAACAAATTTGATATATTTTTAATTAATATTTTAAAAATTGAATTAAATTTGATTTTTTTTATAATTAAGCATTTGTTTTTCATATAATTTTCTATATTCTCGAATTCACCTCCAAAATTCCCTCAAATCTTAAGATCAACTCCGATCCAGCCGTACAATTCTTCCGATCAGCTCACCAAGATATAATAAAATTAGTGACTTCCATCTCATCCCATCTTCCACCGAGTCTCTCACTCTCTTGGCCGGAACCCTAAATGGCGAAACCAGCATCCTCCGCCTCCACCTCCCTCTTCCAAAACCTTAAGCGATTCTTCAAAAAGCCATGGGAGATCACCGGACCCTGCGCTGACCCAGAGTACCGATCAGCCTTACCCATGGCCCTAGATTACCGGGACCACTGTCCGGCGACCCCTAAGCTGACGGCTATTGTCCCCACATCAGACCCCGAGACCGTCTACGACATCAAGTACTTTACTCGAGACCAGCGCCGTAACCGGCCTCCCGTTAAGCGCACCATTTTGAAGAAGGCCGACGTTGAGTTGATGATGAAGGAAAAGACCTTCGATGTCAATGATTTCCCTCCCGTTTATTTGACTGCTACCGTCGAGGAGGACCAGAATACGCATGGTGGCGGTTACCAGGGTTGATTTGGTTGGTTATTTCATTCGTTAGTCACTGCAATGTTCTTCTTTTGATTTTTATGGTTCGTCTTTGTGATTGGATTCTTGTTAAGGATTTTATTTTTCGCTGTTTTTACGGTGGTGGAGTGACTTCTGTTTGTCAGTTCCCTTTAATTTGTATAATTTAGTGGGTTTTGATTCCATAGGTGGGTTGCAAATTATGTTTTAGGTAGTCAATTCGGTTTTTTTGGATGGATTTGAAATAAGGGAATGAAATGAAAATTTAACCTAAGAATTTGTGATCCTTTTTTGTTGGTATGTTTATGTGATATTGGATCTTGGTTGTTGCCCTGGAAATTTAGGCATTAGCAGTTAGTATATGGTGCCGTTAATAGTGTTGCTGTTTTGTGTCCATGGGAATTTAGATCAGCTTTGCTTGTAGCTTTGATCACATGGAGCATATGAATGTTTTGAAGTTCTTAGAATTGGAGATCCAGAGACTCTGCAATGTTTTGAAGAAGATTTGGAGTGGCAATGTTATTTATATAAGAGGTTTTGACGTTTCCAGCATTTTTTAGGTTGCTAGCTGTTGTAGAATGTTAGGCCTGGTTATGCTCACTTTCCCCATGGAACTCTGTTCACTCTGCCAGCTGCTGCTTATTTGAATAAAGGCTGAATGAGGACAACTGTACGTTGAAATTGTGGATATAACTTCCGCCAATTAAATGTCAATTTGCCTTATAGACAAACTAGTTCTTTTGATTTTTTGAAATTTATAGCATAGGTATACCTGGTTTTAATTTCATGTCATTGAAAATGTTAACTTATGCCGTTTGATGTCTTTGATATTTACTTGTATGATCTCAATTCTCCTATGCAATGTTAAAGCTCTGGAGGAATGCCTGTGCCTATATTCAGTGCTTTATTCCCAAATGCTCTGTTTGTTAATTAATCACTATGGTTCAAGGCAGTTGAAGATTATAGATGCTTTGGAAATCTATATTTTTATGCAAAATTACAAAATCCATATTTTGGTGTTCCTTGTAGTTTTAGTTGAGTTATTAGGTATGTGACATCTTGTGAATTTACTCTGCATATACACTGAAAATTGATATTATACAAGCTGTACTTCAGATTAAATGGTGAAAGCCTCTGATTGCTCAAATGCAGGCAGTAGAGAGATCTTGGAAATTTTAAGTTGAAGGGCCCATGTAAGATTGGCCCAAAATAGCAAGTTATGAAAAATTCACCTTGACCATTGCGCCCATACCTTTACTGTTTGAGGGTGGCTTGTTTTCCTTTTTGCATGCAATGACATTTTATCCTTGCTGCTATTTTATTTGGTTTTTGGCCTTCTTCAAACTGTATAGGACTTGCTTATGTGATGGCCTTTTAATTAGAATTGGACTGCAGAAAGTTTATCAAAGTAATCATTTTATCATATTGATTGATGACTGTGGCTGACATTGATTATACTGCATATCGGTTCTTGAATATAAGCTAATGCTGCTTTTGAATAGGGTTATTAGCTGGACAATGGTAGGAAGACTGTCTGAGCAACACCTTTTTATTTTCTACTTGCTGGACTTTGACAGCTTGATGGTCAAATAGAATTTGAACTAAAGTGACCCCATTTGTGTTTTTAACTTATTTGTCATTTTGCCCACTAGTTGAGTTAAAATCTGTTTAGCAAGCTTTAAATTTTATTGGCTGACTATCTTATTCACATCTTAATCTTTTTGGCTTGTTATCAGGTGTTTCTGCATTGCTGCAAAATTTATATTTGTCGATCTTTGTCGCTAGCCTTTGTTTGCTGTCATTGAAAGAGGTGCAGGTCAATTTATTGCAGCATGTGATCTTGATTGTTCTGCAATAAGATATTTGGTGTTTTAGATCAATAAGGTAGTCTGTTTCAACATTTTCTCGTTGTTAATGTATGCTTATAAGCTCAAGTGACCACTGAAACTTTTGTGGTATTACAGTTGAACAATTTAGTATCTGTTTAACCAATTCCTACCACAAGTAGCTGTATCCATTGAACTTCAAAAATCTTGTTGGGAATCAGATAAAACGACACTTACAGTGCTTTTGGTCCATGTATCCCTCTTGTTTATCAGATTTGCGAGTGTTCCACCTCTGCTTTCTTGGCAAGACTGTGTCTGATTTTGAGTCTTGAATTATTTGTTCTAGGGTTTGAAAGGCTTCTGATTAATGGTATGGAAGAAAAATGGATGCTGCATGCTTTGTGAAAAGTTGAATAGAGAAACTATTCTGAATACTATTATATGTTTGAAATCAAACAATATCATGTGTGAGTTTGATCTGGGGATTTTTTTTTTCAGCTTTAGCGGGGTATTAGAACATTTCCACCTGAAGCAATTCTGTGCAAATATGGTTGAGCTGTATTGTGGTGTTAGGTTGGAGGCATGAAACTGTCGTAATTGTCTTTTCGATTCTTCAGTGTGATGAGGAGTTGCTAACTTGCTACGAGATATTGGTATTGTCAGAACTCTTGGTCTGATACCGGATAGTATCTTATCCAGCATATTTTTATGTGTCATGAGCTGCATATTTAGCTATATAGAGTCATCACATAGGAGTTGAAGCGAGTCATCTCTTAAGAACATCTATGTTTTCTGCGTTTCAGTTTATCTTATATGAATTCTCCAAGTGAATCTAGTTCTTTGGTGTATCTTTTGTTTTACATAATAATCAAAATAAAGTGTTACTAACTTATAAGAAATGTTTTATTATCATAAAAATGATCCAACATGAAAATTTAGACGTAACAACTTTCCTTAATTTTTTAATAAACTATATTTCCTGATAACAGACTTTTTACTTAATCACTTGAAAATATAAGTATTTACATTGCATAAACTGCTTTAATTGCAGATGGTGCAAACGCAAATTTACATGTTTTGGCATTAATAGAATAAATATTCTTAATTTTTAAAGATGTGCATTAAAAAAAATTATTTTAGCGCAAATGATCATACAAATAGCTTTAAACTAGAGGGGTATAATCTTGCATATCTAGTAAATTTACAATCAAGATGATAAGCAGTAGGGTGCAGGCTTTATAGCTAGTGATAGTTATGTTTGTAAACATAATATAGAGCCTTTTTTGGTTCTTATTTACAAAAATATGACATGGCGTGGATGCATGGGATGTGGATACGTACGCGTGAAGGTATTGTTTGTAAATTGAAGGGATAGGATGCGGATGCGGATGCGGTTGCCGACCTAGTCACAAAGAAGATGAGAAAGAGGTGGAGGAGGATGCGTTGTTGACTTTCTATGTTTTGTTGTTATTTGCTAGGGCTCGGGGGCTCTCTCTCATTGTCCCATTGACTACATCACAAGAGGAACAGACGAAACGAAGAAAACGGAGGGAGACACGAGACACGAGTGTGGAAATTGGATGCTTCTCCATTTAGCAATCTTCCCTTGGATTTTTCTTACATTATTACTATTACTGGTATACATAATATATAAATATAAATATATGAGACACTGAGAATTAGAATCTCCCCGGCTACCTCCCTTCCTCCACTCTCTCTCTCTCACTGTCTGACACAATAAATTGGTGATTGGGGATATAACATGTAGTTGGTGATTGTGATAGGAATTAAGAGGGGGTGCTTTGGAGGTCAATATTTGAGGCAGCTAGTGGTTTGTGAAAGTTACACCGCTTATCTACGTGTTACACACATACATCTGTCTATCTTCAATAATACGTAGGAAACAATTGGTTGATTTGCTCCAAAACCCAACTCAGGATTTGCGAGATTGCACAAATACCAGCCATTGTGCTTACTTCCAAAATTTATGAGAGCTTGATAAGAAACCGTACAGCAATTACTAGCATGAATGCGCAGGGCCACTGCCAACCCTTTTGAACCAAGCATGTAATTCGTGCCAATTGCAGTTAAGGAAAACCTGTCTCCAAATTTCAATGCCAACTGTTCTTCTGTCGAGTAACCAAATTTCACCACATGCCAACTAATAAGCGACATTAAATTTCATTGACTTCCTACAGCTTTCTCCGTTATGTCATCTATAATTTATGTGCTTGAAACAAGCCCTTTTTTAGTTAAAAAGAGGGGAATTCATGCCAATCTTCTTCTATTTCATTTAAGACTAGCTATGGATGCACTATAATTAACAACGATAATATCTTAGCAGAGGTTGATTGCAATATAGAAAGATGCAATCTTATCCCCAACAAGTAAAGATGTTGTTTTCGATATATTAAGAAAAATATATATATAAAAATTTGAGAACTGTTTGTAAGAAAAAAATTAAAACTACAATAAAAAGATAAAAATTACATATAATATAAACAATATAAAATATAAAGTAAAAATAACAATAATAATATAACAAGATATAATTAAATACTTAGAAATAAAAATATAAAAATAATATAATAAATAACACAACACAGGTAAAACAAGGTGAAGACTAAAAATATAAGATAAAATAAAAATATAAATAAAGATAAATGATGATGATGATAATGATGATGATGATAATGAAAGTAATAATAAAGATAAAAATAAAATAGAGGATAATAATAATAATAATAAAAATAAATACAAACAGATGTAAGTATAAAAGTAAGTAATAAAATAAATACTTTAATAAATATAGAACAAGTAAAGAATAAAAATAAAAGATAAAATAAGTAAATAAATACACAAACAATAAGGAAGACAAATAAATACATAAAACAAACAAACTATTGTAAGAGAAAGATAGGTTAGGTAGGAAAATAGTCAAGCTAACTAGTTAGGTAGGAAAATAGTCAAGCTAACTAACTACTAGAGAAGAAAATAGTTAAGCTAACTAACTACTAGAGAAGTACTATAGAATAAGAGTTTAGGCTAGATAATTATGGAAAAAAGAATGACTTCTTTATGTGAAATTTCTACTCGTATCATAGTACGCTAAAGTTTCTTATCAGGGGTTATGTCTTCGGTAAAATTTAACAAAGTCATATCATTCTTGATCACTTTATTCAAATTTTTCTTAAGTCTTCCTCTTTTCTTTTTACAATCTATAAGTATAATCTTCTTATTGGAGCATCATGATGTCTCCTCTTAAAATGTCCGAACCATTTAAGCCTCTTCTTTCTTAATAGTCTCTCAATATTAACCACCTTTAATTTGTTTCTTATCATTATATTCCTGATCTTATCTCCTCTCGAAAGGTTGAACATCCAATAGAGTATCTTCATCTCTGCCACCATTAACTTATGATTATGAATTTATTTGATGAGATAAAACTTTACCCATAAAATATGGTCAACCTAATTACTAAATGACATAATTTACGTTTGAACTTGAGTAATATCTTCTTGTCACAAAAAATTCCTAATGCACTCCTCCATTTAAGTCATAAGCCACCCTGTTTTAACACTGTGAGTTGTGTTTTCATCGATCTCTCCATTGCTTTGGATGATATTTCATAGATATTTAAAAAACTCTTTTTGTGATATAACTTTTGAACTAATCTTTACCTCCATATCGGAAGCCACCATATGACCCAAAAAGTTACTCTCTAAATACTCAATTTCAGTTCTACTCAATTTAAAGCCTTTGGACTCTAGCGTATCTTTCTAAAGTTTTAGCTTGACATTGACACCTTCTTTCGTGTCATCCACTAAAACAATGACATCAACAAACAATATACACTAAGGCAACTCCCTTTGGATGTTCTTGGTGAGCTCATCCATCGCTACTATAAATAGAAAGGGGATCAACGAGGAGCTTTGATGTAGCCTGATATCTATAGAAAAAGTTCTTCATTTCCTCCTTTCATCTTTACTCTAGTTTTTATACCTTCATACATATTCCTAATAATCCGTATATAAGTCATTGGAACTCCCTTAACATCTAAACACCTTCATATGATTTCCTTAAGTACCTTATCATAAGCCTTGTCTAAGTCAATAAAAACTATATGTGGGTTAAGCTATCTTTTCTTGTAATATTTCATTTATCCTCTAAGGAGATGTATAAATTTTATCATGGATCTTCCTAGCATAAACCTAAACTAGTTCTCTAAGATAGATTCACTGTTTCTTGCTCTCTTCTCAATCACCTTCTCCCATAACTTTATGGAGTGACAAAGTAGTTTGATGCCTCTATAGATGTTACAACTTTGTATGTCTCTTTTGTTCTTGTATAGAGGAATTAACACACTAAGTCTCCACTCATCGGACATTTTGACCGACTTGATGATCATATTAAAAAACTTGGCTTGTGATCTGTCGGTAAATATTAAGATCACCTAAAGAGATATTATCCTTTACGCCTTCATCAAAAAGGCTATAGAAGTATCTCTGTCATCTTCTGTTGATGTTATTTTCAGCCACAAGCACTTGCCCTACTTCATCTTTTATACAACAAATTCGATCCAAATCTCTCACTTTTAGTTTTTAAACATCAATATAATTTCTTGTAAGTTCTACTTATGCCTTTTGAGACTATCTCTTTCACATTTTTCTTTACCAATTTGTAAATGTCTCTATAAACTACCTTCTCTACCTTTTTGGTTCTATCCACGAAATCTTTATAAGTAGCCTTCTTGATCTTAACCTTATCTTGTACAACTTCATTCCACCACTAAGACTCTATCTTACTACCCATAGGCCCTTTAGAAACACTCAAGATCTCTTTAGCTATATTCTTTAAATGAGTTGCTATTCTCTCCCATTTCTGGTTAGTATCTCCTTTCATTTTTCATTCTCCATATATTACTCTATCTTTAATCTGTTCCATTGTATCCCCTTTCAAGTTCTGCCATCTGACTCTAGTACGTTTTTGAGCAGTTCTCTTCTTTCTCTAACCCTTAAGTATAAGATCTGTAACTTTATGTTGAGTTGACAAATGTTAGGCATCACCTTATAATCACTAAAACTAGGTCGACCTCTCTACCTTATAAGAAAGTAGTCAATTTGAGTCTTTGTGGTTCTACTCTTATAAGTTACCAAGTGCTCGTTTTTCTTAAAAAATGAGTTGGCCACCATCAACTAAAATGCTAATATGAAGTTCAACAAAGCAGTCTCATTATTATTCCTATCTTCGTACCCAAAACACTTATGAGCCCATAGATATCCGTCTAAGGTTACTTTTATATGATCATTAAAAACTCCTCCTAAAATAACTTTCTCGTCAAGGAGAATCTGTTGAATTGCCTCATCTAACTCTTCCTATAATTGGCATTGAGGTTGTTTGTCCAACCCTACTTCGAGTGCATAAGCACATATCACATTAAAAATAATACCTTGCACCACAATCTTTATGAACAAAATCCTATCATTAGTCCTTTTTAACTTCACAACATGATGTATGACTTTCTTGATAATTAAGATACTTACCCCATTCTGATGCCTTGAATCCGCTGAATACCAAAAGTTGAACCTGATCTCTTTCACTTTAGCTTCTGTCCATTTTGTCTCTTGGATGTATGCTATATGAATCTTATATTTGTCTAAAATGTTCACTAATTCTAATGACTTCCATGTAAGGGTCTCGATGTTCTAAGAACCTATCCGTAATCAGTCAACATTTTTTCTTCTCTTAGACCCGAGACTCATCAAGGAACTAGCCTTTGCTTTATTATCATAAGTCAATGCCACCCCTCTTGCCCTAATACCCAATATCAGCTACAGAAGACAGGCGCAACAAGTCTCTAAAAGCCTCTAAGATTACTCGAATATCCAAAAAATACAAAAGTGATTAAAAATTGAAAAATATTATATTATTAAGGAAAATCTCTAGGTAAGCAACTTGTTCTCATTATCGTGTGAATAAATCAATATTCCTACAAAGCAACTCTACACTTTCTTAATATTAGGTGGTATTATCATCTATGTTTTATTATAACAAGAAAAAGGCTAAGCTACTAGATGTTGACTATCATAAAAGTAAACCAATCCTAAGAAGCAAAGAATAGAAACAGAAATAAAGCAAACAAGCAAAGCCAAAAATGAAGAAAGAAGCAAAATATAAGTACATAAATTGTAACCCAAATTTGGAGGAAACATAAAGCAGACAAGCAAAGCCAAAGAAAATGGACAATGAGAAGTGAAAAGATTGACTTTGGAGGTCTTCTTGGGAAGTATTATACGAGAGTTATAAAGCAAACAAAAATCACACATACACTTGTAAAACTTGGTAACTATCAAAAGTAGAAGAGATGAGTAAATTAGGTATGTAATGTATTATTCGTTTCAATTATTTCAAGGTTAAGCTTCTCTGAAAATTGATATAATTTAAGTTTACGAGTAAAAGACACTTTATGTTAAAAGACTCTTATGATTCAATATTATAGAAGAAAGTTCTACATTTCATCAAATAAAATAGACATTTCTTTATTAATTTTTTTTGGTAATTTTTTTACGAAATTAATATGAAATACAACTTTCACTTCTATTAAAATTTTTAACAAAATAGAAGGAATATATGTGTCTATTTCATAAAGCATGAGTTTAATAAAATATTAAACAATATACAAATTTTCAAAAAAATTAATTAAATAAGGAATGTCCATTTCTTTAACCCTAATTCTTCTTTCTATTTCACGTCCTAAATAAATGAATTTATGCATTATTAATGTGTTATATATCTATTTTACTTATATATTGCATTTAATTTCAATTTTTTAAATTATATAATTCATATCTTATTTATCATATTATTCATGAATTTCATTTGTTTTGCGATAATCAGTTAATGCTATCATATTAGAGATCATACTTGACTCTCACACTAATTTCTTTTAAGAGTTCATTTAAATTAGTCTTTTTTATCTTTTTCTTTCATGATACTCTACAAAAATATGATACCTAACTTGAATCTGATATTTAGTAAGTGCTCTTACGATAAATTCATTTTTGGGTCATAATGAAAATAATTAATCTTAACTAAATTACTCAGATGGTGATATTGAGGGGTTTTTCCACATAATGTGATTACTTGACTCTACAATTCCTTATAATTGTTCTTTTGACACTAAAATTCCTTATATTTGTTCTTTTGTTTTGAGAGACGGCCTTACAGGAATGACTTTGTTCCAAGTATTGATTTCCTTATCTTCTTCAATCTGTCCTTTTCTGTGTGCTGAAAACAACAAATCGCTTTTGATTTTAAGATTTTTCTTCACTGTGACTGGTCCAGATTCATAGACATGTATTTTGATAGACACTAAATCAGTTTCTTCGTATTGACAATTGCATAATATGAAACAGTTGTACATGTTTAAATTCAAGTGGATAAACTACATGAACTCCCCTTTAGCTGGAAGGATAACAAGTTTCAACCTTCATTCACCCCACTCTCTAGTGCAAGAAGATATAATTGCTGCCCTGAACAAAGAACAGTAATGCATGTCTTTGGATCTGAGGGACCATTTATTTTTCTGCAAAGATGGGAATCAGAACAGTTTAAAACCCTTTCTCGTGATTGCCACCATTTTCTGCTTGCTCAGTAAGAGTCTGACTCGCAGATAACTCAAGAAGCATACTTTTAAAGAATAAACAAACCCTAAAAATTGAGCCAAATAAATTCTCCTCGTTTGTTTTGGATACGTTGTTTCCTGCAACACAGGCAACAGAGAGGGTGAGAAACCAAACCAACAGTCTCTGAGGTTAAGAAATCAAAATTCTGTGGACAATGTTTAAGAAGCCGGCAAAGGCACACTCAAGAAGACAGGAACACAAACATACTTCCTTGTTAGCTTAACAGAAAATGGTCTGGGTGGGTCTGTCTTTTTTTTTTTTTAATCTGTACACGTGATGGGTTGTTCTTCATAGTTGGGGGCTGGTCTAGGGTTCGGAATCTTCAGAGTTGAGACGGATAGGGTTTATGGTTCCATTTCGTAGAGGTCGACTAGGGAGTAGAGGTCGACTAGGGAGTAGAGGTCGAATAGAAAATAGGGTTCAGCTTTTGACCAATGCATGCTACTGTGCACATCATTCCATACAATTGGACGTCAATAGTTTCGGTGATGATTCAATTTTACTAGATTGTTGGGGTAACCAAACGATGAAGAGCAGACGGTCTCAGGTATAGCATCATCTTGTTTAGAACTTCCCTCTGATATTTTACACGTTTAGCATCATCTTCTTTAAAAGTTCCCTCTGATATTTTACAGGTTTGGCATCCCTTTGTTAGTTTACCCTTGTTAGCCTTGAACTGCTAATGATTGATTTAGTTACGCTATAAAAAGGCAAACGGAATATAAGTGAAAATAGGAAAAGAAATGTACGGCAGATCTCATTTTCGGGTTTTCTTGAAAAAGCCATGAGTTGCACAGAGATTCATCTAATTTCTTTTCTTAACAGCTTAAGCTCTAAGGTTTAAGGCTGTAAAGAGTAGTTGCTGTAAAACATGGTCTCTTAATGAGTAGTAAAGGGATAGAACAATCTGGTATATATTACATTTTCGATGGTTGCACTCGTACTGCTGCAGGATCTATCAAGCACAGAAAGAAATGAAGAAAAGACAATTCAACCCTACTATTACTGATCACATTTAGGCTAAAATTTCCTAAACCAGTAAATTAAACTCCGTCCATGAGAGAAATTAAAATTTGTTTCTTATGGGAATATGAACTATACAAAGAAGAATCAGATTAAGACCTTCAAATCTCACAGAAGCACGAAATAATAACTTGTCAATGTCCTAACTAATTCGGATTTTGTTTCTGGGATGTTAAGTTCATCTTCTGCTGGGCAAGATCTCTCTGCCGTAAGTGGGAGAGTGGTCCTGCGTTCTGCTGACTATAGATGCTTTAAAGAGCCTATGTATATTGGTCCCTCATCTACAAGGAAGCTAAGTTATCTATCCTCTAACTCAGCTGATCAAACCACAACTTTTTAAGACCACTTGCCAGTGACTTATCTAATTGAATTCCGATTAATTAGAAACTAGTAAGTTCCTACTGCCGTAGACAAACCATTTCTTATACTCAAATAAAGCTTATAGAGCCTTTTATGTATCGTAAATGTGCACATTTCATTTGAAGAGGAGGAGGGAAGATCCAATAATGGGACACTGGAGTTCAATAACGTACTACTTATTACATTTTGGTTTATGCTAGGCATGCATTATAAAGCTATCCCATATGAATAAAGCATGAGGTCTTGTTCTCTTTTTCTAGTATGTACGTTGAATGGTCCCCGTAGAAATCAACCATCTACCTAATGTAATATGACACACTGAAAGGTAATTACGCAGGTGACCAACAAGGCTTAGTTATTAAGCTGTTGATTGTTCAGTATGTGGTATGAACAATTTCATGAAATTCCAATTCGACGTGTCATAATCCTGAGGGAACATATGGTCTTGCGTTTGCCTTGTCTTTTTCTCTTTATTCCATATAAGGCTGAGGAGTTAAATTCCAGCACCTTTCTTTTTAAGAACTTTGTTTTTTTTTTGACTGATTATCAATACGTTTGATGCAGTCTTCATAGAACAAAGATAAACCAAAGACTGCATTTTTGACAAGGATTTAAGCAGTGCTTTCTGCCTGTTCTAACTGCTAGTCTTCTTCCTGCTTCTTGGCCAGGCCCAGCACTGAAGTACAGAAAAAAGAAGCTTCAATGTTCTGCTTTATGTAAGTTAAAATTCGCACATGATGCATCTTCTTCTAATAGAAGGGGAACGTTGTTAACCATTTCCAAAGTAGAATTCTACTACTTGCTTGTCGAATTCTCTACAAATTTGCGTCTTCTTTGCATCAAATTTAAGCCTTACAAGTCACAAACTAGGTTACTTCAAAAGAAATCTGCTTTCTGTTCGAACCTAGATTCAGGTTAACCTAAATTTCAAGTTAACCATTGCATCAGAAGTCCTTTGCAAGTTGTCAAGTTCAAATTCAGATACGGAACTTATTTGCTCAGATCTGACTGTCTGATTGTCGATTTGTTTGGCTTTTTCATGAGTTCTTTACAATTTGCATATTTATTGGAAGCTGGGAGTCTGTATTCAGCTTCATGATCTTTAGATTAGTTGCATATGATGTACAAGATTGAGTTCATAACCTAATGTTTCTTTTCTTATCATGAAAGCAGTTGCCACAAGCAAAAGGGATTGCTCCAACAGTATTACCTGGTAAACTCCAAAAATGAAAATTTAAAAGACTTGGAACGAAGAAACTAATCAAATCTTATCATCCTGTTACAGCTTTTACATTGAAGCTCAACAATGGAAGTGTTAAGAACATGATTATGAATTCAAGGGAAAATGATGTTCAAGGAAAGAGGGAGGGAGATGATGGCAACGAATACTCCAAGGCAGCATCCACTTCAAGACATTGGTCAGCCTTTAGAAATCCAAGAATTGTACGTGCGTCTCGTTCTTGTGGGGGAAAAGACAGACACAGCAAGGTTTGCACTATAAGAGGATTGAGGGACAGAAGAATCAGGCTTTCTGTACCAACAGCAATTCAGTTATATGATCTTCAAGACAGGCTTGGTCTCGCTCAGCCTAGTAAGGTCATAGATTGGCTAATTGAGGCAACAAAAACCGATATCGACAAGCTCCCACCACTGCAATTTCCGCAAGGGTTTGGTCAGCTCCATCAGCAGATGCTAGTTCCTCACCAGTTAAGAGCTTCTGATCAATCTTCTATTCCTCCATTATTTGACATAAATGCTTCATACGCTAAGGATGGAGGGTTTCATTCTTTAGGGATAAAGATTGATAATAGTCCTGATAGAGAGGAACAGAATACGTTGGAGAGATCAAAGTACTGGAATATTGAAGCCTCATTGAGAGAAAAAAGTAAGGAAGATGAGTCCATTACCGATCAGAAAGGAAAGTGGATTGAAACAAATGATCCTCAATATCAAGGTGGGATTTGCAATTACAGTAGCAGTACTGGACAAGCTCAAATGTTCTTTCCCCTAGCAGTTCACTCCTCTTCGCCTTCGTTGCTAAACAGTTCCATGCCTTTTAACTCCTACCATCATATAGATGCTTCCAATTTATCTTTCCCTCAATTTGGAACCCACGGAGTTGTATCCCATTCTGAAAATTCCCTGAATAGCAATACTGTTCCATTTCCATCATCACTCTCTCTGTCGGCTGGTTCTCAATTACTTTTCTGTCCACCTGCAACTATGTCAACACTCTTTTCACCCTTTAATCCTTATGGGAATGCTACCCTTGGGAACTCGAGAGAAATCAACCATTTTCAGTTACTAGGTTCAAGTCCCTCACAAAGAATATCAGGGTCTCATGCAATGAGCTCATCATCTGTGAAAACCTTTCCGTTCAATCTGAACCCAGGGCCCGTCCATTTTCAAAGCAGTAATGATGACCACCATAACAAGTACAATGTCAACTCTTGAAGAGTCTCATCGTTGGCTTTTGCATGTTAATTCCGTGAGATGGTACTACGCAAAAAGATTGTTTCAAACCCCATCTTCATACCTCATCACTTGGTAAAAGATTCCAGAATCTCTCGGAATTGCTTCTCTTGAATGGATTTTCTGATACAAGTAAGATACACTATATACTTCTCTTGCATTAGTTTGTAAGAAAGCATACTATCACCATACATTAGTGTGGATAAGTAAGCTGATCAAGTTTGTACCTAAAGTTGTTAGTCATTTTTAGTTTTAATTCTTGGGTTTAGATCGATGTTACTGTTGCAATGAAAAAATGGGATTAACCACTAATTCATATCGATTGCGAATTATAATGTCAAATATATGACAATGGAATCCGTAATACTTCCACACCTATCATGTATGGTCCCTTTAAATCATGTTATTACTGTTTTTGATACATTTCCTTAACAGGTTTGCAACAATATTTTTCAGCAAATGTGTCGAGAAATGTTGCTTGCCAAGTTGAGAAATAAAATAACAACGAAGCTTTGTTAACTATTCTGTTTTTCGTCTTTTGCTTAAAACTACCTTGTTCTACCCTACTCTTAATATGTTCCGAGTTCAAAACCCTCAAGAATGCAAATAAGCTTGTAATTTGTTGATAGCTTGAGAATATTGAGAGTTTTCTTTTTCTTTTAAAAGTGAAACCTTTGAGGAGTCCTTATGTTCTCTTATGCAAAAGGTAAGGAAAAAAAAAGGAATAAAGAGAATGAAGAGTAAATAAAAGGTGGCAAGTTCAGATTAACAGCAATATGTAAAATTTTTGAACCGAGTTTTCTTTTCTTACCATGGAGCCTACGGAACACGAGCTGCCTGTATATTGCACGACTCTTTGTGTGTAGACGTGCTTCTGCAGCCATTACTTTTAGGAAGGAAGGAGTATAATGCAAAAAAAGCTGAGTAAACAAGTAATTGATCATATGAGACAGTAATAACAGAAGTCATTTATTATGGGGCTGTTCACATGCATGGTTCTCCCGTAGGGTATATTAAAATCATCTGTACAGCCATGCACTTATATTTGGTTTCATATATATATATATATATATATGTATAGATCGAAAGGTATATGTATACTATAGTATACACCTTTCAAGATTTAACAACGCTTCAAAGAAGCAGCATCACAATGTCCATCGATCCAAGCTTCTTTTGCTTCTTGATTTTGTTAAGACTTGGAGAGTTTGAAAGGAAAGTAGTAGTATTATATAATCCTAGGACAACATATAGCTACAGTCCAAAAGGAAGACTAAATAATCCTAGGACATGCTAACAAAACAAGAGTTATACGAATCTCCCAGTCCCTGCAGAATTCCTAATCTTACTTTTAAAAAGTTCTCTTTTTCACATTTTTTTGAGAAAATATCAATGTTACTTATCGATACAGATATCATTTCAGATTGCACAAGACCATGCTCAAAGTTCATATCTATACCTCATGCAAGGCCTTATCTTATTAGTGAATTACCAAAAATAAATTACAAATGATAAATAAGAGGAACAAATAATTCAGAAGTTTGAAAAATTGTATTAAAATTTGTGCTTGATAAATGTTAAATTGTATAAAGCCAATGATGATATGAATTCCATTAAAAATTCACAGAATAAATAATAGAAATAAAATATTTTATCCCATTCTATATTCTATAGCATTAATTTCAAAGCTTATATGCAAGTCACAGCTTTGTCTGTCAATTACATACCCTTCATTTATATGGTTCAAGCTTGATGGTGCCTCGATCGTACAAAATAAGAAGTAATGCACCAGAATTTTTCAAAAGACAAATGGTAGGTGTGTAAGTAAATTGCAGTCCAGTAATAGCAGAGTAGCACCTCCTACTAGTTAATTATCACTTGTTAATTACTAGTGGTTAACGTTTCATTACCATCTTTTGTCATTGTAGCCAATGCTACTCAATGATAATAACATGAATGAAGTGGGATACCTCATCCTGAACTTTTCTTTTAATTCTATAAGAAAGAAATTCTTAATCATAAAATGTGGTGCATAATTCTCAAGTTAATCCTGTAGTTGCTATTTTACAGGCAATGATGAGATTTTAGTTGAGAGGGGAAGCACCTCTGGTATTTAATTACAAAAGTACTCTAGCATACCGATCCCAAGGCTCTTAGCTTGAAGTAAGACATCCTCTTGCAGTCTAGATTTAAGGGTGTACAAATTGACAAACTCTATTATTTGAAGACCTTACACCAAAGATTCTATTAATCTTTATCATATGACATTTTTTCTTCCTCATCAAGTTCATATTTTTCCTTATATTCTTAGTTTTATCAAAGTGTTTGCCGGATAAATCTACTGAAATTAACAATTGAAATGGTTTCTAGTATAACTATACATTATATAGGTCTGTTCTTATCTATGAATTATATATGGACACACACATGTGCAATTACAACTTTCCTTTCCAATTAACTGAAAATAGGAAGTTAAGCAACCAAATAGCCGTTAAATACATTGGATGCATTGAATGAACGTACCAACACCCACCACAGTTTCTTCTCTTTTGCCCCAGTAATTGGATAATAATATATAGAAACGGTTAAGTGAATAGCAAGAACGAAAAGGTCTTGTTGCCGACTTCCTTTATGCCTCTCCCTCTCAGTAGCACATTCATGCATGCATGAAGCAATCATGGTGGCCTCCTGAACAAAAGCCAAAAGTTTTTCGAGGGTAATAACAGTCTCCAGAGTGGGCAGCCTAAGGTTAACTTTAAACTCTCTTTATAGAATAGGCATTAGCTAGGGTAGTGCATTGCTTGTTTAGGAGCGTAATAGACAAAAGAGAAACAAAGGGAAAACATACTTTATTTATAACATGTGAATTCCCTGCGTTACTAAGTAATCCGTTCTTCTTCCACTTTTTCTTTTTTGTAACAGTCTTATGATGTGTCCTTGGGAAACTTTGAAAAAGAAACGGTGAAGGGGCTGTATACCAAGAAAAAGAGCAATAGATCAGAGGATTATAGGGATTGGTGGAAAAATCATTGAGACATAAGCATGAAAGCGAAGTCACATAAGCTGCCAGAAGACCCTAAGAACAAAAGCAGTCTGAGAATTAACAGGTCACTAGATCCAAGATATCATTAAAACAAAGACTGCAACTTGGTTTGTAATTTAAGTATAGCAAAAAGGGTGCTTGTGGTCCCATTGTTTATGTATACCATCCATTTGTACGTGATCAAGAAAGTTGATGTATAAAGAAACAGTACATCGTTAATTAATTAAAGGAAAAAAAAATACCTAAACGTCATAAAAAGATTATAATAAATAAATATCAGTATTTTCCTGTGATTGATTACAAGTACAGACTAATTTGGCCACAGTAAATTGAATGTTGAAGATGAAAAGAAGCGTTGTGCAGGAACTAGGCAGGGATGGCAAGGTGTGTAGTATCTGTAGGCCTGCAGCGTGCTTATAGACACTGGTGGTCCTAAACAGGCATAGTGTATTGTGCTAAGTTAGGCGGCATTATAACTTAATTAAAAGGTTGCCTAAACATGCATAGTGTTTTGTGCCAAGTTAGGCAGCATTATAACTTAATTAAAAGGTTGTCTTAGTTAACGCTTATTCCCCTCATAAATTTTGCAGTTAGAAAGGTTGGAACACTTTTTATAATTTCTCAAACTTGAGTTCAGATAACGTGTTCCCATTAGTCTGTTCCTATCCTGTTTTATGAGCATCTATCTATTAATTTTCTATAGATCCCATTTATTGAATAGGTGAAAATTCACTCCCTGCTTATATGCCATTCAAAGACTAACAATTGACATAAAAGCTAGTCTTATTTATTGCATATAGATTTTCAGTAACATTTAAGTAAAATTTATTATGACACAATTTGATTCATATTGTAGCTAAGAGGGCCAAGACATTAACATTGCTTTATTTTTCAATGAAAATGATTAATTATTTTAGAGAACAAGGATTAAAGTTTTTCTTATATTTGATGATTTAATTTAAGGGAGACTATAGATAAAAGTGAGTGGAATAAAAATGACGATAATATCATTTCATTAAATACTACAATAATGCATATTTTCTTTTTTGCAATAGATAAAAATGTGTTATCTAAAGTTTCAATATATCACAATGATCATGATATTTGGCATATACTTGATCTTACATATATTAATGATTATCATAATGATGTTGGTGTTAATAATATTAATATTAATCATTATGAGTTGGATGAGAATTTAAATAACAATCAAGAATGGAATTAGAGAAGCAAATCAATGTCATCTTTTTCCCCCCTATTTTCATATACCCAAGTCCTTTAGTAAATTATCAAAATGTAATTGAAGATGATACACTGGAATGTTTAGGATAACTCAACTGTAGAGTAGAGGATTGAAAATCCTCTTGTCACTAGTTCAAATGTGGTTCCTGACACATGATTGATTTGTTTAGGAAAGCATCATTTTCTAATTTTATTTTATGAAATGATAGTTTAAATATCATTATTAGAGTCAAAAAGTGCCTAATGACAGGCATAGAATTAGTTTCACTTATAGAAATGCATCATTCAATGCTATGACAATTTTTGTGAGGGTTAAGCGTTTACATGATAAGTCTATATTTAAATTATCATAGGAGAATTTTTTTTGAAAATAAAAGAATTTTATAAAGATTTAAAAGAAGGAGATACACGAGTATTACTCCAAACAACTAAGGTAAAACTAAGACGACACCATGGAACATGAAAAACCAAAACAAACGACAACATTCAATAGGTGGAAGTGAGACATGTTATCAATGTTTGGTAGCTGTAAATGGTATAGAAATCTTCTTCTCACTGTCGAAGTATCGCGAAGCTTCTGAATTAGGGCAACAGATGAATTCTCCATCATCAAAAGACGTTCTTGTCTCCTGATATTTCATCAAATGGTGAGGGTCTTGTAGAGGTCTGATGGTTGTTTCGACACTGGATCATCCGATTAGGTATTTTAGTTTCTTCGTTTCTTCTTAATAGAACTATGTGTCGCCTACCTCTCTTTCATTCATATGATTATCTTCCAACCATAGCTTCTAGTTAAACATTCAGTGAATCTAGAATGTTTGTGTTGTACGTCTAACTGAGATTACGAAGTAGAATGAGTTCTCTGATTTCATAGAGGAACTCAGAAGCAAGGGCCTAGTTCCTCCAAACCATCTGAGGTTTTTTTGCTTCCAAATTCCATACAAACATAGTCCTAGGGAAAGCAATTGGATCTGTTTATCGGGGTCTGGAGGAATTGTACAGTTTGTAAATATGTATAAATCATATGCTCATCCATTATCCTCTAGGTCATAATCAAAAGGAATATTCTATGTATTCATGTATGGATCACATTCTAAACCTAGAGGGCATAATATTCAAGGTAAAAGTAGACATAAATTTTATATAAGGTCATTTAAAAAAAAAAGCAACATTCTTCTCATTTATGTAGATATATTTATAATCAAATTGACACGAAACAAGTTCAAAATCATTATAAGTCTTATTATAAAGTAAATGTATGATCCATGTTTTCATTCAACATAAAACACATTTCTTCTACAGAAGCATAAAATTTTCCAATTAATATATAAGGCCTTTCCATCACACAAGGAGAATTACTAATGCCCCATAAATCTAAAAGAAATTACATCACTCACATCATTCATTAGAACCTACATACATACATACATACATACATACATACATACATACATACATACATACATACATACATACATACATACATACAT
>JANZXR010000007.1:14775487-14793695 GCA_027575705.1 Erythroxylum echinodendron
TATTAAATATTTTTCTGAAGTTTTTGCTCCTAATTGTCTTATATTAATGTAGATGCCCATCTTACGATCCCACCATGATTTTCGCCCGGGGTCAACACTTATTGATTTTTTTTTATGATTTATCTCAATTTATGTACGGAGGTAAGTTAAATAAATTTGTTCGTTTTAAGTATCCCTAGTGGGGAATTCCTCCCCCGTGGGCCACAGGTCTAGATGTCACATAGGACGTCGGGCCGTGGACCCACCCGAGGAGGGGTTCCAGCATACTAACTAAACGCATGAATAGTGTTACTCTTTTAAGATCGAAAGGTCACATGTTTAAGTCACGAAAAATAGTCTTTTATAATAAATACAAAGAGAAAGCTCAATAATTAATGATCATCTCTAATTCTCACAAAACAGTAAGCCTTATGCATTAAGATATATTGTGTTTTTTAATTTATCAACTAAATATATGCACAGGCACTTGGTAAGCAACTTTTAAAGGTAATTTGTAGAAAGTATATATTTGTTAATTGAAGAAAGAGAAATTACAAATGACTCAAATTGAAGAAACTATTTTGACCATATTATAAGTCATTTAATGAATAACTCAATATCTTATTATTTTTCAATATAAACTTATAAAGAGTTGAATATCCTTTTTTTTCAATGTAAATTCACTTTTTACTTTTGAAAGAAAAGTCAGTCACTTACTTTTATATTTAAAAGAATTGGAAGAAAAATTGGAAGATGCTCATAAAAATTTACTAAGAATTTATATTTTTTAGTTCTAAAAATATAAATGATATTTATAAATATAATGAAAAATCTAAGAATTATTAAAAATACATGTATAATTCGTAATTATAGTATACAATTACCTTTAATAAAAAGTAAAAAATTTAAAAACTATGTATTGTAAAGTTATAGAACTTGCTTGAAAAAAATACAATACACTTTTATCACATAGAATATTTATAACAATGTTTGAAATACTTTAATATAATATTTTAAAAGGTTATTTACTTTTTATAAATAATTTAGTTATCATAAAAACTTTAATATTTTATAAATTTAAAATTCAATTCACTTTTTCATAATGTATATATATATATATATGGAAATTACTATTTATCTTTATCGTAGCTACACTGTTTTTAAATCAATATAATATTTTTATAAATACACATTTAAAGTATTTTATATTATACATTAAATTATAATAAATAATATTTAATTTACTTGTTTTAAATACTGGTATATTAAAAGTAAGAATATATATAATATTTTAATAATATAATATTTATAAATATTTAATATGCATATATTCTATAGGAATTCGAACTTTTTTAATAATTAAATATTTTTAAATAATATTTAAATTTTATAATTTTATCTGTTTTAATTTTTAAATAGTTAAAATAAATTAACGATAAAAATATTTGAACATATTTAATTACAGATATGTGCATATAAAAAATGTAATGTAGATTGTATTGAATCTGATAGCGACAGAAGGACAAAAGCCGAAAGGGGTACTGTAAGACACTATAGTAACTCTTTGACCTAAGTTTGGGTGTCTTCCTGTGATCGTGCAATGGACGAAGTGGAGAGAGTACGTGAAGCGCCTGCTATTAGAGCGCTTGGGTCTCTCTTCAAATTCACCCAAGTCTACATATGGTCCCCTTTCTCTCTTTCTCGTTTTGTTTCTGTGTTTCTTTCCTTAGCTTAAAGCTTATTTCTTCCTGCAAAATTGGAACTTGACAGGGGCGATGGCTCGACGGAGACATTCGAAGTACCTTTATTTTCTGAGACCAGCGTAAGTTTCGGTTGCTTGCTAACTGCATGATGTCTTTATCTGTGCTTAAATTGCTGGGTTCAAGGTTTTTGTTTGTTTTGTTGTTGAGGTTCAATGCCCTTGCTCTTCAAGTTTAATAGGGACTAGAAGTTGACGTCCACTACGTGTTTGTTTGATTGCCAGAAAAAATCGCCTGAAAGAGATGAAGATATCAGCTCCAAAATCAATGTAGCTGATGCTAGTGAGCGTTTCGATTATTTTGCGCCTGCTTTTTAATCAGTCCATTTTAACTTTACCTTTTTTATGCTCGGCTAGTTGACAGCTGTAGCATGTCTTGTTTTCCCACTATTTTCTTCTCGATTGATTGAATTTTTTTAATTTTTAGTCTTTATTTTTCCTCGCTAGATTTTGTTCAAACACCGGAGGACTCGGAATTGAAGGAACAAATGGATGCCTTGGGCCTTCCTCTTGCCTTCCAGTCAAATAAGGAGGTACCTCACAAATCCCTTGATTTTTACTTTGGTTGGTCACTTAGTTCTAGTTTTCCTCTGCATTAAATTAATTGGAGGTATCTGATCCTTGTGGGGAAATTGGGAAGGACCCTGCTTCGTCAACTCCAGACGATGTCCATATTTTTTACTGTGGATTGAGAGATCAGAAAGAGCATATTATCAAACAGTTCACTTACGATGAGTTTAGAAGAATTTTTAAAAGTTCATATAACTTATGTTATTGGGCAAAGGACACGGGGTAAAACTGTATACCAGTTTCATATAACTGTTTATCATTTCTTCAACTTTATGACTAGTTTTGCTTTTCTTGCCATTAACGTTTTGTCAGTTTCCAAACCAACAACGTTTCCTGTTTATTGATATTATTGGCATCCTGGCAGATAGGGAGTAATATCAATAAAAGCAAAAGAAAAGGAACTCGTTCAAAGCATCTTCGTGGTTATAAAGAATCCAACGATCACACCATAGAATTTAGTGAAGTGAGTGGGCTGGAGATTATATCTCCAAATGTTTTGAATGCTAACAGAAGCAATTCCTTGACTTCGGTTTCAGCACTTGCTCAATGTGAATCACTTTATTATGATGGTGCAGCCTATGGAACTGAATCTCAATTTATTAGTGGTGAAGATTCAGCAAAATCAACTGAAGTCACATTTCCTGCCTTTCTGGGACAAACCTTTGATAGTACATCCAACAGGATGTTGACAAATAGCCAGGAATGCAATTCCCTACCACAATTTGATGTTGTGTTCAATGATGAGAATAAGAAAGGAAAGTGTTCAAGCAATTTAGATTCAGAACGGAGTTCAAACAATTTAGATTCTGTGTCATCCTCAACGGTCAGTTTGGCAGACGCTGGTGTCAATGTTGGTGAGAAAGAACTTTGCCAAAGTTCAGAATCTGACCATCTGAGAGATTCTTTTTCTGTTTGCCATCCTGGTAAGGATGAGCATCTTTGCAATGGAAACAGCTATCAGCTGACCATGATTTCTGAATTTGTTGAAGCCTCTCAGAGTCCTGATGTGCTTGGACATAAATCACCAGACAGTTATCAGTCTGGAGATTTTGAGGATTGGAAGGTGTATTGGGACTCTTTCTACATGAGAAACTACTTCTACAATATCAAAACGGAAGTCTCCACTTGGCATGCACCCGCTGGCATGGAACATCTTGTGGTTGATGTTGCCAATGAAGAGTCAAAAAATGTAACTTATGAAGAGACTGAAATGGATGGTGGATCTCCCATTTCTCTTGGTTTTTCAAATTGTTCTGAGTCAATTGACGGACCCTCTGATGACACTGGATTAAGTTATCAGATATTTGGAAAAGATTCTGCAGGTGTTGCTGCTTACAGCTCTGCAACTGAGTTTACTTTACCAGCTGCGGCTGGCGGCCTTGAGCATTCAGCTGAAGATGATGTAACTGGTAAAACTTGTGACAATGAAGTTGCACAATGCAAACCATCAGACACTCAGGATAATTGTGGCAGGTGTGTCTGACTTCTTTTATTTTACATATCTTATTTCTTTGTTGCGAATTAACCATGGCAGGGAATCTGAGCCATCTGCAGTAATTTTTGATTCAACGTTTTCCAAAGTTCAGGTTCAGCATGTGGATATTTTGAGTAGCTTGGCATGAGTTGGCTGATTGCATTGTTCTTTCAATGGTGCTGACGTCTTCATGTGCTTGCAGCTTCATCATTACAGCAAAGGAACTTGTTCTTTGGTATAGTAATATGAATGTGGATAGTGCTGATCGTGCAATGGATACTTCTGGTGCCCTGCTTGACCCTGCAATGAAAAGGAGGAAAAAGAAAGTAGGAAAAGCACGAACTCGTCGGAAATCACTCAACAATATAGAAGGTTTAATTACTGCACTTTTCTTCAAAGTTTTATATTAGATATGGCATCCGAAATCTTATTTCTACCACATTAAAATTAAATGAGATAAAGGTTGTTACAACATCTTTCTTTGCTGTGCAAACCTTGCAGTGCCTACGAATTGTTATCCTTTTGCTGTTTAGTTGGTCTTTTATCAGCATTTGTCTTTTTTTCTGCTCTCTAATGCTTTGTCCATAACAATGACTTTCTCAGAGCTTGGGTGTGACGAGATATCTGTAGAGTTGTTTGCAAATATTGAAAAGTATTGGTGTCAAAGATACCATTTATTTTCTCGATTTGATGATGGCATAAAAATGGATGAAGAGGGATGGTTTTCTGTTACTCCAGAGCCTATCGCTAGGCATCATGCAACTCGTTGTGTTGGTGATGTCATAATTGATTGTTTCACTGGAGTTGGGGGCAATGCCATCCAATTTGCAAAGAGGTGAGCACTGAAGTACCATGTAGTTTTTTGCTTTCTACTAGGTTTGTGGTTTTTGCCTGTATCAACCAATTGCATACATGAACCTTTAACCCTGTGGGATGTGTTGTGATCTGACTCCTATGAGCTGCGGTTATTCTCCCAATCTGAATATATCTGCTTCTGGTTTGTATAATTTAATATTTCAGGTGCAAACATGTAACTGCAATTGACATTGATCCAAAGAAGATAGACTATGCACATCACAATGCAGCCATTTATGGAGTTGATGACCAAATAGATTTCATAAAAGGCAATTTTTTTGTGTTGGCACCAAAATTGCAGGTATTAAGTATGACTTGTGGTTTTAGTAGTGTAATTTCCTTGGTGTTATGTGCAGAATTATGCGAGTTATCCTTAAAATTCCTACCACTTCTACATCTTTTGGGAAGGCCTTGAGGCTTTAATTTATATTTTGATGTCATTTCCTTATCGTCATTGTGATGTGTTAGTGTGTTCATTCTTAATTTTAAAACCTGATATTGCTATGAACATTTTGTTTATCTATTTTCAAAAATTTCTTACAATTACTTTCTTCAAGTCTTATAGTCTGCACTTTTATGTCATCTGCTACAGGGAGACACTGTCTTTTTATCACCTCCCTGGGGAGGACCTGACTATTCTAAAGTGAGGACTTATGATATGAAGACAATGCTAAAGCCTCGTGATGGGTATCTTCTTATTTTCTTCTCATATATTTTCCATTATGTATTCCATTTCAGTTCACCTTTTATTCCCTTTAGACAGGAAAAAGAAACATCACATATTGAACTTATAGAAATAAGGCCTTTTGCAGCCACTTTATTTTCAGCAAAGCAAAGCAAATTGGTGGCAGGATCATCATGTTTCTTCCTAAAAATATTGATATCAATCAGTTGGCAGAGTTGGCTTTATATAATGATCCTCCATGGTCCCTAGAGGTAACAACTGAATTTAGTTTGCATAATGCACTCTGTTATATGATATATTATAGGAGAAGCTATGGAGAATGTTCACTCAGTCGATTCACATAACATTTTAATTATACTGCATAATTGTCTATGCACGTTTATGTGAGGCTATCCTTTGGTCTCAGGTTGAGAAGAACTTCTTGAATGGCAAGTTGAAGGCAGTAACTGCTTACTTCAGTGACAGGGCTAGTGCAAATACTAGATCAGCTTAATTTCCAATTGGTTTGGGTGGACGTTTTTGTACAGTTTCTGGTCATTGAGCTGATATATACGATGCTGAGATTGGATAGGGCAAAGAAATTCTGTAAGTTGCATGTACTGCAAATGGTTAATATTAACGTTGTTCAAGGTTTTAAATTGTGGAAAAAAACTAAAATTGTGCCCACAATATTGCGGGTGCACTTGGCTCCAGTACCGCAATTTCCTGTAATTATAACATCGACTGCAATTGTTGTAATAGCCTGCAATTGCAGCTTAATCCAAAATCCGCAATTTAAAACCTTGATGCTGTTTAAAGAAAATGTGCATTACTGAACTATTAGGAAAATATATCAATGAGTATATAATACTGAACTAGTTGTGTAGGTGTAGCATTTTGTGAAGGCTTTATGTGCTGAGATGTTGATATATGGGAATGACAGATTATAACTACAAAGCATAGTTTTGGGATAGGGAATTGTAAGAAGAGAATGATTGATATTTGATGCCATCTATTGGTGTTTGTTCCGCGCATACCTCACTTCTGTTAAGTCGAATTATTTCGAGCCCCTCCTTCCAATAGAATATTTGGCATTTTAAAGATGTCCCTGGACCTCCCTTCTTTTCTCCAGACAAGAGTATATAAGTTGTTGCAACTTCCTATCTGAGCTTCAATGTACGATACTGAATTTACTTGCTCAAAGTGTCATGTTTCAGATTATTTGGTGAGTATAGTTCAAGTTGAAGCTTTATCAGCACAACTAATCTCGGTCATTCAATGCCTTGGGACGCTGGGAGGTGGGTGGGCACTGGCTGGTGTGAGATGGCCAACTAATGCCTCGATATGGGTTGTCCTCCTAATTTATTTTCTAACCTTTTTATATGCTTAAAAGGATATATGATAGGAAAACAGTAGCTAGAATTCATATTTTATGTAAAAAGGTGCACTTAATTTGAATATGTTGAAAAGGGATTAGTGATGATCATATATATAAAGCTGATAGCGTGAAGATCACATTATGAAACTGATGGAACAACCGGATAATCACCAGCTGGACCTTTGACTCACATGTAGATCATGGCATCGAGCCATAATTGATGATTTGGAAAGCCAAAACAGACTTCAGATTCACTTCAGCTTGGATACAGTAGTATGCTTAAAATAACAATTTTGTGGGTAAAATAATGTAAGAAATTCAGTTAAGTGCTCGAGTCAACTTGGGCATCTCAACAAAATAAAAACCCTAGTCCCTATCGGATATCATCAACTTAGATCAGCTAGACACGATACCAATTTGTCATGCCTGTGCCTGAACAGTAATCAGGAAAAAGACGGGGTTATATACATTATATGACAAAAAGTCGACCTCCTTCCGAAGAAATCTTAAATCTTCTGACCAGGAAACAGCTAAATCAAGCACCTAATGTCCCAGCTCACGAGTGAGTGAAAAGGCAAGAAGTCACCTAGCATACCTAACTAAATAGTTGCTCTAAAGTATCAATTCACTAACGAAAGGTACTACTTACCAGAGAATCAGATCTTTTGTATTTATGATATTTTTATCTTATTTTATTAAATATTATATATGTATTTACGTAAATTTTATATAAATATGTAAATAAAATTTAATAGAATAAAATTAAAACAGAATAAATGGATCAAAAAAATTTTGATAGGCATTTAAGCGTGCCAGTGTCCTTTGCTAAAATAGTAAGGTAGCAAATGTACGTGCGTAAACATGCGTCGGATTTTATTATATTAACTACTAACAGCAAAAACCGGTTTGACCGGCCAGAAATCCAGGCTGTCAAGCTGCCACCGGCTAGATTTACGGTGCTTCTGATCTCCTTTTCCGAGCATTTATTAAAAACCATCTCTGATGACACGTCAATGTTTGAATAAATATAGGAGAATCAGGAGAGGAAAGGCTAAGATCATTAACTACTATCTTATATATAGTACGGGAAAAATAAGAAAACAAAGACTATGACAGAGAGAGGATGAAATATATTAAGGGAATAGAGAAGAAGAGGGTGCAGCTTTGGTCAGAAGATCACATGGAGGAAGATCCGACCTCAGATTTATCATGCAAACAAAAGTCCAACCATCGCAGTAGCTCGATTGAGCACTCACCTTCCACAGTTTTCACGGGGACACATTGAAAGTGAAACTCCACCGGTGTTCCTCTTACCATAAACAAACATTAACCGGTGCAAGTCACGTAATGGTTATGTTTTCCATGCCTAAACTATATTCCAACCCCAACAAATCATTGATTATGTCTCCTGCGATGTTTCTCACTGTCATACCGATTAGTCTGTAATATTTGTTAAAGATATGCTCACTTTCAACCAAGAGTGAAGACCCACCACAGAATAAAATTAAAGTCATTGTTACCCTCCACGCCTGTATTAGGACCAACATGCCAAATACAATAATAAGAGGGACCCCACCGTCATTTTCTCTCCGGTCAATTTCACGGTCAAGCATTAAAAGTATCAACTATCAATACCCCACTCGGCACGTCATCCCATTGTTAACAAAAAGAACATCACAATCATCACCTCTCCTAATGATTTACTCTTAAAATATCTATATCCTCCACTTAAATTTGTCTTAATTTAAGCTTTAGAGACTTAAATTATTAAGACTTATTGAAAAAATCACTTAATTTTTTTATTTAAATCATTTTAATTCTTCTAAAAATAACATATTCTTAATCCAAACACATGAATATTATATATATACTTATTCAATTTAAGTCAGAATCAATTTCTTATTGAATTGTTATTGTTAATTAAAATTTAATTTATGAATAATTTTAAATAATAATTATAAATAATAAATTTATATTATGTTTAATTATTTCAATTAAAATTTAAAATTAAGTTAAATTATTATAAAATTATACTTAATTAATTTACGTGATATTTAAATTTTAAAATTTTCATTTAATTAAAACGAATCGTTTGTTAATAAACACCCGCCGTTTTAAGCCCAAGCGAAGCTGCCTCTTTCTCTTATCTCTGCGTATCTGACTGAACGTGAACTAGCACAGCAGAGAAGATAGAAAATGCCGGACTTAGGGTATCAAGAGCAGAGACCTTCCAGATCGGCTGTGGCTAGACCTCGCGATACTAGTCCTGACTCGGTCATATTCACGCTAGATTCCAGCTTTACTTTGTTTTCTTCTGCTTCTGCGAGTGTGGATCGCTGCTCTTTTGCCTCCGATGCTCACGATCACGACTCTCTCGCCTCCGAATTCTCGCCGGTAAATCAATTGTAACTAGACTTTATGCAAGCTTCTGTTGCATGTTTTTTGGCAGTGAACGAGTTGTTCATTTTAAGCAATAATTAGTTCAGTTCTACCTAAAATTATAAGCTTTGAACTGACGTATGTGTATGTGAGTGCATGACATGAGAATCCAAGTGTTGGGTTTGAATGCCAGTTAAGGAAGTGAAATTCAATGACGAATTTGGAGGATAGAGGAGAAAATTGGTGAAAGTAACTTTCATGTGCGTTTGGATTGCAGCATTTGGCAGGACATGAACACGAGAGCTCTAGTGGTCCAGATCTAGAGCCATATCCAAACAAACACACTACCGCTGTTCATAATAAAACACTCCACTATTACAAGAACCCCTCTACAAAACCCCAAAAAACTCAAGGTACTCTGCAACTAATGCTTTCTTTTTCTTATCAACTTTATGAATAAAGTTAAATGAAATGAAAGCTAATGAAGACAAAAAAGAAAAAAAAGCGAAATTTCAAATTCTGTTCACTCGCTTACTGTTTCTCCTAATTGGAATCAGTTCAAAGAGAAGACGGCATTATTGTTACAGAATACGATAGCCGTCAACTGGTAGATTCTGCCAGAAGCTCTTTCTCTCTCGCTCTCAAAGGTACCTCCAATGCCAAAAGTCAAAGTTCCACTTTTTAGTCAAGTTCTTCGTCTCTAAAGTTCCTCAACCTTGGACAAAATGGGCCTTTTATTATTGTAGAGTGTCAAGATCGGAGATCCAGATCTGAGATTATATTGAAGGCAGATAGACGTAGACCCGCATCTCTAGATCTGAACAATGTCGTTGCTGCGTCTTCGCCGAGATTGGGCGCTATGAAGAAGAGCTTGGTTTCTTCTAGAAAGTCGGGTACGTTTCCTAGTCCAGGCACTCCCACTTATCGACACGCGACTGTAGGAATGCAGAAAGGTTGGAGCTCGGAGCGAGTGCCATCACACACTAACGGGAATAGACGCCAAGTGGGTGTGGCGTCTTTACCGTTCAATAACGGCAGAACGTTGCCGTCAAAGTGGGAGGATGCTGAGAGGTGGATTTTTAGTCCTGTTTCTGGAGATGGGGTAGTGAGAACTTCGTTGGCAGCTTCACAAAGGAGACCTAAGGCGAAGAGTGGCCCCCTTGGGCCACCTGGTGTTGCCTATTATTCGTTGTATTCACCTGCCACGCAAATTTTTGATGCGGGGAATGCGGGGAACTTCGTGGCGGGTTCTCCGTTTTCGGCTGGTGTTATTGCTGCTGATGGATTTGCTATTCACTCCAATGGTCATGGCTTGGCCTTTCCTGTGAGGTCTGAACCTTGCATGGCCCGTTCAGTTAGTGTGCACGGGTGCTCCGAGTTGATAGCCGAATCTTCTTTGCCCTCACAAGGTATAGTATAGTCCCAGATCCTTCTGTTTCGTCCTACTTCATTGCATGTAGTCAATCTGATTGTTCGTGAAAAACTTACAATTGTAAGTTAGTAATGGTATTGATGAAAACGTTATTTCGGAGCACAGACAGTTGAATACTATGTTTGTATGGGTATGATATGTTAATATCAGAACACGGCTCTTAAGATTCCACTGGATTATATCCGTGTAAAGCTGCTTGGTCGCCTAAATGGAATGGACCACTTGAACTCCTGAGAATATTGTAGTTGGGTATGATTGCTGATATCATCAAAGAATCATCAAGTCTAGTTGGGTGAACATCTGACATCAAGCCTTTAAAACTCTTTTTATGGGCTTTGTTAAATTTGGTTCCAGTGGTCAGCATAGCATGATATAAAAACATGTGAAGATAAAAGCAGTCATATCGATTGAATATTTGTCCACCAATGGCTAATTTCTTATGTTACATTCCATATTTGGTACTGGCTTATTCATGTTTAATCATATTGCGTAGATGAAAAGCTTGATGGTGTCAAGGATGCAGTCACCAATATCTCTCGTGCAGTTTCAAGAAGAGACATGGCGACCCAAATGAGTCCTGAGGGAAGCAATCATTCATCTCCCTGTCAGAGGGCATCATTCTCTGTCTCCACTCCCTCTGCGCTGCCTATTATAGAAATGCAGAGTATCCATTCGTCTAAATCAGAAGTAAGGGATGTGCAGGTAGATGAAAGGGTTACTGTGACAAAGTGGTCTAAGAAACATAGAGCCCGCAACACTCGGAAGAGCTCAGAAATTGTTGATGGCTGGAGGAAAAAAGCTGTTGACGCTCCGTCTTCAGCTTGGGATGTTTCAGAGGCTGCCAAGAGCATTTCTAAGTAATTCCTCTGTTGAATTATCCAATTCTTATCTCATTCTTTCAGGTCAATTAACATTATCATCAGCCAACAAAGTAAAACCTCATATTCGTCAAACATAGATCCCACAGAAAGGAAAGTCTTAATATCCTCTGTCCTCACCTGGCATTATTCTTCCTTAGATTTCAAACAAACTGGAGAATTAAATGATGGTCAATTTTCTCTTATGAAGATGGACAAAGTTGAGACACAAACTTGGACTTTGTCAAACATGCTGCAGGCTAAAACCTGGAGTTGGGCGCGGGCTTCTGCGTGTGGATCATGTGATGTTGATGGCAATTATTTCATGTTGCTATTTGCTGCACATAAGAAACTGTCATTTTGACATCATGTGTTATTTGAGTCCAGTTTAGGCAACTTTACCATAGTAGTGATGTGCTGAGATACAGAATGTGCGCCCCGCCCGCATTATATATTAGTTAACCTCGTTGTCTTCTTACATTTATTAAAAGTAGTTAAAGTTTTTACCGGTTTACTTACATATCGACTTTATTTGTTACTGGCAGGGTCAAAAGAGAGGAAGCCAAAATTACAGCATGGGAGAACCTGCAGAAGGCAAAAGCAGAGGCAGCAATAAGGAAACTTGAGGTTCTTTTTTTCCTGCATGCCTCTTCTCCCTAACATATAGAAAACAGAAACATATGAAGAGGATTATTATTATTATTATTTTATAAAATAAGAATAAAAATAGATAACTAGTATTTCTTACCACAAAAGAGATCTTATAAAAAATGTAACCATTCTCATACTTCCCAGGTATTCATTTACTGGCCCTGCTCTAATTACTTTTCCATCTGTATATGTATTATCTTTTTCTCTTATTTTTATTAGAAAGGGATATTATAATATCATATCTGATAGCCTTGTCGAAAGAGCATGGGGTAGCTTGGGCTGAAAGATCCAGAATTTCGTTTCAGATGAAGCTGGAAAAGAAGAGATCATCTTCTATGGATAAAATCATGAATAAGCTGAGATCAGCTCAGAAGAGAGCACAGCAAATGAGAAGCTCCGTACTAGCCAATCAGGCTCAACTAGTTTCCAATTCCAGGACGTCTGGCAAGGTTATATCATTCCGCAGAACCCGTCAGATGGGTTCTTTGAGTGGTTGCTTTATATGCCATGCTTTCTAGACTCTCACCATTGGTGGCTATACTTTTATCAACGTAACATGAGTGGTAACTTCTTGGAGCCCTTCGTTCTTAAGAACCTTTGCTTATTTATATTTCCATACAAAGGCTGATCAGTACTGACCAAATAAACTTGAAATGCTTCATTGTACCTAGCACTTGAATGGTCCAGAGACCTTAAATGGACATGTCACTTTTAAGTGTTAATATTGGACTAAATGAAAACTTCAATATATAACAGCATTGAGTAAATTACGTCTCCACCATTTCCCATATTAAGAAAACAAGAAGGAAAATGGGGCATTACTGTTCATTAGTTTATCTTTATCTACATGCAAACTGGATCAGTCTACCAAAATAGGGTGGACAACGACATCCTAGTACTTTCTTTTCAAGAAGAAACTACGTATTTTACTATTGAATTTTAGGGTAATATTGTGTTACTATGTTTGCTTTTCTCATTCTCATTTTCATAGCAATTTAACGAAAATTTGCTTTCTTAACATGACCTGACAAAAGCTTGCTGGAACAGATATTGCAAATACAATTTGGTGTGTTTTGTGTAAAAGGAAGTCCTGTTACTCCTGTATTGTCTGAATGCTAAATGAAGGTTCCAAAGACCTCTGACCAGGTAAACTGGAAGGGCAACTCAACTACCGTAATGTACAGTCGAGCGCCTCAATTCATTGGCATGAGAGTGTCAATTTACAGTTTTGAAGCAGTATAAGACTAGATTCTTCACAAGACATCAAGATCCTGGTCGAGAAATTGCCACATCAATCCTTCCAAAATAATTTTAGTATAAGCATTGATGCATGTGTATATCGACAATTGGAATTTTATGATCATTAAAAGTTTGAGTTAATATCAGGTTTTCTTCATTTTCTTGTAAAGTTTTAAAGTGAGGTGTTTTTATTTTGGTGCATGAGAAAGTAGAAAAAAGTTGCATGATTATAATAAGAGAGGTACAACTTACAACCTACTGAAATTCACTTTCACCGATACAAATCAAACATAATAATTTAGGATAAAAGAGAAAAACTTTTCTTGTAGTTTAAGAAATATATTTTTAAAAAAATTGATTTCAAAATTTTTAAAAAATAATTTTATTTTTAAGTTTTTCAAAAAAAATTCTTAGACTTTAACTAAAATTAACAAGGAAACATATACAATATGGATATTAAATGTAAATATCACAGTATGAATATCAAACGGAAATTAATATTAATTAAATGGAAATATCACAATATGAATATTAAACGGAAATTAATGTAAATAGCAATATGAAATATTAGATGAAACATATCAATATGAATATTAAACTTAAATTAATGTAAATAGGAGTATAAATATTAAATGAAACATACACAATATAAATATTAAACATAAATTAATGTTAATAGCAATGTGACTATTAAACGGAAATTAATCAAATGTTATTTACATGACAATTAAACTTAACTCTTAAACTTAAATCAAATTAATAATTTATTACAATTATTTTGAATTATTAATTTATTTTGAATTTAATTGATTCAACTTGAATTTAATAGTTGAGTTGAATTATCATATTAATGATATTTAATTAATTCATGTCTCAAGTTTGTACTATGTATATTTCGTCATTATTTTTTAATCAAAATCTAAGAAAAGGAATTTTAAAAATAAAAACTATAATGAATTTTTTCAATAATTTTAAAGATAAGAGAGTTTTTCTAAGATTTTTTAAATTAGATTGGAGGTCTTTTAAATTAGACTGGAGGTCTATGTCTTTTACCCAATAATTTAACAATATAACATAAATCAAACATAATAATGTAACAATATAACATGGACTCAATCGAGAAATCATTAATTAAATGATTACTGTTAAATAAAATATTTTTAATTATTTATTGGTGTCAATGTTTACTAAAAGTCGTTACATAATTCTTTTTTCTAGAAGCAATTAAACAACCATTAGGAATATTAAAATATTAATTTCCTTTCAACTGAAAAAAAGGAAGAGCGGGAAACATAAATCATGTCTAAACTGAATTTGATTTTGTTATAAGCAAATCCCTCCTGAAAACAATGTGATGACTTAACATCCAACAGGTATATGATTGTAATCTAAGAGCAGAAACTGTAGTTTGTTGGTTTTTATGATAGAAACATACGAGAAAATATAAGGACAAAAAATCAAAAAAGAATCCTATATTTAAAAAAAAATGTAAATTGCTATACAATAAAAAACTTCCTTTTTTAAAAGATAAACCAGAATACATTAGACTGGAAAGCATAAGATTTCTTATTCATTGCTGGATATTTATAGAAGAAAATCATAAATATGTTGATGACTATCACTACCTAACTACTGCAACTAATCTGGAAAAATCTGATCTAATCTCCTATAATTAAGCGACAAGTAAATCATGCTCAAAGATTTGTTCAAAAATTCAACTGGAAAAGACTTAGTCAAATACTAAAGGCAAATTACTAACAATCTCCTCCTTGCTTTAGTATTTGCAAAATTTTAATGTCAAAATAATTCCTCCTCAGCTAGCTGATCGTTTACAGCTTGCTTGGCTTCTCCCATTTTTTGTTGCACTTTATATATCCTTTCAATATGTCCTAGTTGTCCACACTTATTGCATCTTACATCTGACCTCCACCAGCACTTGTATTCTGGATGATTTGTTTTCTTGCAGTATGAACATGGTGAAAAACTCTGAGTATTGTTGTTATTAATCCTTTTTTTGTTGTATGACTTCACTGGAAAAGCGTCTTCTACCATTCCATCTTGCCTCATGAGTCTCCTTTGTTCTTGTGGCTGTAATGCACTTAACAATTCTGCCAAACTGATTTTTGCCAAATCCTTTGAGTTTTCGAGTGATGAAATTGTAGCTTCAAATCTTTCTGGAATGGTTACTAAAATTTTTTGAACTATTCTGGAATCATCAAAATTAGAACCAAGAAATCTTACGTTATTGGTAATGGCAATGAGCTTGTTGGAGTAATCCTCGATCGTTTTAGACTCCTTTTTTTGTATCTCAAATTCTCACTATAAGAAAAATGTCATTTTGCGATGGAAATTATCGACGGAAAACACAAACATTCCTTCATTAATACATATTACCGACGGAATTTATTGACAGACAAAAGCGTCGTAAGTTCGGCCGTAGCTAATACTTACCGATGGTCAAAGCAGATTTTGTCGGTAACTTTACCAACGATACATGTGCTACCATCGGTAAATTTACTGTCGGAATATTATCTTGCCATCGGTAAATATACCGATGGTTTACTCTGTCCTTGACTGTCGGTACAATTTAGCAACGGTTGTATTATTCCGTCGACATATTTACCGATGGTAACAAACTTACCGTCAGTATATTTGCTAAAAGCTTAACCGACGGAAATAAATTTTTGTCGGTAATTCCTTCTACCTTAGCGACGGAAGAACTCATGGAACGTCGGTAATTTGTCATTATTTACCGACGGAAATTTCTTTCTGTTGGTAAATGTGTTACTTAATTTTTTAAAAATATATAATATATATTGTTATTATATTTAAATTATTGTTAATGCATAATTTTAATAATTATAAATTTGTAGCATACATTTAATTTGCTGAAATAGAAATTTTGATTAAGGATTAAAAGTTAAAATATCTTAATTGATAATAAAAATACATTGTAAATAATAAGTATTTGTAATAAAAACTAAATGACTAAAAGTACACTATTGATTTGGAGATGGCGGATGCTCTGGTTGGCCCTTGCGCTTCAACTCATCCACCTCTTGACAAAGCTGAGAGATGAACTGCATCGACTATTGTTGCTGTGCCATCGACTGTTGCAACTATTCCAACATCTGTTGTAACTGAGTCGACAATGTTTGCACTGTGCTCTCAAATGGTTCCACTTGATTGGTGGTGGACCGCCTAGCGAATAACAAGTGTTTGCAAATTATTCTAAGCCGAATATCCTCCCACGATGATCCCTACCGCCCACTGCTTCAAGATAAGTTTCAGTGTAATCACAGATTATTGAGACCGTCGTTCAATGCCTTGTTGTATTTAGTCCTATCAGAAAGCAATGTTTATAATTAGTAAGTGATAATTATTAAGCATTATTAATATTAAATCATAAATTTCACATACATTAAGTTCTCTACAACGATTGGTGACGAATGTCACACCGTCACATTTTTTAGTGTGAGTGTACAGAAATAGCTGATGGAGTGTAGGCCTCATGCCTATAGACTTTTCCTGCATAAGAATAAAAATTTCGGCAGAGTTTCCTCTATTTTTATGAAATCTACCCCTTGTTAAATAAAGAACAAAACTAAAACTACAGCCATATATAGCACTAGTATGACATACAAATTTTAACACAACAAATTCAATTAAAATACAGCAAAAAAAGAGATGATAATATAACTGTAAATTGTAAATACTTACAAGTCTTTATGCATACTCTTGGTGGGTAATAGATCCTCCCGTATGTATGGGAAGACTCTTTCTCTCGGGTCCTCCATGTCTGTTGGCTGAATTACGCTGTGAAACAGATATGGCCTCAGGTGATGTCCAATACTGCAGCCAACGACTCCATATTTCTTTAGAAATGTAAGGCGGTCGTACATCCGTCCTGCATATTGCACCAACAAAGTCGCGATAACGTATATACGCTCTCGACTCCCATACTTTATAGATAATCTCATCAAATTGAGAATCCCAAAAAAAGTCTTTCTGTAATAAAAGGAAAATTTTTCGATAAATACTTTTGATGTAATAATATTTATCAAATTAATGTATAAAAATGTTAATTAAAAAAAGAAATAATAATTTCTGTCGTACCTCAAACTTGTGAAAGTAAAATTCCTTTGTCACCTGAGAGATATTCTTTCATGCATAGCCCTTAGGATCAATCTTCTCCTTGAATTTCAACGTCATGTTTCTTGAACAGGGTCCAGATGGAAAAAAACCTAATATAAAAACAAATAAATTTATACAATTTTGAAAATTTAAACCTATAACTTAATTATAACATATAATGGTTCATGTGTTTTCACTTATATATTATTAACAATTGTGATATATTTACGTCCATCATGTTCCTCAGCTCCAGGCTGGCGACCATCTCCTTTATCTGCATTATTTACCCCTGATGCGGATGAAGGAGTGGTGGATGATGTAGGGGTAGTAAATGATGGAGTGGTGGATGGTGTAGCCTCATCTATCAGTGGAGGGGGTGGAGGTGTTTCATCTCTAGCTGCTACACCACGAGATCCTTCACCTGTACAGTAAATATCTCTGAATCGCGGTCTGAATCTTACTTCCGAAAAATTATTGACGCCATATTTCAACCTGAAATCAATATTTGAATGAAGTTTATAGAAATATTACAATTTCATTTCAATAATTTATACAATATATTGAATGAGTGGTGGATGATGTAGGGGTAGTAAATAATGGAGTGGTGGATGTTGTAGCCTCATCTGCCAGTGGAGGGGGTGGAGGGGGTGAAGGTGTTTCATCTCTAGCTGCTACACCATGAGATCCTTCACCTATACAATAAATATCTCTGAATCGTGGTCTGAATCTTACTCCTAGAAAATTCTATCTTCTTTTTGGTGCTATATTTCAACCTGAAATCAATATTTGAATGAAGTTTGTAGAAATATTACAATTTCATTTCAATAATTTATACAA
>JANZXR010000007.1:14799963-14811596 GCA_027575705.1 Erythroxylum echinodendron
TGAGAGAGGTTAACCAGAGAGAAAAGGTCATAGTTCCCTGTGTCTCCGCCAACAACGGACCGTTGGTGAGTAGCCGTGGTATCAGAGCCAATGCCCATTGATTTGGTATCCTCGGGTGCTGCCTTCATAATAGCACAAGCATCCAACGACCGTGGTGTCGATGAAGACATGGTAGCTCTAGTCAATGAAGGTGGTATCGTGACTCCTAGGTGTCATACCACCCGGACCAACACCTCTCTCCATCCATTTTTCTCGTGCCACATGCTCCATCAACTTCTATTGTCCATCCGAATAATGTGTTACACTTCAAAGATCTGCCCCATGTATTTCTTCAATTGGGTATTCTTTAATTGATTCCAATCTGGAGGTGTCGGTGAACTCCTAGACGAGCTCGTACTTTTTAAGGATTCATCTTGGTGCTTGGCCTCCAATGTTGGCTGCTAAGGTGAGTCTGGTCTCAGTTGGTGCTCTTATATATTGTGTGATCCCCTACTGCTATAGCAACTGCCTACTCGTTTTTAAGGTCCAACCAGTCTATAAGTATCACTTGTTGGTCCCCATCTCCGCGTCACCAAATCCATGTTCTTCATTATATCTAGATTCATAGAGTCCATGGTGTCGCGTAGTCTCATTAGTGGTAAGTCGCCAAAGACTCCCATCCTCCTAGCCAAATGAGTCACATACGACCCATTGCAAATTGTTCACACACTTATCCTCGCATTGAAGCCTAAAATAGGGGGGCCAATATATGTCCCAGATGAATGGGCATTTTCTGTCTCATATGTCATGTATAAAATATATCTGCAATCCTCACAACTCCAAAGCCATCACTTCTCCCATGTAGTGTGTGACAAAGTGAATGTACCTGAGCGCATGGTGTCTCAATTTAGACACCTTATAATTGTTGGGATCATAATTGTCTTTACTACTTACGTTGCTCTGACAGTGTCTAGCCTTGATCCCATATGGAAAATCCACTCGAAGATCTAAATAATCATGATTTTCCATAAAATTCTAATCATAAAGGCCTATCATCACGGAAAACTCAGTAAAGCTCATTCGCATCTCTCAAATAACATCTTAAATTGAATGGTGTTCACTGTTCAGTAGGTTCCTACTGAAGTGGTTTTTTTCTAAAAAGAAAATGAAGCAGAACTCTGATGTGATATGAGCTCCATGTATATGGGCTCCACTATCTCAAAAAACATGACCACGCTTCATCACTTACGAATTCCTAAACTTATTGCGCCAAGCCCACTCCGTCCAATTCTTCCCAATTTATACATCTACTGGACCTAAATGTCTTCTCTTTCAATCTTTGAAATTGGGTTTCACAAGCTCTAACGTTGAACGGAAGCATCTCATGACGTATAGGTAGAGGTGGAGCGACTTCTCGAGCTAAAGGAGATTAGGCCTTAACTTGGTCTTCGGAAGACCCTGCGCCTCTCTATCACTTGCGTGTTTTTCTTTCTCTGATCTACTGTATCACTTATGTTCTCCTTGTCGTCGAGCCTAAAAAGAAACAAAGTGTGAGAAAGTAAGTAAAAATAGAAATACTAAATAGCAATCTTCCCCATATTTGACTTATGCAATCACTATTAATTATGCAATTACGATACAAAAATAAAACATAGGTGATGAAGAACACAATTAGGAATAAAATGAAATAACAATGAAACATGCAATAACAAACTAAAATGAGGTTAAATGAATAATTATTAACTATAATTCCTAGAATGTAAAATGAAAATGAATCTATATGAATACTAAATGAACAATTAAGACCTAAATTATGCAAAACAAGAAAGGGGATAAAATTAAATAAATAGGAACAATCTAATTGAAAGAAAAACAACAATTTATGCACAAACTAATAAAGGACAAAGCAATTCACATAATATAGTGAGCATGAAAAAAATCCCAAAGTTAATTTTACCAAATCATAATGCAATATGACATTTAAATCTAATAATTCGTAAAAGAAAGCATGAAATCCAACTTGAAATAACAAAACAAGAAGGAAATAGGAGGAACATAACTAAGATTTAGTAAAAGATGAAAACCTAGCTCTAACATCAATTGGAAGAAGACTCAAACCAAGACATAAAAATATCCAAAATTCAAAAAGAAATTGATGAAAATGCCTAAAAATAGGAAGGGTAGTCACAAATGGCATGAAGCACCCCAGCTAGGTCATAGATAAGGTTTCATAAGGGAAAGGAGAGTGAAAAATGAAGTGGGGTAAGAAATAATCGAGGTAGTTGTACGTTTTTAAAAATCAAAGAGACACATGGTTTATAGACACAATTGTGTCCAAGACCGTGTATGTCTTTAGGAGTGTGTTAGGATGGACACTAGCATGTTCATGTGATACATTCAGAGTAACTATAAGACACAAGCATGTCTAGTTAGCATGAAGTCACTGGGCCTGTTAAGAAAATTTGAAAATTCACAAGAGCAAATACAGGCATGTCTAGTGACCTTATAAGTCAATAGGTCCCTATAAAATATAAAACAACATAAAGGGGTAGACACAGGTATGGACATGGGCATGTCCAATGATCATGTGCACCTTTAAATTCTTAAAAACTATAAAATTTTTAGATCAAGTAAATAAAAATAAAAGAATTAATTTAATAAAAATTGTCTTTATTCTTGTGTTACCTCCTAAGTAACACTTGGTTAATGTCCTTAGCTAGACGTGCCCAAGTATAATTAAGGTGGCCTATGGAGATTCAACTACTTCTTCCTCTCCATGGCCTAAAAGTAGGCTATTTGCTATATATTTATAGGGTTATTCAAATCTTCCTCCTTACCTCAAACAAGATACAACTCTAACGGATCTTTAGAAACAAAATCCTGCGCAATATCTAAAACAACAAAATCAATTGTATCCATAAAATAACAAGCATCATCATGCTCAAGTGAAGGACTTATGGCATCATATAGTTTAAGGTAACCTCTTCTTCCCCAACTTTAAGCACTAGTTTGTCATCGCTAACATCAATAATGGCTCTAACAATGGCTAAAAAGGGTGGACCTAGAATTCTATATCCTCATTTATATTTAAGATCATAAAATCAATTGGGAAAAATAAATTATTCTCTTTGTCAATTACATCCTCAATATTATCCCTATGATAGTTAAACGAATTATTTGCTAATTGAATGCTCATCCTAGTAGGTTTTGGTTCCTTAATACTAGTTTTTTAAATAATTTATGAGGCATTAAGTTAATAATAACCCCTAAATTAGATCAAGTTTTTTTGTAAACAAACTACCAATTAAACAAGAGATAGTAAAACTCCTTAGGTCTTTAAGCTTCTCAGACAGAGAGCAACTCCTTCTTAACGTTACTATAGCTAACTCCTCCAACTTACTCTTGTTAGATAACAATTCCTTTAAACTTTGCATAATTTAGCATTTATGAAAGAGCCTCAACAAAAGTTAAGTTGTAATGGAGTTGTTTAAAAAGTTGAAGAAATTTACCAAAATAATCATCCATGAAATCTTTCTTCAATTTAGTAAGACACAGATGGTATGCTAAAATTTCTTGAATTTTCAAAGATGCTCTATGTTTTAGCTTTCTCTTGGCTCCTTCTTCATTCTTCCTTCACTCTAGGTCTCGTTCTTAACTTACAATTCCTTTCCACTCCTAAGGGTGACTGTCATCATATATTCTTTAATATTTTTCTCAGTGTTACTAGGCAAACTCTCATGTTGTCTTTCATAAATTAATTTTTCAAGCTAACTAATCTGGTTCTCCAAGTTATGGATAGATAATTCTTGATTCCTTAGTGAAGTTTTATTAGCTTGAAATCTTGCCTTTGAAGTTTGGATAAATTTAGTCATGAGGTTGTCCACTCTTGGCTTCTTTTCCTGATATGGGTGTTGCTGAAATCATAGAAGAGGGTTGTTCCTGTGTTATCCTTAATTCTCCCAAGAGAAATTTGGGTGATTCCTTTATTCCAAATTATACATATTACTATAAGGATTATTTTAGGATCTCAGAGCATTCCCTGTGTAATCCAGATGCTCAGGTTTTGTTATGGCCTTCACTGCTTGACATTTTTTACCTGTATACCCTAATTTACACATCTTGCATTGCATCATTTAGAAAGTTTAAGAATTCATTATTAATCCATCTATCTCTTTACTTAAAGCTTTAACTTAGCCTGCCAATACTATAACTACATCTACATCATAAACTTCAATTATCTTTCTAGGTTTTGTTTGAGAAGAGTGCCACTGATAGTTGTTTATTGCCATATTCTCAATGAGATATCGGGTTGCTTCTAGTGTTCTATTATTCAAAGTACCCCTATTTGTTGAATCAATAATTTTCCTAGTTTTTTGATTGAGCCTTTTGTAGAAAGTCTGAATCTACATCCATGGTGGTAAACCACGATGTAGGCACTTCTTAGCATTTTTTAAAATCTCTCCCACATATCATATAAAGTCAATCTAAGCATAAAAAGATATGTCATTCCTTAATTTGATAGTCTTAGTTAGTGAAAAGTACTTCAAATTGAATTTTTCTATCATCTGGTTTCATGTAGTCATAGATCCCCTAAATGGAGATCTCAATCTTACTATGTCGTCAATGGCACCATTAATCTTAAAGGTGTCATAAATCTCTAAAAAAATTAGTTATGTGGGCATTGGGATCCTTATCATGCAACCCATCAAAATAGACATACTATTGTACCTTACATGATATTCAGTTTAATATTGAAGTTGTTAACAATAATAGTTGGCCTTATTATGTTGGTTAAGTCTAGTTTATCTTAATTAAACGTTAACCTTAGTTATTTTGCTTTTATTTTAGATCCTTTGGTCTTAATCTAATGTTCAAAGTCCTGAATCTATTGATTTAACTCTAACTCTTTAAGTCAGGTCCCTCGAAGAGAATCCTTTAACTTTCTGGGTCTTTTTCAACCAAGTTAGATGGATTTTCTTGGGCTATAAATTAACACAAAGATTTACATAAGTGACAAACCACAAGTGTTATCAAAATAACTTAATAAATTATAAACAATAAATTAAAAAACTAAAAAGAATGATAATTATTAGACTAATAAAAATTGGATTTTCCTAATATTATTATCTCTAGTAATAGTTCCACAAACTTGATACATAATTTCCCTACTCTATAGATCTTCAAAGACTAGTGCACCTATCAAACTACAGTACAATGAAAGTAAGTATTGAGTGGTGTTCTCATAAGGACTATAAGTACTAGTAGTTACCTCTTTTATATTATCTAACTAGAAAAATAAAGTGATGGTTTATTTAAAACAGTAAAGCTAAAGTAAGGTTCAACATCACACAAAGATTAACTAACTTAAATAAATAGTATCTAGGCAATGAATCCCCTTAAGATTTCTTAAGCTCTTAATACTTGATCATGCAATTTAATTAAAGATCACTAGCTCATGGAAATTCCTATTTTATTTTAATATCTTTCTTAAGATTAACAACACCTAATCCTAGTTTAAATAACTAAAATATCTTTCCAGTTAAAATCTCCAAGATTGCTTTAACTGATTTGTAGATTTCACTATTAGGTTTGACCTTAATTTGGTAAATTTACATCAACATATCTTTAGGTTTGCATGTAACTCCTTTCAATTATGCTAGATCTATTTATACAATAGATATCACATTCTCAATTGCTTAAAATCACAATTAAAATAATACCCCAAAAATATCAATTCAAGATATAATCAAAACACACAATTTAGTTTAATGAATAAAAATCAAATCTTATTAAATAAAGAATCAATTAACAAAATCCATCCCAAGGTTCATCTCACCTAGGCACTAAACAAATTTAGTTCATAAAAAATGAAACATTTTAAAGAATTAGAAGAATAATTAAAAATAAGAGAATTCATTATATATCCCCTCTCTCTAATAAAATCTACTAAAACTTTGATGGAAATATGTTCTTTATTTATATCTTAAAGTCAATCTTTGCTTCTCTGTCACTTTAAAGTTCAAATTATGTTTAAAATGCGAACTCATTTAATTCCCTTCTTATTTTCCTTTTATACTTCCAAACTAAGGTTTCTTCACTGGACATGGTTACCCATACGATCATATATAATGATCGTATCCTTTAATATCACTTCAAAACTCAGTAATCCCATAAAAACACAGCTATAACAATTTACACAGTCTATAAACACGATTGTGTCCATTACCGCATGGGCATGTATGACCTTAACACCAATGGAATAATGTCAAACCTATACATGGTTATAGGGACTTACACGGTCTCCTACATATCTATGTCTAAGTCCTATACAAGTGTCTTCTTCACCAACACGAACGTATCCTTAAAAATAGGTTCAATTCTTTAGTTTTCTAACTCGACTCCTTCTGACTTCTTCTCCTTTCAATCCATAAAGGCAATTATGACCTAAAAAATATTATAAACAAATTAAGTACCAAAAACAACAAAAACTTTCAAATAAAAAACAAAACAAACAAAATATAGGATTAAAAATATAGTCTATTAAGCTTTTGTTACTCGCTATCTCAAACAGTATGGAAAACACCTCATCTAAATTTCATCTTCTATAAGGTCATTTAGAAAAAGTGTCTAGAACACCAAACAGAACTCCTTTATAAATGTGATTATGTCTTTACTAGGTGATCCACCAAATGTCTAAAGCAATTACAGTTATATCTACTTCAGCTCATAGTTCCTCATCCCTTGACTTAATATAATATATAAGGGACTTACACTAATAATAGGAAATTAGAAGTCCTCCAAGCATATCCTTTGTGGTTGTTGCTCTATATCAACAACAATATTATCTTAATTTGCATCCATCTCTTTACTCTCTTTCTCACTCAATTTTGTTTACATGTTTGTTCAATTTTAGGATCAAATCGAGGTAGGATATTGAAGTTCACTTTTGGGTCCCCTATCTTGGATCAACTACCTGAATCAAAAGTAAAAGAAAAATAAAATAAAAATAATACTACAATTAACAAAAATAGCAAAACTAAGTTCCTCGACAATAACACCAAAACATTTGATCAATATAAATTTGCAAGCACACAGGCAATTGTAGCAAGTAATTAAACTAAAGAAATTTCAGAGTATCGATTCCACAAGGAATTGTGTCATTATAATTATTAACCCTAGTTAAATAAAACTAAATAAAATAAGATATTATGAAAGATAATGAATTCATTAAACTAACAAAATAATGTAATTGAAAATTTAAGAGAAATCAAGAATGCAAACCTTAGGCTTCGAGGTTCACTTATAGGGAATATAATTATCATACAAGTTTAATTATTTAGGTTGACATAACAATTATCCTAATGCATTTATACCTTCTCTCAAAGAACATAAGTATATCTAATTAGGCAACTACCCACTCTTGATGTACAGTTCAACCTAATCAAATTCATTAAGCATAATTAATCTATTTGGATATCACTAAAGTCTAGGATACTATCATTATTTAACGCTAAAGTGTGTATTCTCATAGTGCACATATTCTACTTCACCTCTCATTCCTTCATACAATCCTTAGGATTGAATCTGTAATAGTTAGGTATAGAGTCAAAAATTAAGAATAAAGAGAATAAATTGAAATAGTTAAATATTATATAGATAGTTAAAAGATATATACAAGTTACATCTTTAACTCTAACTAAAGTTTCTTACATCTTTAACTCTAAATAGAGTTTCTAACTAATATAAATAGTGAAAATAAAACAAAAATAAATAATTCTCAATGTAAAGGAAAGAGTGTAAGAAAGCATGAAGAGGTTTTCGCGGCTCCTCCCAACTTTCCTCTAATGATAAAAAAGAATGAAAACTATAAAAACAAAGCCCAATGGCTATTAAAACCTTGCTAAAAATCCCCAAAGTAAAACCTAAGGTAAAAGGGGTTATATTTAACCCTAACATTTTTACTTTAATTCAATTTGAACCTAAATGTTTCAAGATGTTCAAAAAAACTCCCAACATTTTAAAAAGTTTCAATTTAAATCCCAACTTAACAACCTTGTCAACTCCCTCTTAAAAAATCCTTTATAACATATTTTACTATTTATTCATGGGAACCATTGCCAAATGTACAACTGAGATGATATATGGGGCTTACAAAATCAGCCCCACCTACCAAAAAACATTGCCCTTAGGAAAAACCTTATAATATTTTAAACTTTAACATGATCATTTTTAACCACAATGCTTGTTATTTCTTCTATCCACTACAATTCCTCTTTCTGTCTTTGTGTGTTTCATTCTTTCTATAGATAATCAATGAGTAAAGTTCCAACTTAAATAAAATGGATCATACTATAAAAAATTCATACTAATATCGTCTCTTTCTTCCTCTTGTATCCGATTACGATTATGATTCTGATTCCACAGCTCTCCTAAGCCCTCTTTTCCATTGCCTACCTGAAATCTAGAATCCCAATAACATGGTAAGTCTTATTTACTCATCTCTTACATGAGATCATACTAGTCTAACTCTTCTTTGAAATGACTTAAAAGGGGGTCTTTTCTTGTAAGGATACAAATGAAGTTTAAAGGGTCTTTCCTTGTAAGGATACAAATTAGTTTAGAAATGGTTCTTACAAATAAATAAAGAAATGCCATAGTGGACATTTTTAGTAGGAATTTGATGGAGTTGTTAATTTAAAGTTGAAAATTAAGCATTTTCAAAATTTTGGAGTTTTCTAAAACATTTACAAATGTTTCAGTTTAAGTTGAATTTTGGTGAAAATATTTAGGTCGAATTTGACTCTTTTTCCTAAAACCGAATACAAGTATTTGTAGTAAGGTTATAAAAAGTAAAGCCTAGGCTACTTAAACTTGAGAATTGAAATAACTTCATAATTTATGTATTAGAAGTAGTGTCAATCTAGTATCAATGCCAACGTTGATCATATCTTAAACTAGTACTTAACACCAAGTTATAACTGACATTAATTTTAAAATGTTTCTTTCTTTATAAAATAGTTTTAAGTTTGGTTCTAGTTTAGGATCAACCTTAGTGCTAGTCTAGTTATGTTTCTCAACTTCTCAAACCTTTACAAAAGGCAGGCACCTATCTCCATATATGTTTGGCACCTATTATACCTTATTTTACCAAATTCTTTATCTTTTTTGGCATCTTCAAGTTAGAGTTAAATTTCCATGTCTTTTATAAATTTTTTGTTCATATTATTATCTTCTGAGTGACTTTAAAACCTCCTCAATTGGACAACAATATAAAAAGTTACACTTAAATTTGTATTTCCTCCTCATCCTCCTGAACTCCATTAATCTTAAGAGTATCATAAATTTTGAAAAAGCTGGTGATATGTGCATTTGGATCCTCATCTAATAAGCCATCAAATTATACAAGTTGTTGAACCATCTAAATCATGTTAAGTTTAATCTCAATTGCCACTTTCTGTAGACCTTCAAAAAAAGCATGAAAAAAAAGGCTTGAATGAAAATTATTGGCCTCTTCTCTTGGCTTAGTAATTATAGATAATTTCCTTATAAGCAATAGTCTAGTATAATTTCTGGTAGTATGTTGTCCCATTATCCTGCCATTATGTTTGGTAGTTGCAACCTCATAACTTCTAAGTTTCTCTTCCTTAAATTTCAAAGTAAAGTCCTTTCAATTTCTAGATTTGTATCAAGTAATACTCTGAAATTGCTCTTAGTTATAAATTAAAGTACCCAAATCCTAAGATTTAGATAGCAAACATAACATAAAGAAATAAATTTTTAAAAAATAATTTCAAAAAGAAAAATAATAGATTTATAAAATTAAAGCGTTCCTAATAGGAAAGGGCACTAATTATTCTTATAGTATAGTTTAGTGAATAAGAGAATTATTCTCATGACGACTAAAAGTACTAGTACTAATTGTTTTTCTATCATCTAATCTAACAAAATCAATGATTTATTTAAAAGGAGTGATTAACTAAGGTGAAATTACTAATCAAAAATAGCAAATTAAAGTAATAAAAGACTATAGTAACTAACTAATAAACAAGATCCAGATGTAGAATCCCCTTAAACCTATTTATGCTTAGATTTATTTTGATTCAATTATTAACCTTAGTTTCTTAGACTAGTGGAAATTCCAAATTTATAATCATACTATTTCTTAAGAAATACAATGTTATGTTCATTACTTAATTGATTGAAATCTCTTTAAGAATATACATTATTCTATAAATTTCATTATTAGGTTTAACTCGAAAGATTTTTGTGGTCCTATTTCAAGGATTCTATGAAAATCTTTTTATCCATGCCACAATCTATTCATATATATAATTTCTCAATCCTTATCTGAAATTAAATCAAGACGCTAGTAAATCTTAATTCAAATACAAAAAAATAATTATGAATAATTCATAAGAAAATATAGGTCTTTCTTTAAATCAAAGAATCAATCTAAACACATAGGTCTAAGATTCATCCCATATAGTTCTATCACAATTTAACTCATAATAATAGTTAAGAAAGAACACAAAACAAAAGAACTTATTCTCATGGATCTTGAATCTTAAAGTCTTTATGAATCTTAGTGAAAATTTCTTCTTTTCTTTTTAAAGTTGCTTTGTTATTGTTTAAAAGTGCTCTAATTCGTATCTCTATTGATGTGTTGTCTAATCTTCCCCCTTCGTGTCTGTTTGTTTAATATCTGAAACCTTATAGTTTTGAAATAACTCAATGAATTCAGATCCAACATATGACAAATCCGTGTTCCTCCCCCTTAAAGAAATTCTATATTTGTGAAAACATTGCCAACATAGCTTCCTAACATAAGTTTATGCTGGACCTATATTTCTTAACCATAAACACGGGCGTGTTGGTGACATATATTATAAACACATTAAAATCTTGTCCAAGTTTCTTAAACTTGGCTCTAACCTGTATGAATTCGTTCTTTTTCATATGAAGCTACAACAAGGCGTAAAGAAAAACAAAAGCTACATTGAGTACCAAATCCTATTTAAAAAAATGTCTTCTAAACAAAAGATGCTCCTAAAATTATGCTAAAAAGACCTAATTAGCATTTATCGTTGTAATGGTTACTTTTTTGTTTTTAACAACTTTTTCATGTTTTAAGTATAATCATATTACATATGAGTTTTGGGAGGGTTGTTGTGCATTTTAGAAAGTTTCTAAAAGCATTGAGAGGCTAAAAAATGTATATGTATATTATATAACATATATTGAACCTTTGCTTATTGGTATGAGTAAGAGAATGAGTTTTTAAGTTATGTACTTATTTTAATAGAGAAATTACTGGAAATACATTTCGTGAAAGTTACTCTTCACCCATGACAAAGTAAGATAATTTTAAGGTCTTTTTTACCCATGAAAAAGAAGATTTTGTATAGAGGAAATAAGATAGTGGATTCTCAAGTGAAGCCTAGGAAGTGGACATAAGCTAACGATATTTGGCTAAAACCAATATAACTTAGTTTTGTCTCTCTATTATTATTGTTGTATTTTTATGATTATTTTATATGAAGTTTCTATAATTATTCATTAGAGTAAACAATTGATTCAATAACCTAAAATATAACAAAAAGTGAACAAGTTCGATATATCCACTCTCATAAGCCATTCGGGGACCAACATTTATT
>JANZXR010000007.1:14811696-14827193 GCA_027575705.1 Erythroxylum echinodendron
AAGCATGATAAAATCCTTCAACATAAATAAAATAGAGAAATAATGATCATTTCTGAAATTAACAAATACTTTAAATGGAAGAATATAATAGCCAATTATAAGGTGACATGTGATATTCAAATTTATATCATAAAGCACTCCCATTTTTTATAAATAGAAGGGTTCAACTCATTTGAAGGGAAAAGGATTTAAGTTGAGAAACATCACAGAGATTCTATCGCAACTCCAAAAGAGCTTCCAAAGTTTAAATTACTTTGGAGTTTCGTCAAGTTTACAAAGAGAAAGGCTTTATGATATTTATTTCATTTATATTTATGATAACCACTCATTGCTAAAATTTTAGAAGTTTTTTTTTGTGTAATGTCAAACATTTTATACTTTCAATTAAGTTTCAAAATTTTGTAGAATAACTCGTTAGTTTAAAATATTATTTTAACTGACGGATAATACGAAGACATAAATTGATGAGTTTTTTTTTTTCCTCTAACTCACATTTTACCTTATTTTTTAAAAAAATAAAATTTTAAATTGATAAGTTATATTTATAAAATGTAATTTTATATCATATTTTATTTTCGGATTAATTCTGGCATAACAGCATCTGTTTCTAATAAATCTTTATGTTAATTTATCCCTAAAGATCATAAGATCTCATCACTCATATTGAATAAGAAAAATATGAAATCTTATCTTTCTTAAGAGTGTCGATTATGAAAAGAATAAAATTTAAAATAACTTGTTTTTAATTAAAGTGAATTTAAAATACCTATTTATTGCTGAATTATTTTTCATAAATATCAAATATTTAATATTTTCATTTAAGTTTAAAATTTTGGAAAATAACGAAATACTTATTTTAATAAAAATATAACGCATAAAACAAAGAGATATATTGATGAGTAATTTTTTTAATAAAATAAAATTTTAAAACTGAATTTTTCTTTTACAAAATTTTAAATTTAATCAAAAACTAAAAATTGACATTACGTGTCGAAATTTAAAAATATTTCAACTTTTACATTTAAAAGATAGTACTTGGAAGACGGTTCCTAAAGCCCAGATTCAGGAAAGTAAACTGTAGAAGGCCCATATACCTTCTGAAGTAAGACGAAATGTCCCGGACCAGAAAGAATTCAAATGAAAAGAGGCAAAAACGATGCTTTGATGACACCCAATAGCCCCCAGCGAGGATCGAACTCGCGACCTTTCGCTTACGAAGCGAACGCACTACCACTATGCTATGGAGGCTACCTGTTGTAGTGATTCAATGATTTTATTAAACAACTAAATAGTTCAAATCTCCAGGTTAGGCTTAGCGAGGGCAAGAAGTACCTATTAGGCTATTACTGATATTAGGCTCCAACAATTCAGTTGCGAGTCGTACGGAAGCGAGGTTAGGAACCTTCATAAATCAATGCAATGAAATAAAAATGAGAGAAAGAAGTTGATGAGTAGAGAAATTGGGTATAAATTCACGTTTCTTTACGGGCAAATTATTTGGTTTGGAAGAAAAGGAATATGAATTACAATAAGAGAAGCAAAAGTCAAAGCAACTTCTTCAGACATTTATTTTAGCTACCTCGCAATGAGCTCTCCACGTCTAGCATGTTTAGCTCTAACTATTTCATCTACTAAATCCTTAAAGATCAACCGCTCTACATCTAACACTAGACCAGGAATCTGACTTCGACAATCTGTCCAACTCTCCCAACAGTGCACCACATCGTCCATCAAAATGCCCTTCAATCCATCTTCCTCCTCTCCTACGCTGATTTTGGATTTCTTCAGTTGGAGTTGCTCTATTTCTGAACACAACTCTTTGAGCAGCTTTTGAGCACTTGGTGTCTTCTTTGTTAATTTATCAGACTTCGGCCATGGATCAAGAGTAGACCCCGCTAGAGCCCACTTTTTAAGAAGAATCTCATTTACAGCGTCAAATATGAGCTGCCTGTGTGACTTTTCTAAGCTCCTCTTTGAATTCATGGTCTTTCCAGGGCTGTACTCTTCCTTCCAAACCAAACTGCTGGACTTCGTTTGCTCCAATACAAAGAATAACTCTGGGTTTATGGGGTAGCCTGATGTGTGGAGCTGAAATGTTGTCAACTCAGAGCCAATGTCTTTGAGTAGAAGGCCGGAAGCTAATAGTATCTCTGAGATGTAACGATGGTCTGGGTTTGTGTTCTCGCAAAGTGATGCAATATAGTCTGTGCTGGCTTCATCATGAGTGGAGTTCAGTCTTCTCAGCTTCTGTACCAAATTCTCAATGCTTTGTAGTTTCTTCCTATTGATCTCAGAATTAAGACCAGACCCTATACTACTGTCAGATGAGAATTTATTAGAAGGTTTCCATGTGTCTTGACCTTGTTCATCTCTAAAACCTCCATCACTAAAATCAACTGCAGCAAGAAAGAATATCAACCGAACTTTGGTTTGCCAAACTAACAAGGATAAGCAAGAACGGTGGCAGTCAAGGATATTGAAAGTCCATTACAATACTAGATTTCGTTATTCTCTTAGGTAACCAGAAGTCTTTAACTCATTGGCGTTATTCATTGTTAATTAAATCACTCACAGCAAGGGATTGTGAGCACCTTCACTATGTTAAGATCACAAGATACCATTTTACCTCAGCCCACCAAGTACCAAATTGTAGCCTAACCAGCTGAAAAGTCAACAGGATGTTACCTATGGGCATATCTGGTGGCATATGTTTTACAGGAGACAGTGCATCATCTCTATAAACCGACACATCAAGAACAGAGACCGGACTACGATGCTCCAGAGCAACAGCATCAAGTTCTGCTGCCATTCCATCCTCTGGCATTGAAATTGGCCTCTGGAATTAGGATAATAAGTAATGTCAACTGCGTTATTAGAAGTAATTAACAAGAAACAAAATTAACACGTACTCACCTGCATTGAGTCAGAAACAGTGCAACTGGAAGCCTTCAAGAATGGACTCTGGACATCGCAAATGACAGTTGATTGCTCTATACTTGTGATTGTTGTATCCATCTTCGAGTCAAAGATAACAGAGTTTTCAGACTGCACAGACACATCATCCCCCTGTTGGCTTGATGTTCTTGATTCGTTACTTATCTGACTCAGCTGGTCATCGCTTTGTGGCACTTTGGGAGATCTAATCCTGTGTTTTCGGCCAGGAGAACCAGATTCTGCTAGCTGTCTGTTGGATAGTTTCCTAGGTTTGTTTGAATCACAGGGAGGTGTAGGTGGACGAGATCGTTTTTCCATCTCAAGCTTCTTCTGTTGCAGTCTTGGACTCACAGATCCAGAGTTTTTCACTGAATTTGCGGTGCTATCCTTTAACAATTGTGAAGGTCTTGTTGAAGATTGTTTCACATTCCTTAAACCAACTTTCTTGTCAATAGAGTTGATAGAAGAATCCTTATGACTATTTCTAAGAGCTTGATCTCTTGTGCTCCGGCTACTAACAGATCCTTTTTTGTTATCTGCATAACCACCGGTTGGTACCTTGTGAAGACCAGAAAGACCGTCTATGTGAATTACTGAAGGAGAGATATCAGATTTCTGAATGAGTTTTGCTGGTTTCATGATCACAATTGGGGATTCAAAGGTCCTCACAATATTGCTCTGTTGGTTTTTTGGGCCTGACAATCCTGCCTTTTGATTGGGATTGGTGTGCTTTGATTCAGTTTCTCTTTGGTTCTGAAAGTTTGAATCTTGTTCTTTCTTTCCTGTCTGTAGGAGCCCCTTAGCCTGCATTGCTTCCATAATTTGTTTAAGAGCTCTAAGATCTTTTCCAGATTGTTTGAACTCAAGATCTTTCAATCTTTTCTCGATCTCACCGTATACTGTAGGGAAAGAGTTTGGTGCTTTTTCTGGAATTTTTGGTGCCTTGAATGCTGGCTTATGAGAACTTCGACTACTATCCAACTGCTTCCATGGTGCTGGTTCAATAGGTAACTTGGACATAGGTTTCATGATAAGATCTGGGTTTTTCCACCTTGGTGATATTGGCTCTTTCATTGAGGTTCTTGGGGATTTTGGAATTCTGACTTGCATAGTTAAATCTTTTGTTTTCAATGGCCTCAAGGAGGACCGACTGAGTTCACCAGGGGAGATCTTGTTGCAGCCAGAGTGACTAGTTGATGCAGATTCCGGCAATGCTTCCAAGCCCATCAACTTGGCCACTACACTAGAAGGCCGTTTCTGAGCTCCTGATGACTGCTTTGGATCACAACTTTCGTCATTTGAGCTTCCACTATTTGGAAAATCGCTTGAAGGGTAATATAATTGAGAACTAGGATTGCTCCGCATTGAAATTTCTCTACTATCCAGTGAGAGTCTAGGCAACTCCTTAAGCTTCAAGGTGGACTTGACGGTATTTCGTGACTCAAAAGACAAACGATTTATCTCTCTTCCATCACAAGAAAAACGAGGAACATCTTTTGACATTGTATGCGAAGAACCATCTTTTGATTCATATGATGATGTTGGACGTTCTCTTGTTTCACGAGAATACCTAGGTGCTTGTTGAAGTTTAGCAAGAACACGAAGAGACTCCTTAAGATCATCAGAAACCTTTTGCTTCCCATTGTTTCCAACTCCGTTAGTTCCTCCTAGAGAATTGGGAAAATGAAATGGCCTTGGGGAGTGTTTGTGCTCCCCATTGTGCATTGCTTCCTTTTTTTGTGAAAGCTCTTTTAATTCTCTGTACATTGAGTCCTTGACCACATCTCGAAGATCAAGGGACTTTCTTCCTAAATAAGAAGAGGTACTTTGATGCAACATAACTGTATCCCTTGAAGGATTTTCTGGAAAAGTAATTCTATCAAATGAAGAGGCCTGTTGTGTAGCTGCTCTACTGCAATCAACTGAACACAAGGATGATGAACATGAGGATGAGAAAGATGCTCTGGATGATTCTGTAGAAATTCTCTGCTTCTCAAACCTGTTTAAATTTAAATCCTGCAATCAAAAGGTCGCACTAAGTGAGCTACAGTTTAAAACGTCAATACCATAGAGCAGTAACAGCAACAAACTTATAATATGAAATAATTAAGTAGAAGAGAAGTTGCGGACTAAAAGATTATTTGGAACGGAGGGTTCATCAATTCACTGGTTAAGGATCATCTGATACGTGTGGATTAGACATGCTTTATGGAGAGAACAAGAAACAGAAAAGAAGCAATGAACTCGATCATGTCTCTCCATTAACTCATTTAAGATGAAGAACTGCACGACCTAAATAAAAAATGGAAACAAAACAAAAGTCAGGATGCTTACTGCTGGTATATGTCGAAGGTATGCATCTACAGGTTGAACGTCTAAGGTGTCATGGCTGAAGTGGTAATCACCTGTATTACATACACATTTGGATCAAGAATGGTCAATGCACTGAGTGAGTTCAGTAACAAGCAAGAATAAGATCAGATAACAACTCTGCATCGCCAGAATTGTCAAGCAAGAGAAAGCAATAATCAAACAATTTAGAGTTGATGGAATCCAAGAGTTGTATATTCTATCAGCAACACAAAAACACTAATGAAGATGAAAGAAAGTTAGAAAAAAAAAAAAGAGAGAAAAGATAACGTCTCCTAGCATTTGGCTTATCAATGGAATTCTTCAACATGCACAAGCTTATGTATGCCCTAAGTTCATTTATTAGAATTTACCGAAAACGTGTAGAACACGAAGTGAATTCTATAGAGTTGAACACATTCAGGTTAACGGATCTGGAGATAACACTGAGGATCCAAAAGACAACGCTTTAGATCATAAGGATGAGTTAATTGGATCTCACATCCTAGCACTTTTAAGCAAATGGAATTAAATAAGTCACGAATGGGGCACGAACCAGTAATGAAAGCTAGAGACAAGCATAAATGAGAAATACCTGGGGGAAGTCTCTCGTGGATCAAACCTCTGCCGGTGAGGGCTTGCTGGCTATCAAAGAGTTGAAAAATCCCTCTCATGCACCCTATTTGCTTCTGCAAATCTGGATTGTCATCTGCCAGAGCATGTAAAAGCTTTGCAGCCATTTGCTCTTCTTCCCAACCGACTGACTTTCGAGTCTCACCTTAATAAAATTTCATCATCCTTTATTCACAAGTAAAACCATTAACTTCAACCCGTCTCTGTATCTGTATCTATCAAAACCTGATTTTCAATCACTCCAAAAATGTTACAGCTGGAGTTTTATCTTTTGCTATCTCAACCATAAAAAAAACATACTCGTCTGTTTCTGAATCCGAGCCCACGTTTAATCCAAACAGAAACGGAGAGCGTTTCTGTTTTTTGCCCTTTTTAGCACCCTCTTTGGCCTTTTCTCCTTTTAAGATCTTTCATCTCTCCAACTCTATGAAGCAAGAGATAAGATCCAAACATTGCATTCCAGAAAGAGGTTTTCATCCCCAAGTCAAATATGTTCCTTTTACATACATCTATATTGATCCGTTAAACTCCCTGCAAAGAACCCAACTAGTCCCGGCTAACGGCCTGGGGTCTCCAAGCATTCCAGATTGTATAAGACTCGACCTTCTCGTATAAAAAATGCAGTCCCACAAATTTTCCTCTTTAATGTAAAACTGCCACCTTGGGTTTTGGAGGAAAGGCTGCAATTGAATAACACTACAGGGAAAAGTATTGGAACAAGGTAAACTAAGATCGGTGTATTCAACACACAGGACACTAAAAGATAACTTCTTGGTCTCTTAAAGAGGACAAAGCGAGACTGCCTTGTGAAAGAGAACAAAAGAAAAGGCAGGGGACCCAATATTCAACACTAATTACAATATCAATGAGCATATAGAGAATGTGCAGAACAGAAATCAGCAACAATACCTTCAGTTGCCTAATAGGAAACTAATACCAATGCAGAACTTTAAAAAAGGAATCTCCCCAGATCCAAGAGAGAGAGATGTTGATGTGCATGTAATATGTAGTGATGTTTCCTTGGAGAACAAATGGAGAAGAGGTAGGAACTTATGTCATAGCTATAATGTAAACTAATAAAGTGAAAGTGAAAGTAAGCTGTCATCCAAATTTTTGAGAGGGAGAAATGAACAGTGTAAGGGAGGTGTTTATGCGTATGTCTTTTGTGTGCATGTGGCTCCATATCTCACACATACATGTGGGATGAGGATGTAGTGGGTCTAGGCATGTCTCCTTTAACATGTGATTTTGTCAGATGGAATGGAAATGCGATTAAACAAATTTGGAGAAGAGGAAGAATAGAATAAGCATTCCAATTTCCAACTCCAATTGTATGACCTGGCATGACCTGCAAAAGATCCAAGTGCCCCTTTCAATGCACTTGTCAGTTGTCGGCTAAAAAATTTCCATTCACTTCCATCTCCATGCATGTCTTACCTTTTCACATCACTCATCAGGTGACTATTTCTATTTTGCCTTTATACAGAGCTTCTTTGATGGTCTAATAAATGCCTACAGGTGACTGATCGAGGAAGTAAAACAAAAGTAGTAGAAGCACATTATTATATGTAAAAAAAGTGACAGAACCGTTCAAAGTTGAGCAGTATTGTGTACCTGTCTTTTTTATGCGGATTAACAGATAAAGGAAGATTAGTTTAGATGTGAATTTTAGTCACCATTTTACTAAATAATGTAGTTTCGATACTGCTGCAACAATGTCCTGCCACCTTCTGTAACAATCAAATTAAATGTCGACGTCAGCTAAATGTTACTGTAATGAAAGCAAGTGAACTTGAAGTTTCGAGGAGGGATTCCACAAAACAAGGAATTAGCATGATAAACTATCCTAAAGGTCCAACTCTTTCCTGTTTCCTATTATTTCCGTAATGATTCAATCATAAAAGCTTGGATATGTTTAGGAAAAGCAGTTGGAAGAAATGAATATTGAGTATAAAAAAGTTTACACTCTGCCAAAGACATGGAGGCCATTATGGTTGCAGGTACACCTTTATCCAAGAGTCTTCATGGAGGCCATTATGGTTACAGGTACACCTTCTCCACGTCTTTCTTTAAATTCTGATGACGTTGACATATATTCACGTGTAATCAATAACCGAGTTGAGTACCTATCTATTTCTTACGTAGGACTTCTTGCCTGTTCGGGCTATCCCACGAAACTCCTTGAGACGTTCCCAGTACTAGATTTGCACTTCACGCTTTTCTAACGTAAGTTGTTAGTTGTATAGTTTCAGATGGAAGAGAAGGCGCTTGTTATCATAAGATAAAAGATGCCAATCCGTATGTTTTTGTTCATATACAATCAAGTTGGTGACAGTGACATGTGTAATATAAGTGAACTTGGGGCACCACCTGCCACTAAATTATCAAAGATTTTAGTTCCTCTGTAACTTTGATGAGTTGGTGATTGGTATTGTAGTTTAGCTTCACTGCAGAATCTTGTATCAAAATTGATGCGTTGATGAGACAGAAAAGGATTTGTACCTTTCTCACATGCATAAAGTAAGAAACCAATATACCTCGTGACAGTGCCAAAGGATAATCACGGCAATGCCAGCCAAACCTGTCTCAACCACGGCAATGCCAGTGAAGCCTGTCTCAAGTGGGATGAGATCCTCTCTTTTTTTTTTTTCCGTTCTGAAGGAAGAACACTCAAAATTAAATTAAAACAAGTCTGTCGCACGCCTTTGCGGTACACAGTTCTTTGTTTATTCCAGTGAATACATTCCAGAATTAAAATTGGAGGCTGCTGCAGAATATGGAGGCCTGGGCTGACAAGAATAGCGAGGGCAGTCATGTTATCCGCATATTTATTCCCTTCATAATGAACATGCTGAAGCTTCACTTCCCAATCTCTCAGAAGTAACCTACGGGTACCTGTCAACAAAAATTTATTACCGTCAAGCACTGTAATGGCAGAGGATAGTAGATCCACGACTTTTGAAGAGTTCACTTCAATTATGAGATGACGATATTCTAGGGACCAAACCAGGGTGAGACCTGAGTGAACTCCCCAAAGTTCTGTTGTAAGAGGCGAGCTGCTGCTTAGGTAATGTAGAAATCCCTCACACCACTGTCCGTGCCAATTGCGAATTAAACTGCCCGCAGCAGCTACAGAAGATGCTTGCTTAACCGTGTCGTCAGTGTTGAGCTTTACCTAGTCCTCTGGAGGTTTGGACTACCCCACTGGACTGCCTGCTGGTAAGCCCGGAGTAAAACACAATTTTCCACTACCCTTGCCCTAGCTATCCAGTCCACAAACGCTAGCACTGCTCTCGTACCATCATCTGGCCAGACAAACCTGACTTCAAAAAGACTTTTATTGCGCCAAATCTAAAGCAGCCAGCAAGCAACACCAAAAAGCGTAGCCCAATCCCTATGCAGGACCTGAGATTATGGCAAGAGATTGGATTGTATCCATCTTTCCCTGTCCTGTTGAAAAAAGTCCGCATTGACCACCTTCGCGGAAAATTTTCGCCAGAATGCGCGCACTCTCGGGCAATCCCGAATGACATGAAGGGTGGTCTCTTCCTGTCCACATATGTGACAACTACTGTTCGTAGCAATGTGAAGCTTTACTCTTTGTTGATTAGTCATGAGTTTGTTCTTGGTCATTAACCAGAGGAATGATCAGAGCCTCTGAAGCCCTGCCTATTTTCAAATTAATTCCCAGATGGTCTCAGCCCTGTCCAGTAAAGGCCCTTTGATTAACTCACAGGCAGCAACCACTGTAAATTTCCTATGATGAGTATAGGCCCATCTCATGTTATCTTCCATTGGATCCGCTGTACTGATGGTGATCGCTGCAATAACCAAGCAAACTAGGGAAGGAAGGTATTGCTAGAATAAATGTCACTTCCAGTGTCCATCCTCATTCATAAGGTTCGCAACTTTAGCATAGAGGATATGTTCCAGGATTGGCGCAGTGGCCACTTTTAAAATAATTATTATACTTTTTTAAGTTAACCAGATCAATTTTATCTATACTTTTTTAAGTTATATATGAGTCTTGTATATTTATATAGATAAGATCATGTAAAAAAAATTAGTATAGGGTAATCAATAAAAAGTTCTAGTTCCATCATAACTACCCCAGCTCATCATCGAAGAAACACTAGTAATATTATGCCTTCGGCCATAAAAATCGTTATGTGGGCATGTTTACAACAATAATTAAGGAGAGAATAATTGCCAGCTGCAATATGATTCTAACTATTGAAACGTCAATGGTCAATATAAAAATTAAAATGTATCTTACCCTCAAATTCTAAGATATTAAAGTATGATTTGACGCTCATTCGTGAAGTCTCCTTAATTTTTATTCACTAGTATTGTAAAATCAACTATAATCAAATAACGTATCCACCGAAAAAATTTTATAATTCATCGACCAATCTCTTTGATTGAATAATTTGAAAATTATAAATCAGAAATAAAATAATAGAAATATATCTCATTTGAAATTCGTAAATCTTTTCTTTTAATATTGCTAATCATGAATTATTTAAATATTTGCCTTCTAATAATATCTACAAAGGAAAAAGAAAAAAAGAAAAAAGAACTCTATGGTAGAAAAGAAAAGATAAGAGTGCTAGTACTTTGATATTTTTTTCTATTTATAGAAAAATACTAAAATTTCTTTCTAATTAAAATTAGATTATTAATTATTGTAATTTAATCTTAATAAAATCAAATATCTTATATTTAATTCCAAAAATTTCTTAAACTTAAAAATTAATTTCAATTAATTATTCTCTTTTTTAACTACTCTATGTGTGATCCATTAGGTTCCTAATTTATTGAAAATGATTATAAATTATAATTCTAATTCATAATCAAAACTAAATAAATTAAAATTATTTTTAATTTATATTTAATCCTTCAATTAAATAATTTATAATTATAAATCAAGAATAACATTTAGTAATATGTCATGACCATTCAAATATTAGTAATATCAAAGTGGTTTAATTTAACAAGCCCATACTTATTTATAACGTATAATTTAATCCTTTTGTGATCCAATATTCTAATTAGACATAGAATATGAAATTAGTGTTCACTCTATTTAAATTCATTCATGTTTGTTCTTGTTAGTTAGTAATTAATTCATAATTGATGTTTGAAAAACATCCTTTTTAAATCTTAATTCACTATGGCAAGATCACTACTAATCAGGAATAGTAGAGTATTCTCCCTAAATAATTTAGAGTAAAGAATCATTTATTTACTCAATTAACTCTATATAGTTTATATTATATCTAAGTGTTACCGATTAGACTACTTTAATTAGAATGGGAAATAAGTAGTCTCATAATATAATAATTCTTATATGAGACACCTTAGTAATCACTAGTATAAAGATTAATTATACAACTATCATTTTGAAAAAATCTACAACCACACAAGTAATATACCATTTGAGATCCTTATAATTGGGTATGCTCAATGAACTTATTCTCTAATAAGTACTAACACATTTGTTTAAATATCTTCGTACTTTGAAGTATGAGATCAATTATTTTCTTTATAAAAAATAAATATAGTATATGATAGTTTTATTGTTATCTCATATGGATGAAACTACAAATAGGAACTATTTAGGAATAATATATAAATGTAAATTGAATCTCATAATTATGTTATCATCACCTTTTTAATTATGTAATTATTATTCCAACGATTTTATCTTAGTATTAAGCATCAAATATAATTAACAAAAATATATAAAGATAAAAAGTATCTTTATTGATTAAAATATTAATATTTTACATTAAATTGTAACCAAATGATTGGCTATAAGGACATAAACCAACAATCTTTCACACGCTAAAGTCAATCTCCTATTTATCAAAAATTATATTCATGTATGGATCCGTAAGATTTTTTTCAATGGGAACTCACTCTAGTGTAATATCCCTTGTTCTATTATCTCCATGATCAACTAAAACTTCTTAACCACATATTTGGATCATAAATGAGATTTTGATTCCTTTACTTACGCAATTGCATTATTGTTGTCCCACAAAGGCGGTAAAGGAAGCAATTTGGATCGAAAAGTTCATCATTGAACTTGGATCGATGAGTGGTTCTTATAATTGTTATCATAATACAATACTATTAGCTCAATAATGATAGGAGCCACTCCAAGTTTGTGAAGAACTTCTTGATACAAACTGTTTTCTTTGTCAATTCTGACATTGAAATATACTCTAGTTTTTGTCATAAAATCAGCAATGGTTAGTTACTTTAGAACTTTTCCAACTTATTGCATCATTATTCAAAGTGAAGATATATCCTGATTGTGATAAGTTATCATTCGAATTAGATTGAAAACTCATATTTGAATGCCTTAGAGGTCTTAGTTCAACTTCTCTGTAGACTAAGAAAATATCTTTAGTTCTTATAAAATACTATAATACGTTTTTTGTAACCATTCAACGACCATCACCAAGATTAGCTTCAAATATGCTTATTATGCTCCAAACATAAGAGATATTCAGTTTAGTACAAAGCACTATATACATAATTGATCTAATAGCTAGAGAATATAAAACATAATCCATTTTATCTCTCTCTTCTTATGTCTTTAAATATATACTCTACTAGAGATAAATCTCATATGACATAGGCGAGAATCCTCCTTTAGAATTCTTTATGTTAAACCTCTTTAACATTTTATCCCTGTATGCGGATTAAGATAAATCAAGAAACGTCTGTAATCTATCCTTATAGATCTTTATATCTAGAATAGGAGTTGCTTCTCCGATATCCTTTATGGAGAAATTCTTTTACAACCAAATCTTTACAAATTCAAGTATTAGTATTGTTAGGAAATGTCTATATTAGGGAGAGTATGATCTCCTTCTTTAGTGTGTGATTTCCTATTCATTACTAAGGTTTTCTTTCCTTATGTAATCACTTCTATATAAATGGTAAAAGGGAAGGGCCTTGAGTATTTATCAAGCCCTCTGTTTGTCACTCTATTCTTTACATGGTATCAGAGTCACACTTCCAAACCTTAGAACTTCCTTTATCGTAACCCTAACACCTTCCAATCTTTCCAAAACACTTACCTCCACTTACCAAAATGAAATACACAGAAGCAACCATGGGCTATCGGCAATCACCAGAGTACCGACAGTGTCGCCAAAAAACCATCCACCCATCAGTGTGCATTGGCACGTAGGCATCATGCGCCGTCATCTAGTGACCACCGATGATGGCAGTTAGATGGGCCAGCTCGCCAATGTGTCTTCAATGGAGTTCTAGCCTTACTTTGTGTCAAAACTAACCAGAACATAAGTATTTTTTATAACAGTCAAGTTTTATATATTTTGGAACATCGCCACCAGTATTTTAGTGTTCGTTTAGCTAGGAAATACGTCTAGCATAACTAGGAGATGTCAGATTCCAGTAGCAAGTCATTGATAGTTGTTCCAACAATGGGTTCCTTAACTTTGCGAATCACCAAGCAATGTTTGAATAGTAATAACTATCCTTTTTGGTCTAAGAATGTCGAAATGTTCTTTTGATGTCAGAAAAAGTCATCCCATCTTACATCTAATCCCCCAACTGATTAGAAAATACTAGAAAATTAGAATGGTGATGATGCACAATTACTACACATTCTTTTTGATTATATGGAACCTGAAATTTCAATCATATTCTCTCATGCATTTATAAGCAAGTTTGGGACTATGCTAAGCTTCTTTACTCTAGTAATATGCTTCACATGTATAATATCTCTGTTGAGTTATTTCAGTCCAAACAGGAAGGAAGTTTGATTGAATACTTTGGGAAAGTGAAACGTGCTTTTGAGGAGTTGAATTATCTACTAACAATCATATTTGATATTAAGGAGCTGCAGATTTAAAGAGAGCATTTGGTAACTATGACGTTTTTGGCTTGATGGAAACCTGAGTTTGAGCTTGTGCAAGCACAAATCTTGGGAGGAGTACACTTTCCATCCTTAGTTGAAGCGTATTCTAGACTCTCTCGCTCTATGGCTAAGGCAAATCCACCAAAAAATAGCTCCAATAGGTCAGCTCTTGCAACACAATCTGATTCACAAGTCAAAGGAAGCCATGGGGGAAGTTAAGGAAGATGCGGTATCCGTAGTGGTCATGGCAGTCGAGGAGGACATGGAAGAGGCTCACGACTCCATTGAACAAATTGTGATAGAGGCGAACATGATGAAAAGTCTTGTTGGGATAAATATCCCCATTTGCAAATTGCTTATATTGCATCTCTAGAAGAACAGTCTTCGAGTACAGCTTCACAACCGTTTGTTACTTTATCTCAGGATAAGTATACTAAGTTTCTACAGTATCAGTCAGCTCAACAAACACCTTCTTCCTCTATGGCCTCTGTGGCTGATCAAAGAAACCCAACCGCTTGTTATTCAGCTATCCCTAGAAAACAATCATGGGTAATAATTCTGGTGCCACTAACCATATTTCAGGTAAAATAACCAACTTTAACCATATCGTTCCTTTACCAGCCTCTCATTATGATAAACTTACTATTGCTAATGGATTTACTACCACCATTAAAGGTGTTGGACCCTCTCATCCTTGTTCTTCTCTCATATTACCCTCTACATTGTTTGTTCCAAACTTTACTTTCAATCTTATGTCTGTGCGTAAATTGACTAAACAACTAAATTGTTCTATATGTTTTTACCTTGATAATGTCATTATCCAGGATTTGAAGATCAGGATGACGATTGGAGAAGGATGTGAATCGAATGGAATGTACTATTTTGACAAGTTGTAATCACCCATCGCCTGCCTAGTGTCAGTCTCTCCTATTGATATCCATAGTCGATTGGGTCATCCATCTTTGGAAAATCTCAAGAAAGTAATGCCAGGGTTAGAAGTCTCTCCTATTGATATCCATAGTCGATTGGTCATCCATCTTTGGAAAATCTCAAGAAAGTAGTGCCAGGATTAGATTCTGTTTCCAGTTTAAATTGTGAGTCGTGCCAGTTAGGAAAACATCATCATACTTTTTTTCCTCGAGTCAATAAAAGAGTTGAAAAACCCTTTATGTTTATCCATACAGATATTTGGGGCCCGAGTCGTGTCAGGTCTAAGTTGGGATTTCAGTATTTTGTAATTTTTTTATGATTTCTCTCGAATAACTTGCTTATATCTAATGCAAGATTGTTCTGAACTATTCTCTAGTTTTTTTTCTTTCTATACTAAAATTCAGAATTAGTGTAATACCCGAATCAATATTCTTTGTAGTGATAATGCTAAAGAATATTTCTCTATCTCATTCTCCAGCTATTTGAAACAATAAGGTATTCAACATCAAACTTCCTTCCCATACACTCTTCAACAAAATGGGTAGTTAAGAGAAAAATCTAACATATTGTTGAAACAACTCATACCTTGTTAATCTACATAAATGTACCCAAAAGTTTATGGAGAGATGTTGTACTTACTACATGTTATCTTATCAATTGAATGTCATCTTCTGTATTTGTTAGTAGTGTGCCCTAGGCCAATGGATATTTGTGATTCATGTATTAACATTATGACTTGTTAATAATATAT
>JANZXR010000007.1:14827293-14877273 GCA_027575705.1 Erythroxylum echinodendron
CTATTTTGCAAATTTTAAAAATTTCAGGGACTATTTTATAAATATAAAAAATTGCCCGAAACGGTACCCGGTATTGACCGGTACCGGTACAGTACCGTTTCAGAACTCAATCCGGTACCAAGTCCGGTACGGTATTCGCAACATTGCTCATGGCTTCATACCATTTTAAATAATCAATAGCAAACATTGCTTTCTTAAAAGTAGTAGGCTCATCATATGAGTAATACATTGTCTTTTCCCTTTTTATTAAACAGGTCTAATCTGGTTGGGGAAGACACATCATACTAGTACGTCATAGACTATATATCTCTTGAACCCTTATTTATACATCATATGTATCTACTAAAAGTTTTTGTTCTATATGGATGTGCATTTATGGTTCTTGAACTTCTCTAAGCTCTAACTCTTACTACTTTCATTGAAAATAAATTCTATTTATAAGAATTTAGCATGTTTTAGATAAACACTTTTTATTGAAAAGGATGACAAAATTGATATCAGATACTCTCTTTATCTTGAAGCTTATTAGATGTTGGATGCTTCGTTTAAATATCACATCCCCAAATCTTTATATGTGATTACTTTGGTATAATGCTAATCCATATCTTAGATTGTGTCTTATCAATAAATTTAGATGGAACTTTATTGAGAAGGTACGCAGCAGTTTCAATGGTATGTCCCTAAAAGAAGATAGGAATGATTATATGACTCATCACAAAACATATAATCATATAATAGAGTATGGTTTCTCCTATCAGGTACTCTGTTATATTGTGGAGTTCTAAGTGGATCCCATTTTGATAAAATCTAATTCTATTTTAAGTAACCAAGAAACTCAGAGTCTAAATATTCACCACCTCGATCAGATTTAAGTATCTCAATACTCCTACTAATTTATTTCTCAACCTTAAGTCTAATTTCTTTGAACCTTTTAAATGATTAACTTTTTTTAATTAAATACAAATAACTACATCTAAAACGATCATCTATGAATGTAATGAAATATAAGTTCCTACCTTTTCTATAAGTAGATATAAGGCCATGTGCACCTTAATGTATAACCTCTAATAACTTACTGAGACACTCTCCCTTTCCACTAAAGGATAGTTTACTCATATTACCTAATAAATAATATTAATAAGTCTCATATGATTTATAATCAAAAGGATTCAATTATCTTTCTTGATGTAACTTTTTAATTTAGTTTGATTGATATGAACTAACTTGTAATGCTATAAGATTTTGGTTACTTAACTATCCTTTTTTGTTATTTATATTAAGAATTAACCTTTTAAGATCTAATCCATACAAACCATTTATAAGTAATTCCTATCCATAATAAACATCATCTTTATAAAAAGAATGGTTTTACTTTTAATAATAAAGACAAATCCATTTAAATATAAATAATAAATGGAAATGTTGTTTCTTGTAATGACTGGAACATAGTAATAATTACCTAATACTAGTATAAGGCTAGAAGGCAAAGCCAAACTACAAGTTCTTATAATTAATGCAGTTACCTTTACTCAATTACCAACTTATAGGTCTGATTTACCTTTTCTTAATGATCCACTCCTTAACGTCTGCATATTTTTACAAATATGAGAATCACATCTAGTATATAATACCCAAGATTGCAAAATAGAAGTAGAAAGATTTATCTTGATTATAAATGTACTTGAAGATGTAGCTACCTTAAGCTTCTTATCTTTCAGGCTAGTAAGATAAGTTTGTAATTCCTCTCCCAATATCCATTGACTCCACAATAAAAACATATGTCCTTGTCATTATTCTTCTTTTTAACACCACCATTTGGCTTTGCCATTTTAGCAAAAACCTTATATTTCTTGTTCTTATTCTTCTTAGATATATTTTTCTTACTTCTGAAAGGATCCATAATAAGAACAAAATGAGCCTCCTTCTTAAAGCGTCCCCTTGCGGTCTTGATCATATTTAATCATTTAAAAAAAGATACATCCTTTTGGTTTATATGAAAGTTCATAATGAGTATGAGACTAAAGTACCAAATCAATGTTTAACTCTTGATCCATAAAAAAACCTAATTAGCCTAATTTTTCAATATAGCTAATCATCTTCAGTACCAATAACACTAGTGGAGATACTTCTACCATCTTACATTGATATTATGCTCTATAAGTCTACTATGTCTCTATCCTACTTTATGCGCCAAACAACTCCTTAAGATACAATATTCTAGTAAGAGCATCTATGTTCTCATGCTAACTCTAAAGCTCAAGAGATATACTATCCAACATTACACATATAACTTGTTCAATATCATCAATATGACACTGATATCTCTCTCTTACTTCATTAGTATTACCTGAATTGGTCTAAAGTGGAATTACAATGTTAAGAGCATAGAGCTTCTTTTCTTACTATTAAACAATTCTTAAATTGCAAAATTAGTCTAAGAAGTTAGGGTCCACTAAACTTGTTAGCATGTATGATGCTTCACAGGGACAAATTACTACTCATTTTATCTAATAACTAAAAAGACACTAAAGAATAAGTTGTACTTTACACCATAAAACTAAATAAAATAAGGACTTTAATAAATATATTTAGTTATTCCTAATATTTTATTCAAAATGATAGTCATCACTACCAATTCGAAAAAATTATTTAGTCTCTCTAGTAGGACAAGATCTATTCAACTTATTTAATCTTAATTTTCTCAACAAATCATTTAAATTTAAATTAGGTTGGTAATTCTTATTAATTTCATCTCATATGACTCTTAGATCTATTACGTGACAACTTTTTTGTCAAAATATATATTATATATTATTTCTAACTTTGTCTCTAAATTCATATGATCATGAGTGAGTTTAAATAAGACCCATTATTTTAAGATAAAATATATCTGGGTTAAAGGGCCCTTAAGTTTGCTTAACAAAGCTTACAAAAATAAAATTCACTTTATTCTTAAATAGTAGATAGTACTAATGACATTCAACTTGTACTTAATATTTAATTAAGTTATTTAAAAGTTAAAATTTTAAGTCTCGTTATAATGAGATTATATTAATTATATCTAATATAATCTAATTATGAAACATAACCCTTTAAAATTTTGCTTATTTATATTATTGACTTGATAAATAATTTAATTTATTAAGTCAACTATTGAAAAATTAAATTAAATACCATAAATATTCCTAATAAAACTAACCTTTTGAAAATAATTTTTAAATTACTAAAAATACTTTTTTAGGTTTATTAAGAATTTAAACTAATTTAATTTTAAACTTATTAAGAAAAACTAATTTAACTAAACCTAAAGACAGAAATGGCATTTGGGCTTGAGTTCCAAGTCAACGGGTCAGGCCTCATACTTGGCCTCAAAATGGGCTTAGGTTTGGGCTCAGGTTGGCCCAAGGCTCGATAAATATGTAAAAAAATGACGTTTTTTTCTATTTTTTAATTTAGAAAATAAAAAATCACGTCAAATCAAACTAAGTTAGGCTTGAGTTCGAACTCAGGTACCTCAGGCTCGAACGTGGGCCCAGAAAGAAATGACATATTATCAACCCTAATTAAAGGCTCAAAATAAAAAATAAAAAGGAATAATTTAGCGCATATTGCTTCCAACTACACATGCCTGATGCATGAGACGCTTGACACTTTGTCCACTAGGGAATCTGTCTCATCGTTTTCCATATTATGTTTTCATAGTTCAACCTACCCACTACCTTCTCTTCATCTCCAGTGGTGTCTCGGTCACCGCCTCCGGAACAGGATACTAAGATTATTGGGCATGCAACTTTTGTTTTCTAGAGATAATGAATACCAAGAGCAACTTCAATCACATCTTCCAAAAACTTCAAAGCTAAGGGGGGGGCACCACAAAGTTAGAAACTGAAACATATTCACTTAACTTCCAGATTTGATAACTATGGGTTATGAAATTACGTTTTCAGAAACAAAAACAAACAAATATATTCCCAAAAAAAGCGAATGGTTGTGGGAGAATACTTAATTTAGTTATCAGTAATAATCAAGTAATAACAATAAAGTTATTCAGTTAAAGAAGACTTTAATACTATTATTGAAAAATCAACCGTAACCGAATCATCGATTTTGATGGACCTCTTTAATTGAATAACTTGGAAAATATAAGTCAGAAATAAAAACTTATAATATACATGATTTAGAATATTTCAAAACTTTTCTTATGGAGCCGTTAAATGCAAGTTGTTAACTATAAGTTGTTCAAATGTCTTGCCTCTAATATTTTTCATGGAATGGAAAAATAAACTCTATGTTAAAAAAGAAAAGATTGAAGTGCTAGTTCTCCAAAACACTAGGATTTCTTTCTAATTAAAATTAAGCTATTAATTAAAATTAAGATCTAGCTTAATCTTGATTATAATTAAATCTTAATAAAACTAAATATCTCATATTTGATCCTTAAAATTTCTAAAACTTCAAAGTTAAGTCCAAATTAATTTAAATTAATTTTTCTCTCTTTAATTGCTTTATATGTATGGTTTCTTAGGTTCCTAACATATTAATAATAATTACAAAATATAATTAAAATTAGATAAAATAAATTCCTTCTAATTTATATTTAATTAAGTGATTAAATAATTAAAAATCATATACTAGGATTTATCTCTAGCTACCCAATTATTAGGAGTAAGTCTGACTTAACCTATCAATGTATGATTATAGCATATAATTTAATCTTTTCATCATCTAATATTCCAAATTTGACATAAAGTGTGAAGTTAATATCTACTCTATTTAAATATAATCATATTTATTTTAATTAACTAATAATCAATTTATAATTGATATTTAAAAATATTGATTTTAAGTCTCAGTTTACTCTGACTAGAGAATTTCTTAAATTATTACTAATAAAGAAAATTAAACCATTATTCTTAATTAATTTAAGGAGACAAATTTTTTATTAATTTACTCATTATCTCTTTATAGTTCATATTATATTTAAGTACTACTGACTGAATTATTCTGATTGAAATAGGATATAAGTAGCCTCAAAATATAGTAATTTCTAAATAAGATATCTTAATAATCTCAAGTTAATGGTCAATTATACAATCATTATGAAAAAATCCATAAATACACAAGTAATTTTCTATTTGGTATCTTCATAATCAAGTCATTTCACTAACCTTATTATCTAATAAATACTTACATGTTTGTTTAAGTATTTCCATATTTTAATTTATATGATCAATTATTTTCTTCGTAAAAAAATAAAATGTGTTAATTTTAATATTTTATCAATATCCTATCTTGATAAAACTACAATTAAAAATAATTTAGAAATAATACATAAATATAAGTTGAAAAACCACAATTACGATCTCTTTATAATTTCAATTATATAGTTATTATCGTTAGTATTACACGTCAAATATAATTAACAAAAATATGTTAGAATAAAGAGTGCTCTTATTGATTAAAATAATAATATTTTATATTAATTTACATCTACCCTATTGACAACAAAAATATAAACTAACAATTTGTGTTAGATATGTAAAGAAAGATGTAATAATTTTTTATGAATTTTGCAGTTGAAAACCTTTGAATGTATGATTGGCAGCGACCTTGAACGGGGTAGTAATGATAATCAAAGTATCAACTGTCTTGGGTAGCTCAGAGAAGCTTGATTGCATATTTATTAACAGGACAGAAGACTGTTACTATAAGGACTGGGATACCAATGATGGCTGTCAAATATTAAACAATGTGCCATGGAGAACTCATGGTGCCCTAACCACTTAAAAACTAATAAATATATCAGTAGTTGTCGATTCTGTGCAATGCCACTAAACCCTTTTCCCTTTATGGGTGGTCCAATGTACAGGACTACCAAGTTGATGATAATTAAGGAATTTCCAAACCCATTATTCCTTCATTCTCTTAGCAGAAGACCATAAATACAACACAACCTCCAAGCAGCCGTCGGCTTAATTGTATGGAAATCAGATTGTGTGAACCTTTACAGGCTGGCCTTTAGACCCAAAAAGCAAGCATGGAATCCAGTTTCAACACTAATTGTTGTGACCACAATGAGAATCATGGCAGGTCCAAGATGAAGTGGTGCGTTAACTGGCAAACTCTGAAATATTTATTAATAATTTTAAGAACCTTCCAAGTCTTTGCATACCCCTAAAACAGGTCAGCCACGTGAGGCCTTGGTATAATTTGACCTCATCTCCCTGCATTACATGTACAACAAGCAGTTGCACATGAGGTCCTGTTGCCCATTTTGCAAGTAATAGTGGTTGGTTCTCACAAGAAGAATCACAAAAGAGTTTGCACCAATTACCTGCAGAAGGGGAAAGATGATGGTGACAAGCAGGAATTGATGGATTTCAGGGACCAAATGGTCTATCAATCAATCATTATTGCATCCATGAATTTTATGGTATGATACTTGAGGCCAAGGAAAATGAACAGCAAGAGAATGCTAATATAATTGTACTGCAAAAGGGATTTGGATCCACTCAAACCAGCTTTAGTGATTGTATGCATACTGCATATATTTAACCCAAGGCACGAATAGACGACAACTATACACCAGTTGTGCTGTTTGTAACATGTCAAATTCTGATAAAGTTCTTCACTCTTACATGGAATTAGATCACATGCTCCACTGCTTTAATACCAAAAACGGAACTTTTCAAGAGGTGCATGCATAAACTAAGCTACCAAAAAAAAATAATTAATGCCAGAAACTATTTTCCTTTGGGATGAGGAATCACAAAAGAAGTTGCATAGTACTGGAAAAGCCAAGTGTAATAAGCATAGGCAAGAGCGAGCCTACAATAACAAAGTTCTTCGCGTGATTCCCCAGGAAAATTGTTTCCAAAAGACTAGATAGATGGACATACAAGTCACGTGAGCATGCAATGCCTCTCTTCTGACTGCACAGAACTAAGGTTAATACAGAGCATTTCCCAAAACAATAGTAAATTGCCAAGACAAAAACATAGCCATTACAATAAGCAACTTCTGATAAGAACTTCCATTCCCATTTGCAAGAAGCACTTGGTCAGAAGCAGAAACTAATAGCGAATTTGGCAGTTTAAAACAATAAATATTACATAGGGCTACAGTCAATTAAATGGTACTAAAACAGTCGAGTGAGGAGCCTTAGTTGGTCAGGAAGGGAAGATGTAAATAGCACATCAAACCAGTCAGTAGATTCTGTTGTATCAGCAGTCAAAAGCATCTACAACCACCTTGAAGTCACTAATGTACAGAGCCAGGCGGTTTGTATGAAGTCATGCCAAAAGGTCAATTGTTCTCCAACCGAACTGATTGGCCTGGGTCATTAAGTACTCCAGTTGGATTGCTGCCATCTGTCAACAGCAACACAGTCATGTAACAACCTTGATAAGTAGACAATGAATAGCTTCACGAAAGATATCCATTGTGTTACAGATAAATTTCAGAAATTGTTGATCTCAAAGTCTAACCCTTGATTTATACCCCAGCCTCATATTAGATAAAGATATCCAATGGATAAATTACGCAAACAGAGAAGAATAAAAACATTGTCCCACCACAGAAAGAATAGAACCAAACATTTCCTATGTATGTACCTTGACTTAGGGATAAAGTTATAGAATCCTTGCCTGTAGAAGGGTTCTGCAATTCCGCATCAGAGTTTGGTGCATCATTTGTCATTACATCATTAAGATTCAGAGAAGGAGCCACAGATGATTCTTGATTTCCAGGAACCTGTAGCAAGCATAACAAAAAGTGAGTAGGAATCCACATCAGACTCCCCAAACATGCGGAATCAACCAATTCATTGCATTCCTCTGGATATGGTCATGACGAAATTTGATTTCAAGAGGTTGAAGAATTATTGGCGTTCACATAATACTGGAATTGCATATACAGCAGTTGAAATGCAGCAGCTAAATAGGAATGCAGCAATTATGTCACTATTCTAAAGATACAGCAATATATTGTGAATTGTTGGTGGAAACAAATTTCAGCTTTTCCATAGATGGGAGGAAGTGGATACAAATAAACAATTTCCTTTGTAAATGGTTCTACTGAATCAATAATACAATTAAATAGCAGAAAAGCCATGTCACACTTCATTACTCGTGGCTGACAATACTAGACAATATGGACGGCAAAATAACAGAAATATAAATGCAAAACTTTGTAATTTGCAAAAACTTATTTTACCATCTTCATCATAAAGTCATAAGCTCAATCGTACAGGAATTTCAATAAGGTATCAAAGCCAACTTGTCAACCAAGAATGACACAACATCTCTCTAACATGTGGCTGAACAATAGGATATAAGAGAGGAGAAAACAAGGATTGACCTTGAGGGGTTCAGACACACTGGAAGCAACATTTTTTGGACTAAGGGCTATAGCAGCTTCAGTCTTGGTCCCATGTGAACCAGAATCCAACCCCTGGAGACTAGCTGGTTGCAAATGATCTGCTGCATCCTGGTTAATACTTCTAGAAATTTTCAATTTGTTATAGGGTTCACCATTCAACAAAGCACCAACTTCCTCACCAGCCCTTTTCCTGATGTGGGGATAAATGGTAAGGACATCCATTATTACTGATATAAAAGAACAATGAATGCCCCCAGGAATTCATAAATAATAAGGGACAGACAGATCTGCCATATCCGCACCTTGTGTCTCCATGATCAGATACACGTGGGGAGCTGGGCATGTTAGTAAATAATATTCCTCGTAGTGGCTTTCCATCAATCATTGTCTCAATACTATAACCATGGGGGAAGGTTTCAGTTACTTTAGCCTGAAATGTCTTCTTTCCCTGATAATACACTTGATTCAATCGTAAATTTTCTCCACCTGCAAAGAAGGCACTGCAGTTCTTAGGAACAAAGTATAGCGAATGGCAACCTCTATAATCAATTCTCTTTCTTGGATATAAGACTTGCAATCATCATCCTAACCAAGTTTCTGTTTGAACATCAAGATAAGATTCATTATATTCTCTGAGTTTAATCTCACCAAAGTCTTCAAAAACATTTTACTTTGATCTCATTGAAATCTTCAAGAACAATTTTTTTTACTATCATTGAGGTCTTCTAGGATACAACTTCAGTAAAAAAGCTTCCACATCATCTTGCCTTCTTGTATACATAAACTGTCATTAGAGCAGGAGATACGAGGCAAGACAAAGACACGAAGTTCTTCGAAATACAATTATATGTACACATCAAACATCAGAACTTTGTATTATAATTTTCAACTCGATTATCAGGCCCAAAATCATCAAGAACAATATATTATTGTAAGATAACTTCACTATAATTAAAAAGTTTCCACGGCATCTTGTTGTATACATAAACTGTTACAACAGAAAGAGATACTGGACAAGTTAGACTTGCAACTGGAACTCGTGAAGCACTTCAAAATACAAAAATGAGTTTGCATTCAACATCAAAGTTGCACGTTATAATCTTCAGCTGAATTATCAGGTCCATAAACTCTGATAACTCCTCTAGCACATTCTAAAAATAATTGAAAAGTAATTTGTTTATATGCCTAGGAAACAGGGTTTCTATCCTTCAAACAATAAGAAGAAAACCTCTTTAAACACAAGAAATAAAATAATTCTAATATCCTTTTCATGGTAGTCTTGGTAGATGTCAAAAATAAAATCATTCAATCAAGAATTTTCACAAAATAAGGGTAATAAATCCAAAGGAAAATGGCGATGAATTTCAAACCCACAAGAATCATAAGTTCCTTGACCCTGCCCAAATTACCCACCCTAAAATAACAAACCAGTACTCAACAACTGCAGCTTTCATGCTTATCAAGATGCAAGTGGTCACTCTCACTTTGCACCCCAGACTTTTAACTTTTCCTCAATCACTTTCTCGATGTGAAAGTATAGCAAAATCCAAAAAGTGACAAGAACAAGAACAATAAATGACCCAATCTCATGACAAGAACAGTGACAATAAATGACCCAATCTCAAAGGTTAACAAATCCAAAACTGAAAGGCAACACAACTACAGATGAATACCATGTGAAACGAGGATCAATTCAGAAGAAAGCTAGAAGCAGTTTGACACACTAAAGTAAAGCCTTTGCGGAATTGTGAATATTGAGCAAGTGAGGGAACCAAGATATGTACCGACAGCTAATGACAGCATCAGTAACAACATCGGTGCCTCTTGAGTTCATTTTCATCACACAATTTGCATGAGAATGTGCAAATGGTCAGTTCAGAAATGCAAATAATCACCAGCTAAATTTGACTCCAGAACAAGATGATCTGCATATTTCTCCAATTTTACCTGGTTGGGCATAACTTGGCATTGTGTCAATTGTAATCAAAGCTTTTTCATGTATAGTAGAGTAAAGACTTTGCTCTTGGCACTTCATTTTCAACTGTTTCCTCAAGGATAATTTTTCTACTCGTTGCTCATCACAGAAACTATTCATTCCTGCATGAGGCAACATACCACATCATCAAAACAACATATAGCTAAGATCATTCAAATGTGAAAAATGATAGAGGTTCATAACTAAAAAGCAAGAGACTTGATCCAATACTACAGAACCTGTGTGAATGTAGTACATATCGTCCAGTGCCTCAAGACTCCTATTGCAACCACCAAAGAATAGAAGTACGCCCCCTTTTAAAGGATCCAAAGAGTCCCCAGCCATAGAAAAACGTGCAGAAGGTCCATCACCTGTAGTAATCACCTTTGTCCACACACCAGTTTCTGCAACAAGAAGTCAAATGCATAATTCATTTACAAATCATGCAAATAAAGATTAGATCCTTAAGGTAATTTCTTAAAAGCCACTAAAAATGAAATCTTGTAGATGAAATCTGCAGTTGCTACATTATGAAGAAATAACAGGCAATGACAGCTTCAGCTAGCCACACCAAATAGGCAGATACTTCTGATTATAGCCTATATTGTACGTCTCACAAGTTCACATGATAGACAAAAGCATTCAAATGTCTAGCAGATGCACTTTCTTATCATAGAAAATCTTTTATCTGGATTTTCATTCCCAAAACCCATGGGGTAAACTAGGTTGCTTTATGGGTTCACAGCTTGTTTGGCGAAACATCTTGCAAACCAATGCAATGAATTGAAATGAAATTCATTCATAGGTTAGGTTGAATAGATTTGTTAATTTCTTTTCTTGTGTTTGGTTTATTTTATAAACTTAAAGGATCGGATTGAACTCTTTCAATTGATACACATTATGTTATATGATGGATTTAATTGATTATATTAATTGACTGAACAACCATTTATAGACATAATGAATTCTATTTTTTCTTTATTTCTCTGTATCATAAAAGAATTCTTATCACTTGTAAACATTTACACCTAACCTATATCTTTGTTCTTCACTTTGAAGGTAGTCAACTTCTCCTTTTCAAATGGTACTACAAAACTTAAGAAACATGAACTAAACTTCAAGTCATTTGATTCTAGTTATCTGTGCATAGATCCTGCCTCAGGAAGGTAATTAAACAGCCTGATTCTACTGCCATAAAAGCTATGGCATATGTCAGGAGTCCATAGGAAATTCCACTAGAATTAAAAAGATACACATTGATAAGAGAGAAATTAGGAAAGATAAAGTAAAAGCACGAAGCACATAATCAGTTCAGCCAGTGAATTTAATTATTGAGTAAATCATGTTTTTTCTGGAAAGAATTATGAATTTATCAAACAAGTCATTTTATAAAGGGTTGTATTCAATTAAATTCATGAAGGACTAGCCAAATAAAGGAATAGACAAAATATATCCTATTGAATGGTATACTCTGTTAATGCCCAACAAGCTATCAAAGATTCAAACATTAATTGTAGAATGTCAAAAGAGAAGCACAAAATTCTCTCCTGTTTTTTGGAATGTGGTGAAGAAAAAAAGTGAATCTTTTGGACTGCCTTTAAAACAATGTAGCAAGACTGCAGTTACATACCTACATCAAGCATATATAGGTCGTCATATAAATTTTGAGCATCTGAAAATCCCCCAAAAACAAATAAATTCTTTCCAAAGGCAACAGTAGCATGGCCAGCTCGAGGTGTCAACTTTTGACCAAAGACATCCAGCTCCTTCCAAACAAGAGTTTCTAATAACAAACAAGAAAGAAAAACTATTAATAAAAGAAAAGAAAAACTATTAATAAAAGAAATTTCAAACATAATTGGCATATTTAGCATAAAGACACATATATTCTTACATGAACAAGCATGCTGCGTGATTGCATTGAAATATGCTATGTGGTTCCATACAAATGACAAGATAAGGATGTGTAGAGTGCATATAGTTGTGTGCGGGTGATTGAGTATAAGATGGAGCAACATGGGCATTCAGATTATCAAATATAAGAATGGAACAAACCTGCATCTAGAACATGCACATCAGACATATAATAGTCATGCTCATTTTCACCACCGATCACAATGATTTTATTCTTCCAAGATGAGCAACTGTGGCTATCACGTGCAGAAGGTGGAGTGCCTGATGTTGTTGCACGTTTCCATACAAATGTCTCTGGAAGAATACAAAAAGGAAATGTAAAATTATCCATTCCATGTTTCAAAAAGTCATCTACTACTGTAACAGACCACCGTATTAAAAGCCCATAGACAATAATGATGGAGTGCAATTCTTTATAATAAATTCCCACAAATAGAGGGGGATGCTGGGGGGTGGGGAATTGGGAACAGATTGAATCCTGTGTACTAATTTGAGGTTAGAATGATCACAACCAACTTTATCTAGAAAGTTGGGCAACTACACAAAATGCAGATAAAGTTTACAAATGCAGGGATCATATTATATGGTAATGCAAGGTAAAAATGGATAATAACTAAGCAATTGTCAAGCACGCTTATGTGAAACATACATACGAGATTGGACGCTAATGCGAAGTCAGAATGATCACAGTAAATTATGCCCAGAAAGTTGAGCAATTAATGTAGATGAAGTTTTGAAACAAAGGAATTCACAGAAGAAGTTACCAGTATTTAATATGTAAAGGTCATTGTAATACACTTCAATGTTATTCTCCAACGATTTCCCACAGCCACCAAATATGAAGAGACGTTTACCAACAAGGGCTGCACTATGACCCTCCCGTGCCTCTGGTCCCTCACCTCTTACACTAGGTGATATCCATGTATGTGATGCTGGTAAAATAACAAAAACAAATAAGACCCTGTAATGAAGATGATTCAACATAAATTCTTGGGGGTTGTCTGCCTCAATTGGATATTAAGATACAATCGCAATCCATATAATTAACAAGGATCGTTTAAGGTCAGAGTGAGTACAAATTATTAAGATTTCTCACAAGTATCTAATATATGCAGATCCTTGAGAGGGTTCCTCCCATCAGTTCCGCCAAATATAAACAGATTGTCCCCAACAGTTGTACAAGTGTGGCTGTCCCTTGGGGTAGGTGGTGTGCCCTTTATAACCGGCTGGCTCCAAATCTGCTTAGCTGCAAGTTGAAAAACCCCTATGAGAGCATAAACATCTGAGGAAAGAAAAATTCATACCAAGATTCCACAAGAACCAAGACATGATGAATATTTTTCGCCCAAATACCTTTCAGTACCCAAATAAGGGAAGAAAAATGCATCATAATTGGCTAGTGGTACAAAGGATAATAAGAAGCAATCTACTGAACTTTAATGGGAGGCATTAAAAGAGCCCCCCAAAAAAGACGGTTCACACATATATTCATTAACCCCAGAAAGGACCAATAAGCTACAGGTGCTGGGTAAGGCGGCATAACAGAGTGAAAATAAGTGCAAGTCAAAGGAAAAAAAAAAAAAAGGAAAAAACAACCTAGTGAAGAACTTTAACAAGAGTTCCACAACAGACCATAAATGCATTAATTGAATACTGAACAAGAAGCCAAAAGAAACATTAATGCCACACCACAATTAGTCAACCAAATTCCCAATGGTGAACCCATACAATCGCACAATAAACAAGCTTAAGGATTGATCCAACCGACAAACACCAGTAGCAGCTATGAAAACATTAAAAAGAAAAAACTAACGAAAGGGACACACATTTGGATTTTATTTCATCACAACGTTTAACCAACAAGAAAAAATTTCAAAGCAGATGACGCAGAGAAAACCCAGAACAACTCTAAACACGTACATCAGTAACATCCTCATCACAACAGAGAAACAGGGCATTCCATATATATTCAAGAAGAGACATAATCATATTGCAAAAACCAAATGGATGGTAACTAAATAGTAGTGAAGTAAAGACCCACCAGTGTCAAAGACATGAACTTGGTTGGTCTGGCAGTTGTCTCTGCCATAGCCACCAAAAACATATAGAAAATTCCCTCCTTTAATGGAATTGCAGGTGTGTCCCCACCTTTTTCCTGGCCCATTAACGTCCTGTTGTCGTTGGTGCGGTTGTAGAGAACCCTGGTAAAGCTGGAGTCTTTCCCATCTCATTTTGTAGAATAGTTTTTTAGTTGCTGAGAAAGTGCAAAAAGGTGAGATTTCGTCACAAGGAGAGTGGAATCAAAAGAAAAGATATGGGATTTTTGGGGATTAGGAAAAGATTTTTGGTTGTAACTTATGACGGAATGAGATAATTCCACATATATTTTAAGTTCATGCAAATTAAGAACAAAACATAGGCTTTAAACAGGTGTGTTTGTTAATTAGAGAGTGAAAGCTGAGAAGAAAAACGGTTCTGGCTCCGATGGGCTTTTATTTCTTCAACAATGGTCTTGCCTGATGCTGATGCCCATGCCCCCGTCAGATCCCCTCGGAGTGGACCAAGGTTTACAGATAAAACTTTTGAGAAGTCACTCGGGCCCATGAAAGTTTTAGCTCCATCCTGTTTTTCTCTTTGTATATAATTATTTATGGTCTAAACTGCATGGACGTTCTTGTAAACTACAACTTCTTATAAATCATTGCATACTTATTTTCTGCAATTCATAATGCTCATGAGGAATCACTAAAATAAGATCTTTCACTATAAAAATATGAAGTTTGAATGGTAAAATCTGTAAAATAATTTTTGCATATAATGAGCAAAAAAGAAAGTGGTCGTTTGGTTTTACTTTTTTTTGTAATTTTTAGTTTTTTTAAATATAAATGTTTATTTGTTAACATCTAATAATTACATATTAGATAAAAATTACATATAATTCTATTATAAATAATTTTATTTTATTTTATTTTAATCTCTTATATAATATTTAATAACAAATTAATAATAAAATCATTATATTTTATTATAAATATATAAATTTCATTTATAATTAATATTTATTTTTAATTATTAAATAAAATTTTATTTAAATTTTATACATTTTGAAGATATTTTAAATTTAAATTATAATTACTAAATAATTATTAAATTAAAATTACATTATTTTTAAAATTTACTAATTATAAAAATGAATTAAATTAAATTATTCATAATTCTTATTAAAAAACAAAAATAATTTTTATAGTTTTCATAAGTTATGAAGACAGGAAGAAATCAAAACTAAAACTAAAAATTAAAAAACTCAAATAAACAAGTCTTTTACTAAAAAAAATATAAATACAAACTAGCAGGCCTAAAACTAATAAAAGATTGATGCAATATTACATGTTTGAAATTATAATACTTATTATAAATGTGTTACATTGGGGTCTTCTTTTTCTTTTACCAATAGAAACACTCAAATTTGTCAGACTTGATTTATCATTTTTGAGAATTTATTATGATCTTTTAATTTACCTTTTTGATATCTAAAAGTTTGACTATTATTAAGCATGAGAGAGTCGACATAAAAAGAAGAGAGAAAAGATAAAGAAAAGAAGAAAAAAGAGTATCAATTTTTTTCTAAACCAATTTTGGGCTTTCATCCGATCTTGAATCATTCACAATTGGATGAAACTCAAATTTTATTTGGAAGTTCCTGAGATGTTGTTCTATAATTTGAAAGTTGAAGATCTTGTTTATAGGACTATAGTTGTAGTCTTTACGATTTTGGGTGACTTCTCTGTTTTTCTTTCTTGTTTGAAGTTGTTACCCTTATCTTTTATTATTTCTTGTTTAGTACTTATAATCACTTTAGGGAATATTTGTAAGATTTTTTTTTATATAGTGGAGTTCTTTTGATGGATTAGAAATCTTATAGTTTTTACCTTTATTCGAAGGGATAGTCATATTAAAACATGGTGTCTCTTATGTTTGTGATTTGCCTTGACTGTATTTATTTTTAACATATTATACTTGTTATAACATCGTTATTATACCATAATTTGCGTTGTTCCTCATAGAATTAAATAGAAAGAGAAATTTTGACTTGATATTTTATTTCATTATGCATTCGATCAAGCATATATTGGTATCTTCCTAACATTGTGGTATTAGAGCTTATGGTTGAATATTTGTGATAATTATATTTGAATGAAGGAGGTAAATATTACTTAACTAATGTGTTTAGATGATATTTATTACCATAAGTGGAATAGTAAGATCAAAGATCTTCTATTTGTAAAAAGACATATATTTGCCTGTGTTTATCACTAATAAGCCCCATTAACGACTGAGAATTTGAATATACAAAAGTTTATGATTGTATTACGCAATAGGTAGAAAATAATGTTCTTAATCACATTATTAATAAGACACGTGTTAAAACTTTGAAAGATAAGCTCAAGATGTTTTATGCTTCAAAGATAGGCAATAACTAGTTGTTCTTACTTAAGCAACTAATAAATTTGAGGTATAAGGAAGGAAATACAAATTTCAATCATTTGATAATTTTTAAGATCCCTGTGATTGATTGTCTGGAATGGGTGTAAAGTTTAATGACAAGATATAAGGACTTTGGTTGGTTAATACTTATCCGGATTCTTTTTAATGTTTTCATTTTTATTTTCTTTGAAATGTTTTCATTTTTATTTGATCAATTATACACCTAGTAGTGTGGTGATTATCGAATATAGGAAAAGTGGTGTTTTGAATAAAGAAGTGAGAAAGAGATCTTAAGGCTTATCTTCATTTTGACCAAGGTAATACATTTTGTTTATTCAAGAGGGGATAAATAAATTTAAGGTTAGAATAATCAATACAAAAGTATAAGCAAGTCAAGATATAAGTACAAAAACTTAGTTTGTTTATGGTAAACCAAAGTCTATTAAGAAGTATTATTTTCAGTTAAAAAAAAGAGGTGAGATAGAAAAAGGACAGTGACAATAAGAGTAGTGTTGTTACTATTGTTAATGGTGATCTTCTTATTACTTGTAATGAATGTCATCAATCTAGTATATCATGAATATTGGTGCTTCTTATCATATCACATCAAGGAAAGAGTCTTCACTATTTACACTTTTAGTGATTTGGTAGTACTGAAGGTGGGCAATGATAGAAATATTATGGTAAATGGTATAAGAATAATTTTCTTGAAGGTCAATAATGGTACAAACTTGGTTTTTAAACATATTAAGCATACACCTAACATCTACTTTAATTTGATCTCTATAGGAAAGTTTGATGATTATGATTATTACAATGTATTCAATGACAGACAGTAAAAACTCACCAAAGTTCAATGGTTCTCACTATAGGTAACAAGTCCTCTAACTTATATATGATGCAAGGTTTTCTAGTGGCTCGATGAATATGGTAAAGAATGATACTTCCCCATAACTATGTCATAGAAGTTTGAGTCATATAAATGCAAAGGGGAATGATTATTTAACCAGGAAATTTTTCTTTCTAATATTAAGGAAGTTATGTTTGATAAGTGTGTTCATTTTCAGCTAAGAAATAGAAGCATTTCTTTTCAAAGTCATCCTTCTTCTAGAAAATTCGATTTGATGGAGCTTGTACACTATGATGTTTGTGATCTTTTTAATATAAGATTAGGTTCTTAAGAAATTTAAAGAACTTCAAGCCTTGATTAAAAAATGAATAGATAAGAAATCGAAATACATCAACAGTGACAGTGGTGGTGAATATTGTAGACCTTCTTATAATTATTATAGAGAATAGGGTATTATACATTAGAAAAGTCTCCCATGACTCCCTATTTAAATGGATTTATGGAGAGGATGAATAGAAATTTCATGGAGAGAGTTTAAGGCTCACTTGTAGAAGTAAAGTTGCCAAATTCCTTTTTGGCATAAGCACTTTGCATAATTGCTCGTATTATCTATTTATCCCATATTGTTGCTTTAGATGGTAATGTCACTTATAGAATTTTGTTTAATAATGATATTTTCTATTGTCACTTGAAAGTCTTTAGATGTAAAGCATTGATCTTATTCCTAAAGTTGAGAAGTTGAAGTTGAAGTTAGATGTTAAGACTAAGTAGTGTATCTTCAATGGTTATAGTCAAGATGAGTTTGGATATCAGTATATGATCCAGTAGAGAAGAAACTTATTAAAAGTCATGGCATTGTGCTTTTTGAGGACCAAACTATTAAGGATATTAAGAAGCTTGAGAGGAATGATTAATAAGAGCTTAGTTAATATTGAGTCAGTTTCAATGAATGATATACCAAACATGACTAAAGATGGCTTCAGGGTGTTAAGATCTAAGATGCCAATGAAAATGGTGATCAAATGCAAAATAATCAGTAAGGTGTAGACTTTTTAGATGCATAATACATAATATTGTGGTTATTCAACAACTAATAAATATAGAGGCAACAATTACAAAGGTCCTAAAACTTCTCTCAAGATATCTTCTAAAGAGAGAAAGTAATTATCATGTTATTGATAGTAAGCAAAAGGAGAAATGGTTTGAAGTTATGAAGGATGGGATGAAATCCTTGTACGCTAATCACCCTTTTGATTTAGTTAGGTTACTAAACTAAAGAGGATTAAAGAATTGATGGGTTTTTATAGTGAAGTATGATGATGAAACTTCAATTTTATAGTACAAAGTTAGATTGATTTTCAAGAGCTTTAGCCAAAAAAAGTGAGTTAATTTTGATGAAACATTTTCTTTGGTTGTGACAATGTCATCCATCTGCATTTTATTAAGTTTAGCAGCATGCCTTGACTTAAAGGTTAAGAAGATGGATGTGAAGACTAACTTTCTTCATAGTCATTAAATTAGAATATTTATATGATGTAGCCAGAAGTATTTAAAATCAAAGTAAAATAATATTATATATACAGATTAAGGAAGAGCTTGTTGAAATAAGCATCAAGTTTAATTTTGTTATAGGAAAGCAAGGCTTCAATAATAGTTCATTTGACTATTGTGTTTTTATGTAGAACTTCTTTAATGATGACTTTGTTATTTTATTGCTTTATTTTGATGACATGTTTATTGTTGGTCAAAATGTTTCTAAAATTACAAAGTTGAAGTAAGATTTCAGTAAGCCTTTTACTATGAAAGACTTAGTTTAGTGAAGCAGATTTTTGGCATAAAGATAACTTACGATAGAAAAGCTAAGAACTTGAGCATAAATCATGAGATACAACGTATAAAGGCTTAAAGTATTTATAAAAGTGGGAGTTAAAGGAGGTTTGGAGGGTTAAGCGTCAACTTTGGCTAAAAAAGACGATAGATATAAGCATATTCTATCTCATGTTCTCTATAGACTTAGGAAAAGTGAACAAATATATTCTAGATCATATCTACTAACATTGAAGTTTTTGTATCATACACGATGTAGAATATGAATGTTTCTATTGTTGAAATCCGAATTTTGGTTTTATGTTTAAGAAGTGCTCTTTTTTCCTTGTTTTTCACTAAACTTCAAACTTATCAAAGGATTTCTTCTTTATAATGTTCAAGCACATAACAAATTTAGTTCTTGATTCTTTACAATCAATGTCATAATTTTCTTTATATATTTAACTTAGTTTTCTTGATTTGGTTCAAACTTGTTCATGGGTTCTTTAGTCTTGATTTGGTTCAAACTTGTTCATGGGTTCTTTAGCGTTTCATTCCTAAACAATTTCGCATTAGTTGGTATCCAAGCCTGGATCTAAATCAAGTGTAGATATATTTTTTATTATTTTATTCTACTCTGTAATTATCTCTATTGAATCTTCTTTTTGACTTTAAAATGTCAAAACAAAAATCAAGTTTTATTAACTTTTTACTTAGAGTTTTCTATCTCTTGTTTTTGTATTAGGATTTTTTTTCTTTGCTTAATTCCTTGTTTCATATTGTTCGTACTATATTTTTGTATGGTGACAATATATAAAGCTTGTTATTTTCTTAATAAAAAGCGCATATATGATTTTCATTAAGAAATTTACCAAATCTTAGGTATTGCAAATTTGGTTCAATTAAATCGTAACTAGTTTTTCTTATTTCTTTTAATTCTATTGTTTCTTACTTGAACTGTGACTTAATTAACCAATAGTTCTTTAGGTTTTAATTTTTACATGGTTGAAATATTTGTTTGAGTTTTTTTAATGCTTAAAGAACTTACGAATGAAGCAAAAAGTGGTAAATGGCAAGAGATTGTGAGATTAGAAATGTCAACTAAAGAGTGAAATATAATTGATTTGAATCTTAGAAAGTATAAATAGGAAGAAGTGAATGTGGATTTTTTTTTAACTAAAATTTCTTAGAAATTTTAAGTATGGTTACTAAAGGTGTTTTAACATCAAAGGAGGAAAAAGATGCATGTTCTTTTTGTAGGATATGAAGAAACAATTTGAAAGAATGAACATGAAGCATAATAAGGTGAAAGACTTGTTACTGAGGTAATCCAATCAACTTTGTAATTATAAAGGGGAATATAACCTGAAATTCATAATCATAGGGAGCCTATAAACTAACATCTCTTTATGGAAGTTGATGAAGAGCATAATAATCTAAGTGCTAATAAAGTTTATCTAGATTATGAGGTGAAGGAGGCATATTTAGGTCTAAGAGAGGAGTTTAATATGGATGAGAACCTAGGAGAAAGCCTAAAGGTCAATACAATCTGGATAAAAATATGGGTTGCATAAACATAAAAGATACCCTCTACTTGAAACAATCCATGTGGAAGGAATCTACACTAACACTTGGTAATTCTAATGATAGTAGAGTTAAGTATGCTGTTGAAAGTGATGTACTTGTTATTAAGAAAGTATTAAGTTTTCAAACTATAAAGGATAACTTAAGGCAACAAAAGGAAAAGTCTTTTATATTAGTTGTCATATTTATAACAAGGTATACAGTATGCTTATTCATGGAGGGAGCTGAATTAATGTATAGAAGTTCAATTTGCTTTTTATGAATGATCTAAAGCCACACAAGCTACATTGCCTTATCGATTGTAAGAAAATCAAAATAAACAAGTAGGTGTTAGTTTCATTTTTTGTGGGAAAGTGTAAAAATGAGGTATTATGTGTTACAATCCCTACACAAGCTATCCACACACAACTGTTACAATCCTTACACAAACTAGTCACATACAATTGGATAAGTTATTTGGGAATAGAGAATCATTATAAATCAAATGGGTATACTTTTTTATACTAAAAGAAGTGTATAAAGTATCCAATTTTCTACTTTATTCTTATGGTTCTAGATAATGCAATTTTCTTCTTTATTCTTATATCTTTTTATTTTTGTTGGAAGTTCAAGCTAGAAGGATGAATCATTTTAAATAGATGGAGTATGATATGAGCATAATTAGCTAGCTCTATGATCCATTATATGAAGGCTTAAACTAGTTACAAATGCAAGAGTTAGAGGATGTTTAAAGGCTTATACTGGTTTTTGACTAAACACGATCTTAAATATAATTATATTCAAGCCCAAATTTGCCTTTAAACATGGAAAAAGTGGATATGTTATCACACACAATTTTGTTCCAACTTATTCCCCTCCTTGAAATGCAGAAGTAGCATTTATAGTAAAGAACACAGCGTAACACACGATTATGTACAATATTGTCTAACTCTTAAGAAAATAAATTATAAAGACACTATCTCTAATACAATTATGTCCTATACCATATCCACTCGTGTTAAAATTGTTGTAATAAGTAAAGCCTAAAGCACTTGTGTCCCATTGTTGTGTTTGCTATTGAAACCCTAATTTTGGGTTTGCACTTGAGGAGACTTTTTATTCAATTTAGTTAGTTTTTAACATCTTTGTTTATTAAGAGTCACGAGTATTTTTTTACATTCTTCATCAAAATTTAAGCTTATTAAAGAATCCATTATTTTTGGTATTCAAAAATTCAAAAAATAGTTATTGATTCTTTATAATCAATAGATCAGTTCTCGTTATATATCTATTTAGCTTTCTTTTTATGGATCAAACTTGTTTATGAGTTTTTTACTGCTTTTTTCCTAGGTGGATCGAGATGGTGCTTTAACGGTTCAATATGTACAAAGCTAAGGTAGTAAGTACACCTTATACTGTGCACTTTGAATTGAGCAAAACTTAGTATCCATTAGGTCAGGAAGAGAAGTAAGATAAGAAAAAAAAAACAATTCCTTATGCTTTAATAGATAATAGCTTGATATATACAATTTTTTGTATAAGACTTGATATTGCTCACGTTATTAGTGTTGTTAGCTATTTTCTTTCTAATGTAGGGAAGGAGAATTGGAATCCAATGAAGTAGATTTTGAGATATCTCCATGGATCTTCTAGTTTGAAGTTGTGTTTTAGAGTAGACAAACATATTATTTTAGTGGTTAATTATAAAAATTTTTGAACTTTTCAATTTTACAATTTTAACTCAAACTTTGAAAGGTAAGCAATAAAATGCCCTAACTTTTCATTTTTTTTAAAAATAATTTGTTGTTAAACTCCTAATTAATGGTATTAACATGGTTAGCCATATTAGCATAACCTATTTGCCACATGGATGACGACATGTGTCCTATCATTTCCATATGAAAAATGAATAATTTCAAATATAAAATAAAAATGCTAAAACTTAAAATCCCTACGTATCTAAAATACCTCTAACCCTAAATTCTCCCAATTTGATTGTGCAGAATAAAAGTAATATAAATTGGTATGAATAGCTTGAAGATAAGAAGAAATGGCTACAATTAAAAGCAAATGGAATTTAATTATAAGATAAATTTTAAATAAAATAAAGAATGTCTATTCAAATATGAATTAGGAAATGGTGATAATCCTGGTGCTATTGTTCCTACTATTAATGCTAGGAATGTTGTTTCAAATGCTTTAGAAGTATATACTTTTAAGGCTTACAAACATAAAGACAAGTAGTGCTTTTATAGTTGGTTATGCTATTATCTACTTTGGTCTCATCAATGTCTTCCTTATTGCCATTAATGTACATAATTATATAGACTAACCTCTATTTTTAGCCTTTACTTCTCAATTTAATGTGTTAACTTCTTTGAACTATTGAGAAATTGTTGTGTCATTTTGGAATCCATTTTTGCTTCAAAAGTTCAAACTATATATACATAATTAGTTTCGAGTATATATAGTCAATACAAAATATCATTTCATATATTTGCTCCCTATAAAACTATAATGAAGGAACCTACATGCTAATTACTTGGATTGTGAGAAATATTAGAATTTAGTATTGTAGACTATGTTTTAAACGTAATTTATGGTCTATTCAACTTTTCAAAGCCTAAAACGTGCTTGAATGCTTAAGATATAACTTGCAACCTTGGCATCGATCATTCATTACCAATATATAGGTTTTTTAAGTACCTAAGATCATTGCTAGTTCTACATGTCATGGAAAGCAACTTGTCTTTAATGGATTATATGAAACTTCCCCACCATATATGCCTATGAAAGCAACTGAGACAAAATTATAGTGATGGAGATGATATGGTGCAGTGATAATGCAATAATAGGGCGGTAGAAGTGGTGTAAAGACGAACAGGTGGCTCGTTTTTAGTAAGAGTTGGTACCTTTATTCTTGACAATAAAGTTGGAAGCGATTATGAATAGAGGTATTTTAGAGAATTAAGGATTTTAATTTTTAACATTTTAATTTTTTATTCTTTTTTCACGTTGTAATGGTTAAACCCATCTTAGTCACAATATAGATAGGTTAGTTGATGTGGTTAGCCGAATCAGCACAGTTAGTTGGGGTTTAATGACAGTCTATTTTTATGAGAAATTAAAAATTGAAATATTTTATTATCACTTTTTGAAATTTAAGCTAAAATTGCAAAATTGAATAAAGTTCTAATTTTTTATGTTTAACCTTTTTTACATATATAAATTAAGATATGAAAAGTTGATACAAAAAAAGTATATTTTAGGCTATTTAACTACATTAACAATGGCATTTGTGTTTTGTAAAAATTTATTGCTTCTCAACTACAAAAGTAGAGCTTATTATTATCTTTGAAACTTGTAGAGAACTGCTCTAGATGAAGAGATTCATAAAGGAGTGCAAGAGAGGTATGTGCTATGTTACAATAGCCAAAATGTAGTGCAACTTGCCAAGATTTCCATATTTTGTAGTAGTTTAATACGTATTGATGTTAAATGACATTTGGATTAAATGTTTTTTTTATTATAAATTCCTTAAGTTATATAAGATTTATATAGGTGGTAATGATTATAATATAATGACCAAATCTTTAACAAGAGGGATGTTCAATGCATGTTGCTTAATTGTCATAACGATGATCTCCTCCAAATAGTCAAATGGGAGAGAATTATTATGCTAGGGTCTTTTTTTCTTATATGTAAAAAGATCTAAATTTGTTGGACTTAACCCATCTTTTTTAGAAACTCATTATGATTTTTAACTCATTCTTTTAATATTTAAACGTTGTATAATTAGTGAGCATAAGAAAGTACGTAGAAAAAAGAGAAAGAGAAAAAGAAGAAAGAGAGTTGTTAGAATTTTTCTAAATTAATTTATTTTTTTAAATCTAAAGTCATTTACCATTAGATTGAGAACAAATTAGTTTGTGAGTTTCTCAAACATTGTTCTATAATCTAAACAATAGAAGATTAGTATTCAATCTCTTGAACAATAATGCAAGTGATTTATATTTTTTTCTTCTTTGTTTGTTATTATTGCCTTTATTTTTTATTTCTTCTTTTTTTAGTATTTATTTGATAACCATTTTAGAGAAGAGTTTACAAGATTCTTTTGATATAGTGAAGTTATTTTGATAAACTAGAGATTTTATAGTTTTTACTTTTGAATTGAAAGAGCCTTTTATATAAAAATCTTAACGACTATTGTATTTATAATTTATGTTAACTATATTTATTTTTTAGAATAATATTATTATTGGGTTAGAGTTTGTTTATTCCTAGTAAATTTAAAGAAAAAAGAATTTTGATTAAAAATTTTATTTCATTTCTATGTATTGATAATTTATGCTCCTAAATTATAAGTGTTGCTAGTCTGAACATTATGTTAAGACTGAGCTAAAGCTTTTGACCAACTTTATTTGAAAGTTTTGAACATGAGATTCTCTTAGGTTAGGAAATTACAACTATTTAACTTTGTATAGGAAGAATTCTTCTACCACCAGTACCACCATTGTATCAATAATCAATATGTGTATGTATAATGTTAGAAAAGTAACCAATGATCAATCTGAGCATGATTCGATGACCACCATTTCTATTCCAGTAGGAAAACGTTCATTCACCATTTTCTTCTTTTGCGCTCGGTTACTTACTTAAACTAAAGCATAATATCTACAAATTAGTAATTTTATTTTAATCCATTCAAACTAGACTTAGTCTATCAAATCTTAAAAATTATACATTTGTCAAATATTAATTTATAATAATTATTTTACAAAATAAATGATGAATATGAAATTTATAAATTTTATATAAAAAGTTATATAAATCAATAGACGTATTAGGATTATAATATCCTTAGAGTTGAAAGTTAGATACTGGTTGTTGAATCCCTGGGATATAAATCGATGTCTTTTTATAATAATGTGTAAGGAATGATTTAATAAATCAATAATTAAATTATATGAGAAAAACCTAATTACCACAAGCAAGGAAAAAAAAGGAAAAAAATTAACATAGAGAAAGTGAAAAAGGCTTGAGGAGAAAACAAACCTCTAATATCCTCAAGATATTCTTTCCAATTAAATAATTGGCAAACATAATAATGTAAGCAGGGGTATGACTTTCATACTGTACCAGGCAAAAAATAGTACAAAATGTATGAGTTTCGTATCAATCAGTGGTACTAGCTAGTACTGGCATTTTTGTCTGGTAATGGCTAGTACTGACCATTACCATGAAAGTTAAAATCTTTAGGGATTGAATTGCAAAAAAAAACCTCATAAAATAAACACATGTAGATACTCACTCTTCACTCTTTAAATCACAAAATATTTTCAATATTGTTGTCGATCACTCACTGCCATCGTGTCACCGCCCACTGTTATTGTGCCAAGCTCCACTACTCAAGTCAACAAGCTTCCTCTACCTCTGGTAGGACTACTTGCCCAAGCCCGCTCTCTCCACCGTCGTAGTTGTCTCCTCTCTCCACTCCATTGTCATTTCTCTTCTCCAGTCCACCATCCCTGCTGCTCACTTGCTCATTGGGTAGATTGCAGAAATCCAAGATTTTTAGATCTAGATCCAGATTCATCTAGTTGACCCGACTCGACCCAACCCTAACTTAATTGCAATTTTTATTTTTTTGTATTTTAAGTTGCTTGTTTGTGCTCTGAATTACAATTGCATTGTGTTTTGATTATGTCACATGTGTTTTGTTAATGTTTTATAAATATACAAAGGAAATTTTGGGTTTGAAAGTTGGAATTGTTTGTGTAAGTTGGTTCAATTTCAATAAAGATTAAACATTATGATTTTAAGAAGAAATGAGATAAAAAAATATCGTGTATGAATTATGGAAGAATATTTAAGTATTGTGATTTGTGAATTATGTATAATTCAAGAACATGTCATATTATTTGTTATTTTAATAATCATAAAAATGAGATCAAATTTAATTAATTAAATTGCTAAATTGTTAATTAATTTATATGAAACATAAAATTTACTAATTATTATTTGTATATAAAAAGTATTTAACATATGATTAATCATTTAAATATAAGATTTAATATACAATTAAATCATTTAACATATGTAATTAAGTTAAGAAAAATAGATATTTGCATTTTATATTGTTTATTGTTGTCATTAGGAAATAAATTACGAATATTAATCTTATCTTATTTGTAGGTAAATATATAGTAAAAAATAGTATGTGAATTTATAAGAGAATATTCGTCACTTAACATAATGTAAAATTGTAAGTGTTTAAATCATTTTTGCGATTTGTATTATCATAAAGAAAAGTTATTTTGTAACATGTGTTATCATAAAAAAAGATGTAAGATAGAGTGCATCTCGAATTTGGATATGCTTATAACTAAATATTGAATTTTTATAGTTATGTAATGATCTTATTATTATATGCAAAAATTGTATTTTTGAATAAATTTATTAATTTAATTTTGACACATGCCTTCATTGATTTTTACAGATAAATAAAAGAAAGTTTAAGTACGCCTAATAATTCAACCACTTTAGGAAGATTTAATGATTCAGCCTGGGCCTATGTTGGATTGGTTCCCATAATGAAGAATCATATCATTTGTTTGTTTTGTGACAAGCATTTGAAAGGTAGAGGAATTACCAGATTAAAGAAACATTTTGTTAGGGTCAAAGGTAATGTGGAATTTAGTAAAAAAAAGTGAATGATGTGAAATGACAAATGAAGACTTTACTTGAAGAGTATAAGCATGAGAAAGATAGAAGGCAATCTTTAAATTACGAAATTGGTAATGAAAATTCTTTTGTTGGTGGTCAGGATAAAAGTGAGAATGTTGAAGATAGTAGTATTCTTACCCAACAATAAAAGAACATTGTGCCTGATGTTAGGAAAAGAAAAAGATACATGTCTAATTTTTTTACACCACAAACAACTCCTATAACTCAGTCTTCAATTCTTAGTGCCTTACAATATAAAGAAGCGGCTCATAATGTGGATATGGTAATGGCTAAATGGTGATATGATTCAGGTATAGCATCCAATGTTTCTCAGTATTATTATTATCAGCCTATGTTAGAAGTTATTGCGTCTTATGGTCCAAGATACAAAGCTCTTTCAATTGATGATTACTTAGGTAAACTTTTGAGTAATTTTGTTTATGAAATAAAAAGTTATTTGGGTGAACAAAGAATGACTTGGACTACTTTTGAGTGTTAAATCATGTGTTATGAATGGACAAATAGAAGGCGTAAGCCTATTATTAATTTTTTAAATTTATTCTGCAAAGGGGATAATGTTTTTGAAGGCTATTGATGCATGTATCCTTTTTAGGAATGTTGATACTTTATTTGAAATATTTGATGAATTTGTGAATGAATTTAGGCCGGAAAATATTGTTCAGTTCATTGCTGACAATGATTCTACATAAAGTACCTGGAAGAAGATTGCAAAGCAAGTATAATTCTTTTTTTATTGGACTCCTTATGTTGCACATTGCATTGACTTGATGTTAGAAAATATAAGGGATCCAAGGTATTTTCTTATTATTGATGAGACTATGCAAAAAGTAAAAAGGTTACCAAGTTCATCTACAATTGTATATGGGTCTTAAATTTATGAGAAAGGATTCCACCAATGGTAAGAATTTGTTTCAACCTACCATTACAAGATTTGCAACAAATTTCTTATCACTTCAGTGTTTTATTATGATGAAGAAAGAGTTTCGAGAAATGTTTATAAGTGAAAAGTGAGCTGAATCTTAGCATGTTAGGTCTAATGCTGGATTGAGAGTTTCTAGAAGTACACTTAAAGATAATAAATTTTAGTTCCAATGTTAATTTGTCATCCTAGTTTGTAAGCTTTTAGTGATGGTATTTTGTCTAGATGATAGTGATTAGAAGGCAACAATTGGTTATTTTTATGATTCCACAGGGAGAGCAAAAAAAGCAATCAAGGCCAATGTAAAAATAGACTTTCTTTATACACACCTTATCTTGCAGTCATTAATGAGAGATGAGAAAGACAACTTTACTCTCAATTATTTACAACTGAGACATTTTTGAATCCTTGTATCCATTTTAGACCATATTTTACAAAGAAAGTTGAAGTTAATATGTGATATTAACTATTATAACAATTGTTGCCTATGAGATGATGCAAGATCTCCAAAGCTCACAAATGGAGATTTATAAAGATGTTTTTAGTGACTTTGAGATGCCAATTGCTATTCGTCAAAGAGGAAAACATAATTCAGTTATATATATATTTTTGCTTTTGTTACTTGTTGAAAATTAATCATCACTTTATTTTGTTTATAATGCTAGTTTTGTTGTCTTACGACTTACAGTTAATTGGTGGGACTAATTTGAAAGTGGTGTTCCAAAATTTCAAAGGTTTGCGATTCAAATTCTAAGTCAATGTGTGAGTGCAACATGATGTGAAAGGAATTAGAACACATTTAAGTTGATCAATTTCAAGAAAAGAAATAGATTGGAGCACAAAAGATTAAACGACTTGGTCTTTGTTCTGTACAATTTAAAGCTTCAAAAGTATGTTATTATCATTATTAAGTTGAATATATTTTTTTGTAGTTTCTTAATAATTTAATTTTATTGTTTGCTAGGATCTTTTATAGATAAAGTAGTTCTATAAATCTAATTTGCCTTAATTATATTGATTTTTTGATAAATTAAGTTTATGAAGAATTGGGTTTGATAGATGAGAGTGACTTAGAAGATAATCTGGATGAGAAAATATTAACATGTCATTTGGTGGAATGAATTTGAATGATAATGATGATAAGACTCTTCTCAATAATGAAGATTTTGTACTAAATGAGAATTGAGATGAATATGATTTGAGCAGATACTCAATTAAATGAAGTTTTAGGTTTTTATTTTATCTTTTCTTTTAATTTTACTTATAATTGACATATATGTTAAATTCTATATATACAACATAACTATAAATATTTTTGTTTGTAATTTTACTTTTAGTTAGTTCTTCTAAATTTCACTTTTAGTTAGTTCTTCCACACAGACAATTATTGTAAATTATAATAGTTAGAGAGTCATAAATATTTTTTACTTTTTTATTTAATGTAATTGTTATTTATTATGTGATGAAATTGTAATATTTTAAGCATTTTATATTGTCATTAATTTTATACTTATATAATAATTAAATAGTTTTTTATATTAAGTATAAATATTGTTTATATGTGAATTATGTAAAAAGTAATCTTAATAAAAATAAATAAATTATTGATATTTTAAAATTTTATTATTATGAATTTTGAGATATCATATATGTAAAATTTATATTATATAATACAATATATGAACTGCTTGTTTGTAGTTTAAAAAAAGGAGCATAACCGAGGATAGTCTTTACGTTTCTCTCGTTTTGTCTTCCACTACGCCAAAGCCTCTTTCGTCTTCTGCCCTTTCACTCCATTTTCACTCCGATAGATAAGAAATACCGCAATTTCTACTCTTGCTTACGAATTTTGGGTAAAATCCCGTCAACTTGATGCCTGCCATCTACTTGATGAAAATCATCAACCAGAGAGACTCGCTGGAGAAATGAAGGCATAAACTTGGGGATGGAGGACGTAAACAAGTCATGAATTTGATATTGGAACTACCCATATATCTCCCTTCTTCTTCCTCTTGTCTTAGAACTCTTAGCAACAACTCAAGTGCTGCAGCTTCACTTTGGTTCCCTTTTAGAAGAAAGTTCTCATCTTTTAAAGCAATGACCACTTGTACACCACAACCACTTCATGTAAGGGAAAAGCTTGACCTGACAGACACTGAGAAAAAGATTTTTGATCGCCTTCTCAATACTCTCCGCCATTTCAATCTCTCCACCAACCTCCGCGTTGCCGGCGGCTGGGTTCGAGATAAGGTTTGAAGTCCCCTCGCTTCCCATATTTTGTTTTCGTATTTGAAGCTTTGTGAATTGATTTCTGTGATGTTTTCTTTTTTCTTTTATTTGCAGCTTCTAGGGAAAGAGTGTTATGACATTGACATTGCTATTGATAATATGGTGGGTAGTGTATTTGTTGACAAAGTCAGGGATTACCTGTTATCTACTGGTGAAGAAGCTCAAGGAATCTGCGTTATCCCCCGGTGTGGGAATTGTTTGCTCTGTGCTTCTTTTTTAACTTTAAGCTCTTTAGTTAGCTACTATTTTAGCACATCTAAGAAGCTGTCTTATCAATTTTCTTGGTGCAGCAATCCTGATCAATCCAAGCACTTAGAAACTGCGAGGATGCGCATTTTTGATCTATGGATTGATTTTGTAAATCTAAGGTGTGAAGACTACAGTGAGAATAGTCGAATTCCTGCTATGGTATTCATCTAATGAGTCACTGACTGGCCTTTCATTTTGCTGCTGTTCAAAATACCATTTAGTTTGGATCTAAAATGGTTCAGAAGAAATTAATGGAATGAACTGCTCAGTGTTTTTAATAGTCTTCCGTATTATTCCTTTCTTACTATAGAATAAGTTCTGTGTTATTTTAAAAAAAAAAATTTGTGTTATGTGATTGTCTAAGCATTTGGTTTTATTTTACTTTATGAAATTTGGAAAACAGGACCATATTGCAAATATTTTGCTACCAAAGGCAATTGCTACACCTTGGAGGTGGTGTAGTTGAGATTATGATGATTGTATATCTCGTATATTGGACTTAAGTTATCCTTTTTAATTATGGCTGAATATCTATTGTATCCAAAGTCCACATTATTTGTTTGTAGTTTATATTATAGTTTATTTTCAAGTATATGGTATGTGTTGGAACCTATAATGATTTCCTTTTTGCTACAGAAATTTGGCACAGCAGAAGAGGATGCTTATAGAAGGGATTTAACCATCAATAGGTATTTTCTTTTGTACATGTAACATAATTTATCATTCTTTTTAATATCCTTTGGCTTAGTTAAGAACCTTTTTGTCAGCCAGTTTGTTCTACAATATCAATACTAGCTCAGTTGAAGACCTTACTGGAAGAGGTTGGCGTAATTTTATTGTATTGATAAGCATTTCTTAGTGTTTTTGCTTCTTGAGGTTACAGATTAACAACTCTTCCCTTATTTAGCTTTTTCCTGCTTTTACTTTAGGTATTGCAGATCTAAAATCTGGGAAGATAGTGACTCCTTTACCTCCAAAGGCTACTTTTTTGGATGATCCACTTCGAGTCCTTAGAGCTATTCGATTTGGTATTGTTTTAATTTTTCTTTCCTTTTAGCTATGTCTCATTTCCTCTTGTATTTGTACTGTAAAACTTGGAACGACTTCACTTTCTAATCATAAACATAAGTCTTAAACTGTTGTGACTTACCAGCATATGTATATTGTTAGTCATTCTCCCTCTCATGTATCATTCATTGTAGTATACTCAAATTTTGGGGTCTTGAAGAAATTAATTATGCTTACTCTGAATTGATTTGTAGTCAATGATTGTTACTTCAGCATCATCAAGACTTTGTTGACTTGCATTTAGTGGGGAATAAAACTCCCAGCTAGGTTATTTAGTTGTATGTTACCGTTGAATTTACCATTTGGTTGTTAGTACTAATTCTATTGAATTCGTTGATGGTAAGAATGTTGGATAAAGTCCTACTCAACCTTCTGAGCTGCTAGTTTGTCAAGTCATTCATTATACAAGTTTGGTGTACATGGTTCATTTTCCACATGGTGTTTTGGCTAAAAAAGCCCTGAAATGCCTCTAATATTCATTCATATTCTGTTCCAGGTTCAAGGTTTGGATTTACTTTAGATGAAGAGCTCAAAGCTGCTGCTGCAAGTGATGAAGTGAAGAATGCTCTTGGAGCTAAAGTAAGCAAAGAGCGCATTGGGACAGAAGTATGTTCATTTTACCCCTTGGGAGTATTCCGTGTCATATATGTAACATTGTACTTATCTTGCTGTTAATTCTCAATGCAGATTGATCTAATGATCTCTGGTAATCAACCTGTTAAAGCTATGAGATATGTTTGTAATTTAACATTATTTTGGACTGTTTTCAATCTCCATCCCAAGGCTGAGTCAGAGGTATCAGATGAATGCCCCAGGTAAGGTCAAATCTACAAAATTTTTAAATAAACTTCATATCATGTGGTCAGTTTGTTCTTTATTTATCCTTTCATTGTATTTGGTTTTTATTCTGTGGAAACTAACGTTCTCTCTTTTAGTTAGCTTATTAAACTTGATTATGAGCTTTAAGACATAATACTTGGTGGGAAATTGTAGCCTCTCACTCGTTTTGTTCAAATAGACTTAGCTGTTCACTATCTTCTTTTAACTATTCTTATGATACTTGGTAGGGTAATACGTAGAGAAGCATAAGCTCAACTGAGAAAAAGCATGAAACTGAAATAGATGAATTTGTACTTTCACCAAAAAGGGTTTGTGAAGATCTAGCAATTTTATTAACATTAATTATATGAGAATTTCAAAAATCTTTACGAGGATCACTCCGTAGTTTGTCTAGTTTCTATTTGGTGCTTGACCATTAATGTTTTCACTTTTGACAGGCTTTGTGTTGCTTATTTGGATGCTACTTGGAGCCTTATTGAAGTAATTAGATGCACTGTATTTTCTGTGAGTTGAAACTTGTTTACTTTTTTCTCCTATATATCTTTTTAATTCTGTTCGAGAGCTTTTCAAAGTATTATTTTCTAGTTTTCATCTTTTAAAAATTTATCGTCTTCAAAAGTTTGGTCTTATTAATCATATGAACTGAATCTCAGAATGAACAGAGAAGGCTCGCTTTCTATACTGCTTTATTCCTTCCTTTCAGAGATATCACATACAAGGATGAGAAGGGTAAAAAGGTAAAATATTTGGAATTTTTCTTCTTCGTTAGTTTAGTTGTCCTTTTTGCTTATTTTTCATCTGTTATTTTCACTTTATGGGCCCATAAGACCTTAACCTAGTGTTGGAATTACACATCCAAGATAAGATGTAATATTTATGATTAATTGGTGGGAGTACCAAGAAAAAAATTGTTTGGAGAATTTGAGAACAATAACTGAGTGATGCTACTTGTAGATTGTCAGCACTACTAGCAGTGAAAGACTTATACAAAATAAATAATTGCTTCAGAATCTGATGTTAGTTTCATTTGATTGTAAGATGGGCGTTAATCTTGGCACTAAAGTTTTAATGCGCAGTTTCACACATAGGAGTTTATCAAAAAATCCATGTTTTTACATGCAGATTCCAGTTGTCAGCTTTATCTTCAAAAGTTCTCTGAAGCAAAAGTCCAGTGATCTTGAAACAGTCAGTCTCACTATCTTTTAGTTGATACTATCAATATCCCGATTATAGCTGGGGCCTTGTGCATTATTTCCTACAGATTATTGGGTTTACATAAATATGAACCTGGTTCAGGTTGTGAAAATACATGGGTCACTCGGGAAGTTCTTAACCTTGCTTCCATTACTTGCATCTAATAACAACACACAGCCTAATGAAATTGATTGGGCAATGGAGAATGTTGATGTACCCAATACATCAAAACTCCGAGTATTGACAGGTACAATGTTCTTGGTGCTTTGTGTACTTTCTCTGGGCAAAGCTTGACTCTGTTTCTTGACAATTGCTATATGTATCTTTTTATATCATTGGATTTTCTAAGTTCCAGTTAAATATAACAAAAAGTTGCAAACTTCTGTTTGATTATTGATTGACTATTTTTCCTTAGGCATTCGTTTAAGTGCTACACAATTATTTTTTAGTAAAATGGTGCTTAATACTCTTAAAAAATGCTAATACTTAATGTTACACTATTAGTTTATAATGAGTTGGTGACTTGTACTTGAAAATTGTAAGAATGCTATGTACTCCAAACTTTGATGTATGCTGTTGACCTTCATTTAACTCTAGAAGGAATCAAATAATTTGGTATCCTCATGGACAGTTCAGTGCCCGTTGAATGGAGAATCAAGCTATGTTAGGGTAGCATTACAACTTCACTGTTTAGCACTGATGTCTCATCTTTCTGGTTTTCAGTAGAATGCATTTTGTGTGTCAGGGTGATGACATGCATCTAAAGACATGATGCTTCAAATTTCAATTTGAAAATCCTTTTTGCTATCTAGAGCCTAAGTCTATATCTTACGTGTCGAATTGTAGAACAACATTGTCAGGATCTTGTTCTAGTTGCTACTTTCATTAATTCTGTGATGGTATATTGTATCAACTTGTATGCTTATGGGATTAGTTTGCAGAGGTCATGTGCTATTTTTCAGCGACGTCATCAACTATCTGCTCTGTGCTGAAATAATATTAAAAAAATGTTTCCGTGAATGGTTCGTTAATTGGTGGACACATGATTTTGGCCCGGCTCGGCCTGGGTTTGACTGGGTTTTGGGCTGCACTCAGGCCTCCTAAATGGGCTGGCTTGAGGCCCAGTCTGTGGCCCGATCACCTCCCAAAACAATGTTGTTTTGGTTTGTAAGCTTCAGAATTTTAAGATCAAAACGGTGATATTTTAGAAAGTTTACCCAAAACGATAATAGGTTTGAACTAGGCATGGCAATGGGCCTGCCAAGCTCGAGCCTCGGTTTCTTGTATTAATTATCCCCTTTATGCTTAGCTTGCTTTACTATCACTATTTCAAACTCTTTTCTTAGACACTACCAGGATTGAATATTTCACAATTTATTTGTATAAAAGCGGATCCTTGGATGAAAACCCTTGTAGTAATGGCCTTATGGTAACCTCTATTTCATTATCTATTCAGGATTTCTGCTGCGAGAAATCAAAGACTTCTGGCGAGTTGCTTTGCTAATTTCAACCATATTACATCCCCCTGATATTGACTCTACATCAGAATTTTTAGACAATCAGTTTCAACTGGAGAGGAGAAGAGATTTGTTTGAGGCAGCTGAGCAAGCTATAGTTAATATGGGTATACACTTTATCCTCCCCTGTAAAAGCTTGTCTCCAAAGAATAAGAATGCTTATTTTCCTACTTGTAAGCCAGAAAAGGATGTGAAATTACCAGAACCTGCAATAGATTGTGATGATTGAGCTGGTGATTGAAATGTCTTGGCATCAAATGCTATGATTGAGGTTCATTCATTAAAACAAACTTTCATACAGAGTTTCTACAATTGAAGTGCTATTTTCTGAAATACAGGTCTCGAGAAAGTTTGGGATGTGAAGCCCCTAGTTTCTGGGAGAGAAATTATGAACGTTTTGCAGCTCAAATCTGGAGGACCACTTGTTAGGGAGTGGGTAAGTGGTTTCTTTCCTGCACTCTTAACATGTTTGTAGAATCATTTCCTAGATGATAATACTTAAAGATTCCCTAGGCTGCTGGTGTTAGAAAACTCACATTCTGTGTTGTTTGTTGCTTGCAGCAACAAAAATTGCTTGCATGGCAGCTTGCCAATCCCACAGGGACTGCAGAGGAATGTCTTGATTGGATGAGAGAAACACACCAGAAGCGCGCAAGATTAGAATAAACTTATGATATAAGCAAATTATGAGTAGGAAAAGCAAGCAGTATCTGTTGGTTTTCCAGCTTACTGCACATGGCCTTTCATGTGCTGCCAAAAGTTCCAAGTTTAGATCCATAGTTCATTGACTTTTTTATTGGTATTCCTTCTACTTTAATCTTAAATATTATTTTCATAATACTAGGTAAGTTTATGACATTATTGGACGTGTCGCTTTTATGTATCTTCTAGCACTGGGCCAAAAGCTCGATTGACTCATGTACACACACACTTTACGGTTATAAATGTCAATGGGTGAGACCGGGCTCGAGCTGCTCTCGGGCCAGCCCGCCAATGGGCTGATCGGCCTGTCTATATTTTTTTAATATTAAAAATACAAAACGGTGTCGTTTTGGACAAAACGACGCCGTTTTGTCACGGGTCGACCATCTTCGGCTCGACCCGAGAGGACTATGGTTCGCCCGTGGCCCTCCCATGACCTGCCAAATTCGGGCCAAAAACGGGTCGGGTTGGACCGGACTGGACGGGCTGGGCCGAAATTGACATCCCTATTTACGGTGGCTGAATTAGAAACTTGCATTTTTATTGGTCTCTGAGAAGGTTACGCTCTTTAGTTTTACAAGATAAAAACAAGCGTCTCTCTTTTTGGTCATAAGTTTAAAGAATTATTTGTGACAGATTTGGCCATTGTAAAGCGAAACCAGGAAAAGAACAAACCGAAGTCAGGAAAAGAACAATACGTTATCTTTGTTAGGTTATCTCTAACCTATTCTTATAAAATAGAGTAAAGTTTTCTTTATTTTAAAGATATTACAGTATTTTTCACTCCAACTTATAATTCTATTTTTCATACTAAAAAAATATTCTCAGCAAATTCTTTTATATTTTTTATTAATGATTATTAAAATTACTTTATAAAATTAACCCAACTTTTCTTTTTGTGTATATTTTTATTCACAATATTATTATTGTTATATTTTTTATGTCAATAAATAATAAATAATAAAATTTCAATTAAAGTATAATTTGTTATTTGATAATGCTAAATACAATAATATATGAGATATATTGCACTATTTTATATTATTTAATTATAGTACATGACAATATAATTACTTAAGATCAAACATTAAATGTAATTAAATTTTATAAAATTTTGAAATTTTCTAATGGATATTTTTAAAAATTTTGGTTAAAAATCTATATTCATAAGTAAATAATTATAAAATTATAAATATATAATAAAAAATTTATAAATATGAAATTAATCCTTAAAATAATTATAAAGTTATAATTATTTAAATAAATATATGATGAAAATATTGAAATATTATTTAATTAAAAAATAAAGAATGAAAAATTAAAAAATTGAATTAATAAAAAGGAAGGAAAAAGAAAAAAGAAAAACAAAATAAAGAACAGAATAGATATACTACAGTGTTAGCTCTCCTCCAATATGGAGGAAAAATTGATGTGTAATTGGAGTGATTTTTCACTCCAATTTGCCGATTCTCCTCCATTTTGGAAGAGAGTTGGAGTTGACCTTACTCAACCTATTCAGGGATTTTTTCAATTTACATACATTTTGACCAAAGTTAAAAAGAAAAAATTATAAAAAATATCTTTATCTTCACAATTGTAATGCATAATCTTTAATTTATGGAAAAAATTAAAAAATAAAATTTATTTATGAAACAAAGTTAAAAAAAGCTCAGGATTTTTTTTGGACTATGAAAGTAGACCGGAGGGATGTAATGCACCAAAGAGGTAAAACAAAGGAGGTTAAATGTATTTTTCCCTAAATTTTTTAATTATTAATTTTCATAAATGAGAATGGCCACCAATTGGCAATAGATTAAACTTCTAAGAGAAAAACATTATCGATATGTAAAATCTTTACGCGCTACCAAACTTGAACAAGTAAACATGGATTGCTGTCAATTACGGTTACCTAAGGATATTATAGTAATTGACTCTTTACATGTCGTAGGCCGACAATAGTTGCCACTGCTATTCAGTAACCGTTAAATTCGCAATTCACAGTCAGAGAGGTTGAAACACACTGTGGCTTTTATAATCTTCTCCTCAACTTAAAAGAAGTGAAGAGAGAAAGAGAGAGGCCATTACTTCCACCGCTTTGTTCTTTCTTTTTCTTGTCTGGATCTTCAGCTAAACTAAAACAGCAACCCATATCACATTCACAACACAAGTCTGTTTCAAAATATGGAGTCTTATTTACCATCAGCCTCCGGATCCATTACCAAGCTTGCTTCTTTCACCATTTTGCTTCTCTTCATCCTTTCTTGCTTCGCTTTCACATCTACAGGTTAGTCTTGCTTCTTTACTTTAGGTCTAATGATGTAATCTTGAGCTTTTGACTGTTTTTCTTTTTCCTTTCTTCTCTCATCCACAGTTGACTTTGGTTGATTGAAGGTTTGAGGCATTATAGTCTTCATGGACAAAGTGATTTGTAGTATCCAAGGCATTTGTGTTCCAATCTATTGCAAGAGAAACTGGGTTTTCTATCATACTGTTTGACGTTATAATCTTGAAGTTTCTGTTTACTGTGTTTTCATTACTTTGATCTATAAGATATTACTGCTGGCTATATGTTTCAGCAAAGATATGTTTTCCTGCCACTCTTAAACTCAAAACTTGAACATTTGAACACGTACTTCTCCCTTCTGCCGTGTGGTGAACTTTGTTTCTTTTGTCATCTTTGGTCCTGGCTGCTTTGACTACTAGTGGATTCGACTGGAAACTTTTTAAATCTCGGATGCTCAACTTCTCATTAAGCTGTTGAATTATTTGCAGGAGCCTATGATCCTCTCGATCCAAATGGAAACATTACGATCAAATGGGACATAATGAGCTGGACACCAGATGGCTATGTTGTAAGTACTAGAAAAGGATGTAAGTGTCTGTTTGTTTTAAGTCTTACTGTGAGGGATTTCTTGTCACAATTAGCATGTCTTACACATTACTAGAGTAAGATACCCCAGCCCTGGTATCTATTTCCTTATTCTGATGCAAGATTTAGCTACTTTCAGAGTGGATATATAGTTGACTTGCGGAAGAGTCCTGTGAATTTTTTTGAGTTCATTTAACTGTTATCACTGTTGTATAGTAAGTTTTTCACTCATCAGTTTGGTTAATAGGTTTTTTACGTCAAAAGATTCAGGAATTCTGTTATATCTCTTCTTTTCAGCAAAATTTTATGGAATTCATTCTAGTTCATGTATTATTTGTTAATGTTTCCTCTGTCCCTTCCCTGATTTGTCTAATATGTGTTGCATCATTCTTATTTGTGCTTGGCAGGCGGTTGTTACAATGTACAACTTCCAGCAATTTCGCCGCATTAAAGCACCAGGCTGGACATTGGGTTGGACATGGGCGAAAAAGGAAGTAATTTGGAATATGATCGGAAGTCAAACCACCGAACAAGGGGATTGTTCTAAATTCAAGGGAAACATCCCTCATTGCTGTAAGAAGAAGCCAACTGTTGTTGATTTGTTGCCAGGAACTCCCTACAACCAACAGATTGCAAATTGCTGCAAAGGGGGAGTACTTAGTTCATGGGGCCAGGACCCCTCCACTGCTGTAGCCTCTTTTCAAGTTGCTGTGGGTGTGGCTGGAACCACAAACAAAACTGTCAGGGTGCCAAAGAACTTTACTTTGAAAGCACCAGGGTCTAAATATACTTGTGGTCCTGCAAAGATTGTGAGACCGACCAAATTCATATCAGCCGATAAAAGAAGAGTTACTCAAGCTTTAAGTAAGTAATCAACCTACATTTTCTATTGAAAGTTATAATTGAAACCAGTTCACTAAACTCTAACGATCATATAAATCCTGTGGTGTTGTCATACTCACGAAGAGGTACTGGTTTTCACTACAATTTTAAGACTAATGGAGTTGAAAACTGTATATATCTTTATTTGTTCAAAGTTTTCATATTACCTTCTTATAATAGCCTTTTGTTGTTAAGTTAGTGATTTGTTTGGGCCAAATATTAGAGCATGATTTGATGACTGCCAATTGCTACTCTTTCTAGTATATGACATTATTCATTGCGATAAAAAACACGTACTTAACAAGGATTCCCTTCTGTTATGGCAGTGACTTGGAATGTTACTTGCCAATATTCATAATTTGTGGCTGCGGAGACACCACCTGCTGCGTCATACTATAGTAGGTTGCCCAACTTGTGCTTGTGGTTGTCAGAGCAATAAAACACTATTTGGGAGCTGCGTTGAGTAAGCTTTTAACTAAATGCTTGTAATTCAATGGAGAATCTTGAAAGATATTGTTTAATGCTTTCTTGGAGTTATTTCTTATTAAGTTGAGAGTAACGAAATAGATTTGTGTGAGAAAAGCAAATGCTTGAGTGTGGCGAAGTTTTATAAACACTAAATAGACAATATTTTTAATCTCATATTTAATACATTTCGTTTGTTTATTTCAGAGTTTTTTATTATTTTTGATACTTATCCTTTTTTATTATAATATTAGGTTTTGTTTGTCTCTAAGTATAAAAAGTAAAAGAATTGGGGTGAAATCGAGATAGAAAATAGAAGAATTGAAACTATTTTGAAGGGACTCTTGCTGGACATAACCGAGTAAGTGTATATAGTTGTATGGACAACGACGTTGCTCTTTGGGACAATGTTTATTTTCTATTTTTAAAGAATTAAGACCGTGTGCACTTTAAAAGCCCTAAAGGCAATTATGAAGAGAAAACAAGGGGAGGTCATAGGAGGTTCATAAAAGGCTCAAGTTAGGCTTAGGAAAGAACAAATTGATAGCCTAAAATGATAGAGAGGACGAAGAACAAGCAATGAACCATATTTGTAGTGGATTTCCATTATTCTAAAATAGATTTTACAAATATTAAAAGAGATTTTACCATGTCTCTTTTGGTTTTGATGTTATGTTTTCTATAACTATGAGCTAAAATTTTGTTCATATTTGAATTAGGTGATCCTAGGATAGACCTGATAATGATTTTATTTTAACTTAATTTTTATTTATTCTTATTAAGATTCAATTATATTTTCTTAATTATTCTTGAATTAATATTGTTAATGTATTATTTTATATATAATTTCATATAATTGAGATTAAATTTTTTTTGTATGAATAGATCTACCATAATTGAAAAGAGTTGCATACAAATTTAGAGATAGGTAAGTATAAATGAAGAGTTCCCCACTTTGCTCTCTCTCGGCTCCTTTCTACTTCAATTTTTGCATTCTCCTTCTGTTTCCTTTTCAAATGATTCATTACTTAGCCCCAAACAACTCAACAAAACAGCTTCGATGTTTTACCACAATCGACTGCAACTTCCAAATGAAAATTCTGTTATTGTGTTCTTTCTGATTGGAAGTAACAACGAACAAGTTGGGCTCTTACTGGTTTCAGTTAAAGATAAGAACTTGAGCTATGAGGGATTATGATGGCGGTAGTTTTATATCCAAAAAGAGTTTTGAGTGAAAAGATTGTCGGAATCTTATCAACCCAATTGAAGATTCGGGTTGCAATCAGTAATTGTCGGTTAATAGCCTGTATTTTGTGCATTGGTTTTGTGTTAAAGCAAGTGCAATTGATGAAGGGCCAGCTGGCGTATATGGGTTGCAAGAGTTTTAAGAGCTGTCCAATTTTGAGTGCTTAGGGGAATCCTCGAGACTTTTACGAAGAACGATGGATTGTATTTGTTTGATTTAGAATACGAGAGTAACAACACCTATTAATTTAATAATTTCAACAATACATTAGAGTGAATATTTTTAATACTAATTCTAATTAAAAAATATAACTAATATAATCTAATTTAAATACTTTTATATTAAAGATAGGCACTTAAATATTGAGTGTATGTATGAAGTAAGAACTTCCAAGTTTGCTGTCCTTAACCACCAAATTGGATTAAAGTTGGCATTAGGTAGGGACATTTTTATAGCTCCACCGACAGCGAGCTGTCATCAACAGATCTATGTTTCATTTTCACTAAACACGTGGTCTTAATTCCAATTCTGTCCCTAATCGATTTCCCTTTTCTTTTCTTATGCCAAACTTCCCAACCAACGGACTGAAATAGCTGCTAACTGGTACAAACTAAAAACAACACGCATGAGAAACAAAGTAAGCAATGCAAATTAAATCTCCAAGATAAAAACATCATCGATCCGTGAAGTCTTGATGCGGCTACTAAACTTACGGAACAAGTGAAAGATGGATTGCTATCAATCATAATCACCTAAGGATATTGTCGTAATTGACTCTTTACATGTCGTCGACCGCCTATAGTTGTCAGTGCCACTGTGTAACTGTTAAATTCGCGACTCATGCTGTCACGCTCTCGGTGCAGTTGAAACTTGAAACTCGTTGTAATGATCTTCTCTTCAACTTAAAAGAAGTGAAGAGAGAGAGGGAGACAGAGAGAGGCCATTACTTCCATTACCTTATTCTTTCTTTTTCTCGTCTGGATCATCAGCTAAACCAAGAAAGCAACCCAAATCACGTTCATAACACGAGTCTGTTTCAAGATATGGAGTGTTATTTACCATCAGCCTCCGGATCCGTTACCAAGCTTGCTTCTTTCACCATTTTGCTTCTCTTCTTCCTTTCTTGCTTTGCTTTCACATCTACAGGTTAGTCTTGCTTGTTTACTTTAGGTATAATGATGTAATCTTGAGCTTTTGACTGTTTTTCTTTTTCCTTTCTTCTCTCATCCACGGTTGACTTTGGTTGATTGAAGGTTTAAAGCTTTGAGGCATTATAGTCTTCCAGGAAAAAGTGATTTGTAGTATCCAAGGCATTTTTGTTCAAATCTATTGCAAGAGAAATTGGGTTTTCTATCATACTGTTTCACGTTATAATCTTGAAGTTTCTGTTTGCTGTGTTTTCATTACTTTGATCTATAAGACATTGCTTTTGGCTATATGTTTCAGCACGGATATGTTTTCCTGCCAGTCTTAAACTCAAAACTTGAACATTTGAATTTGGACACTTCGTCCACGTACTTCTCCCTTCTGCCGTGTGGTGAACTTTGTTTCTTTTGTCATCTTTGGTCCTGGCTGCTTTGACTCCTAGTGGATTGGAATGGAATTTTTTAAATCTTGGATATTCAACTTCTCATTGAGGTGTTGATTTATTTGCAGAAGCCTATGATCCTCTCGATCCAAATGGAAACATTACGATCAAATGGGACATAATGAGCTGGACACCAGATGGCTATGTTGTAAGTACTAGAAAAGGATACAAGTGTCTGTTTGTTTTAAGCCTAACTGTGAGGGATTTCTTGTTACAACGTGCGTGTCTTACACATTACTAGAGTGGGATAACCCAGCCCTGGAATCTGTTTTCTTATTCTGCTGCAAAATTTAGTTACCTCCAGAGGGGAATATGTAGTTGATTTGAAGACGAGTTCTGTGAATTCTTTTGAACTCATTTAACTGTTATCACTGTTGGATAATAAGTTCTTCACTCATCAGTTTGGTTAACGAGTTTTCTACTCCAGAAGATTCAGGATTTCGTGTATGTCTCTTCTTTTCAGCAAAATTTTATGGAATTCATTCCAGTTCATGGATCAGTTGTTAAAGTTTCCTCTGTCCCTTCCCTGATTTATCTAATATGTGTTACATCATTCTTTTTTGTGCTTGGCAGGCGGTTGTTACAATGTACAACTTCCAGCAATTTCGCCACATTCAAGCACCAGGCTGGACATTGGGTTGGACATGGGCGAAAAAGGAGGTAATTTGGAGTATGATGGGAAGCCAAACGACTGAGCAAGGGGATTGTTCTAAATTCAAGGGAAACATCCCCCATTGCTGTAAGAAGAATCCAACTGTTGTTGATTTGTTGCCAGGAACTCCTTACAACCAGCAGATTGCAAATTGCTGCAAAGGGGGAGTGATTAATTCATGGGGCCAGGACCCCTCCACTGCTGTAGCCTCTTTCCAAGTTAGTGTGGGGGCTGCTGGAACCACAAACAAAACTGTCAGGGTGCCAAAGAACTTTACTTTGAAAGCACCAGGGCCTGGATATTCTTGTGGTCCTGCAAAGATTGGGAAACCGACTAAATTCATGTCAGCCGATAAAAGAAGAGTTACTCAAGCTTTAAGTAAGTAATCGACCAACATTTTCTGTTGAAAGTTATATATTGAAATGAGTTCACTAAACTCTGATGATCATATGAATCCTGTGGTGTTGTCGTTCGCAGTAAGACGTACTGTTTTGCACTACAATTTTAAGACTAACGGTGTTGAAGATTGTATATATCTTTCTTTGTTCAAAGTTTTCATAGTACCTTCTTATAATAGCCTTTTGTTGTTAAGTTAGTGATTTGTTTGGGCCAAATATGAGATCATGCTCTTATGACTGCCAATTAGTACTCTTTCTAGTATATGACATTATTCTTTGCGATAAAAACATGTACTTAACAATGAGTCCCTTCTTTTATGGCAGTGACTTGGAATGTTACTTGCCAATATTCACAATTTATGGCTGCGAGGACCCCTTACTGCTGCGTTTCTCTCTCATCATTTTATAATGATACTATAGTAGGTTGCCCAGCTTGTGCTTGTGGTTGTCGAAGCAATAAAACATTATCTGGGAGCTGTGTAGAGTAAGCTTTTAACTATCCTTTTGTTATATATCTTGGTATCTCCTTCATTATGCTTATGGATGGTTTGGATCCTTTTAACTTAATGCATGCCACAGCCCAGACAGTCCACACTTGGCCTCAGTTGTCTCAAGTCCGAGCAAATCTGACAATGCACCTCTTGTTCAGTGTACCAGCCATATGTGCCCGATACGAGTCCATTGGCATGTCAAGTTAAATTATAAGGAGTACTGGCGAGTAAAGGTTTCTATTACGAATTTCAACTACCGCATGAACTATACACAGTGGAATCTAGTTGTTCAACACCCCAACTTTGATAACCTCACCCAGATTTTCAGCTTTAACTACAAGTCATTAACTCCTTATGAAGGATTAAGTAAGTTAAAACCTGCCAACTTTACACCTCTACTTTCATCATTTGTGTTATGAAAGCTTGCACAAGATTCTTATCTTTCCACTTTGCAATTCAAAATTCTTGATTTGCAGATGATACGGCCATGTTATGGGGGGTTAAGTTCTACAATGATTTCCTATCACAAGCTGGTCCTCTCGGGAATGTTCAGTCAGAACTGCTTTTCCGAAAGGATACATCAACTTTCACATTTGAAAAGGGATGGGCATTCCCCAGAAGGATTTCTTTTAATGGTGAAAACTGTGTAATGCCTCCCCCAGATGCCTACCCATGGTTGCCAAATGGCGTTTCTCGGCAATTCGTGTCTCTCCTTCCTCCTCTCGTCACACTACTGGTGTATATGATTGCCTTTTTGACTTAAACATGATTAGATATGTTAGCAAGGATATTTGTTGTTCCAACAATCTGAATTCCTATCTGTTTTGGTACTGCTCCGTGAAGCCAAGTCAGTACAGTTTATGGTGTTGGAATGAGAAAGTGCAGCAGGTTTAAGCAACAAATAGGTTTGCACTATAATGCTGCTCCACATATCAGGGCTACTTATTGTATTGTGAATGCAAGTAACATTCTTTTCTTCATAATCAATTTTTGTGAAGGATGATTTCTACTTCGATATTTTTTATGTTACACTTTATGTGTTGTATCCATATGGGTAAACAGGTACTCGTAGAATTTGCAATTATTATATTGATTTGTTCATGTTAATGTTCGTATACTTTTATAATTACTTTCCGTTACACTATATCGTTATCAAACAACTTAAATGTCACATTCATGAAATGGAAGGTGAATAAATAGGACATGCAACAAGGCTCGAGAAAAAGAAACCATCAAATTTGCAGCTATGTATTATAAAGTTTCCCAGAAAATTTGGGGATGTGGGGTGAGGAATCACATATATCTAAATAACACGATTAGTCAATACAGATAGCTAATACACACGAAATCGACGCGGATGAATTGTTAACGCATGATATCGGTGCAGCTAAAATTGACAATGAATGACTGGTATATCTGCTACGAAAATTTGTGGCCTTTGCAAACCATTCTACTTTATCAACCTATGTGTCCTTGGGAGGATGGATCACAGCATTGACAGCAATATCAACAGCAATGAAACTGACAAAGTAAAGAATGCAACTGGATTTGCATAGGCAGAATTTGGCAGATATGGATATGCATCTGGTGGGGGTAGCATGCATTCATCACCATTGAAATAAACTTTCCTAGGAAATGCCCATCCTTGCTTCAATGTAAAAGTGTTCTTGTCCTTCTGCAGAAGCACCTCAGACTGGACGTTTCCCAAAGGGCCAGCTTCCATCAAAAGATCATTGTAAAATTTCATTCCATAGAACATCCCTGTGTCATCTGCATATCAATAACAGAAGGATTTAATATCTGTAGGTAGGTTCCGTTAAGAAATCAAGTATTTTGAGTTTCAGGGACTTACTGACTGATGCATATGGTACAAGAGGCTTGTAATCGAAACTGAAGACCTGGGTGACATTGTTGAGATTGGGATGTTGAATAACAAGTGTCCATTGAGTGTAGTTCATCCTGTAGTTAAAATTAGTTACAGCAATCTTGGCACGCCAGTAGTCCTTGTAGTTGACCTTCACATGCCAGTGAACTCGGACAGGGCACATATGATGGGTGCATTGGAGCAACGGTGTATTATCCTTCTTAGGCGTGTTTATTCCCTTCCTGCGAGCCTCCTTGGAGTTACTCCTGCATTCGCGGGGATTGTCGACTCTCAGTTCCAAGATTGTATAGCCAAAAAGTTTTAACTGCGGAGATTAGTATGTGATTGTGGTTAAGCCAGTAGGCAACGAAAAGAAGTAGCTTACTTAATGCAGCTGTTCTTGTTCCGGCAACCGCATGCACAAGTCTGACAAGGAGTGATTGTCTCGTTGTAGAAAGATGAGAATGAAACACAGCAACTAGGATGCTTGGAGACCAGGAACTGTGAGTAAGTGCATGTTACATTCCATGTCACTGCATAAAAGTAATATACGTTGAATTGAGTCCTGAATCACCAGTGTCGAGAAAATGCTTAGACCATTACCCTCTATGGCTCAATTGTATTCAATAGAGGAGGTTGAAAACTTCTCAAACCTCAATGGATGAATTCTACGCTTTTCTGTATACTAAAATGCAGCATCTAGGAAGCTAAAATGTTGAAGGAAATGAGAACTTACTAAGTGCTTGGGTCTTACGCCTGCGATCAGGCGTGAAGAACACTGTGGATGGCACAATCTTTGCAGGGCCACAACTGTAGCCTGGTCCTGGTCCAAGCAAAGTGAAGTTCTTGGGAAGTTTTACTGTTTTGTTTGAGGTGCCAGCAAGTCCAACACTGACTTGAAAAGCTGAGACAGAACCTGCAGGATCCTGTCCCCAAGCTGACACCACACCTCCTTTGCAACAGTTGGTAAATTGCTGGTTATAAGGGACTCCAGGAAGCAGGTCCACAACCGTGGGCGTCTTCTTACAGCAATGTGGTACGTTGCCCTTGAACTTGGAACAGTCACCTTGTTCTGTTGTTTGAGCCCCCACCATGGACCATATTACTTCTTTCTTCGCCCACGTCCATCCTAGGGTCCACCCAGGACTTATTATATGCCGGTACATTTGGAAGTTGTTTAACGTTACAGTAGCCTTCAAGAATTTGATGAAAGATAGATTATTTATTAGTTTACATCTAGCCTGTTACTTAGTTTTGATGTCACTTACTGGATTTAACCGAAAATGACGAAGGGAAAATAGAATTCTAACATATAGTCTTGGGACTGGTTTCTTTCTTCCTTTTTTTTAGTTTCTGAGATGAAATGAAGCATAGGAATTGTGATATTCAAAATGGAGGTGAGCCTTCAATGTTTTCTCCGACCATATATCAATTTTCTTATACCAGGACGGCACCCTTGATCAAACTTAAATTCCAGCTATAAAAAATTGAAATTCTAGCCTGAATTTGTCTGAAAGAGAGTTTTTTCATACTTGACCGTTGAATTTGAGATATAGAAGTCTGAAACGGATTGAAAAAGTAATGAGGCCTCTAAGTGTATTGCAAATTCCCTGCTTTTGAGCCAAGTTAAATTGCTTTAAATGACGAGTATACTCACCACGTAGCCATCTGGTGTCCAAGACATTATATCCCATTTGATAGTTATATTTCCATTCGGATCGAGCGGATCATATGCAGCTACAATCATAAAAGAGAAAGCAACATTAATGCATGAATAGACTGAAGCACAGATTCATGAGTGAGATGCAAATTGTAATTTCCAAGCTGATAGTCTGAGAATGATGTTTACCGGCATATGGAAGCATCATAAGAGCTAGACCAATCACGAATATGACCTTCATTTCTGTAAACAAAGAGAACTGCTGGCTTTCTGCTTCCAAGGTGATTTTCTGATGAGTCTCTGCAGACCTGTTGAAGCCCATTACCTGAGGCTCACCAAAATGGAAAACCTCCTACCGAGGACTTAATGTTGCAGCATCATCATCTCTGAAGAAGAGCAAAATGAAAGTTCTTGCCTGTAGATGTCTCACCTACTGGTTGTTAGGTGCGTCGTGAGATTAGTTTTCGTCTCTCCTTAAGCTTCTGCCACACTTATCATCTCGTTTAGCCTATAAATTTGCCACCTGTTTCTGCATCTTGAAGCAAAGTTTTGGCGAGAAATGATGGGGAAGCCGGAGGTTGAACACAACAGCTCAACGGTCCATCACTGTCAGACTGGAGTTAACCCTCACGTGTAGAAGCTTACAAGCATTGGACTTGCTTTGTTATTACGTCTCCATCCAACTCAATTTGCCTCTTCAACATTCTATAAGTTTGGTGCTGTCATAGTCTTTATGTGAACACAAAGTTACACCGCCCGACAAGTAATGGATTCTCCAGTTTCATATAGTCTACCTGTTGATTTATGCCCTATAACCAATCGCTTTGATTGTAGTATAGTGATAAATTATTTAAAAGTATTATTTATCTTGTACATATTTAGATGTATATAATAAAGTCCATGGAATAATTGTACATTACAAATGAAATTATAATGAAATTATAATTATGAGATTCATATTGCATTTATGAATTATTACTAAATGTTTCTGATTATTGTTCTATTAAGATTGGACATTAATGGAACGTAAAAAGACTAACATACGTTGTGTTTTTCCTTATAAAGGAAGTAGTCGATCTCAAAGGCTAAATTATAAAGGTACTTAAACAAACGTGTGGGTGCTTATTAGAGAACAAGTTTACTGAACAAACCTGATATGAGAAATCCATTTAGAACATTACTTATATGTCTATGGAATTCTCATTGTGATGATTGTATAAGTGATCCTTTAACTTGAGGTCACCAAAGTTATCTTGTATAGGGATTGCCACGTTTTGATACTATTTATGACCTAATTAATCATGGGTTGTTCAATCGGTAGTCATTGGATGTAGCATGAATTATATGAAGATAGTTGTGTGATCAAGA
>JANZXR010000007.1:14880954-14897427 GCA_027575705.1 Erythroxylum echinodendron
CCTTATATAGTCAAGAGCCTTGCCCCAATTGTTTCTCCCAACCAATATGGGACAACTAAAGGAGCCAAACTCAACATCCGTGTCGCTGGAGACAACAGGAACAAGAATTGGTTCTTATGTCAAAACTAAAATTTTTAAACAAGTTATATTAGTAGAAAAAGTAAAGCCTTGGATACTGCATCCAGCAATGCAGAATAAGAGTAAATGACTTTCTGTTATAAGCAATCTTGCCGTTTTTATGGATCAGTGTGGGTTATGTGCTTGTAAGTAAAGCTGGAACTTGTGTTTTGTCGTTGAGTGTCCTTAGTAATTGCTACTTCATCTCGAAATGCCAATTTACATCTAAGGGAACATTTGCTGAATGTGGTGTATTAAGTGTGCAGGAAATAGTGTGCTTGGCTTTTTATCAATTTAGTGATTGGAGAAGTTCCTACTTGGATGGAAGTTTACGCGTTATAAAGGACGAGTATTGGCATGCGACCCTCCATGTCACTGCAATTAACAAACAAACTGTAATTAGTCTTCTGATACCCTACAACTATAAAATGGAATAGATAAACAGAATATATTTGGGGTTTTCTCACAGAGTGACTTTTAACTGACTTCCTAATCAAGAAGCAGTTGACCATAACTATAATTGATAAAAAATTCAACTCTCCTCCGGAATCTGTCAGGATTTGATACAACCATAGAAGATGAGGTTCATCAGACACTTACTCAATGCTTGAGTTATTCGACGACCATCAGATGAGAGGAATATGCTGGGGCGAATAATTTTTACACGCCCGCAGGTGTAACCTCTTTCTCGAGGTAATAAAGTGAAGTTTTTTGGCAGGACTACTGTTCTATTGGTATTACCAGCATTTCCAACACTCAGCTGAAAGGTAGAAACTGCAGTTGAAGGGTCTTGTCCCCAAGTTGACAACACACCCCCTTTGCAGCAATTGGCAATCTTTTGGTTGTAAGGTACTGTCGGAGGCAAATCAACAATTGAAGGATTCCTCTGGCAACTATGTGGTGTAATTGTTTTGAACTTGGAGCAGTCTCCTTGATGAGTGGCTTCAGCTTCTCCTTGATGAATGGCTTCAGCTCCAAACATAGACCATATGAACTCTCCCTTAGTCCATGTCCAGGCTAGGTTCCAGCCAGGGCTCAGAATAGGGCGACAAAGTTGGTAGTTGGATATTGTCACCACTGCCTGGAATATCCTAAAATTATAAAATGTTAAAAAAATATATGCATCTAATGCCACCTTAAAATCATCGTTCCCTTACTTTGGAAACCCTATTTGTATAAACTATTTAAGCGACAACACTATTAAGGTTAGTCCTTATATCTACTTTTTTTGTTTTTGTTTTTTGCGTGTATGATGTAGTGTGTCATCTACTGCAAGAAAAAGAAGTAGAACTTGCCACATAACCATCTGGAGTCCATTGCATAACGTCCCATTTGATCGTAATGTTTCCATCTGGATCCAGCGGGTCGTATGCCTCTGAAACAGTATATCACAGTTTTAGAAGAACGAAGCAGACCAAAAAGGGTAATCAGTACAAGCAGAATCGAAATACAAATGTTCTCTTTGTGCACCAAAAACTTACCAGCATGAGGGAAAAGAGCAATGAAGATGATAGCTAACGCAAATCTATAAACAAATCTCCGTAAATCCATGCCAAGTTCTCTCCTATTTGGGGCTTTTCACCAAGAAAACAAGACAGAAAATTAGATGAACACAAGTAGCAAATTCTCTTGCAATTGTTTTAAACACTACAGCGAATAGTCAACGCCAACTTGATAGCTGCTTCATTTTTTTTATCTCAAATAAATTATTATCCAAACTTTGTTCATTATGTATGAAGGATGAGACTTTACGTACGGTATGAAGAGACAGCAGGCTGTGGGGCAAATAGTCAACTCTGAGAACGGAATCACATAATGCTTCAACCCAGAAACTATGCATTTTTCAATGGGCAATGTATTAATAGGAGCATGATGGCTTGTCATTGACCAAAAGGCTCCCTTATTTTAGAGTTAGGATCTTTTCTACAATTTTATGATATTTTATTATGTCCTATGAATCTCAACTATTTATTTACGTAAATTTTGAGTAAGTCCCGCATAAATAAATGCAGGATTCGCATAAATAAATAGTTGAGATTTATGAGATAGAATAAGATACTATAAGAAAAGATCCTTTCTCCTTATTTTAGTGCTAACTGCTAAGTCACATGTTGTTATAAGTTTTAAATGTCCAATTGACCTGAGATGAAACGTTGACCTGCTGACCAGCAAAGAGTTTACAAGTTATCTGTGGCCAAGATTCCAGAACCATAGCCGCACCTTCCCATGAACTGTAAAAGATTCAATGATTGACTTCTATTACATAACATGGTATTATTCCGATCAGATTTCTAAATTATCGTGGTCGAATCCGTTATGGCAACTTCCTATGTTCCATTCACATTATCTATAAATGGGTGTGCAATCACAAAGTAGCTGTCAATTAATAATTTGAGCCCTTAGTTGCAATCAAAGTACATTGGTTGGGATTATATTTCTCGAGTTTCCTACCTTGTATAAAGTTCTGATAAATTGGCAGCTGACTTAGGAGCTTTCGGATTGACTTGCAATTTTTTTACGATGGACACTAATTAATTATTCAAGTTTATTTGTCTAAGGCATCAAGTTCATGTCTTAGAGTTTCTTAACATAGCACTACATGTCTTTAATCTCTCGGGATGTTAGAAAATATTGAATATGGCTTGAATTAATTCAAAGTCAATGGATTAGACCTAATTAATTTAAAATTTAGACAAGTATGAGATATAGTTGAAAATAAAAAATAAAAATGATGTCATTTTGAAAAAATATTTTAAATAACATTATTTTGATCTTAAGTTTAACAACATAATTATTTAAAACCATTTCATTTTAAAAAACTGCCTTATAATGACATCGTTTTAGACGATCTGAGTCATGAACTCAAGCCATACCCTTAGAGAGTCAATTGGGCTGGAATTATTGTCTTTTCTATTAATCTCTCCTGACAACCTAATTCCTTAGATTATTAAGAGTATGGTTTAATTTAAATTAATTTTTTTATTTCTCTATGTAGTTTATATCTTATATCTCTTCGCCCAATTAACTGTTCAGATTTTATTTTGACACTTCCTTTTCTTATTATATTTTTCATATAATAATATTGAATAAAATTTATTTTTAAGTCTAGTCTATGTATTAAGAAATTATAATTTTATTAGTAAATAAATAAGTGATTTTATTTAATTTAAATTAAAACATATCCTTAATGGTAATAGGTGATAAAAATAAAGATAATATGAGTCCCTAATCTATTCTTTATAAATTAATTTGTGTACTATCTTTTAGGAGTAATAAAGGAAATTGAGTCCCTATCTTGGAGCCCGCAACCCAAGTTCAAATTTAATTGAGTTTTGAGCTGCGTAAGGCCTAATCAAACTATAGGAGAAGGACTCAAGAAGGCAATTGATGACTAGAAGGATGGGAGGAATAAGGATTTAATTACAGTTATGCTGCAATAAAGTGAAGAGGAGCAATAGAAATGGATCAATCAATGCCCTTCTTCAGGATAAGGGCCTCCTTTCATGATTTCCCAAAAAGTGGGGTCTTCAAGTACTTAAACAATATCAAACCATCGTCAACCTCTTTTTGGTTAAACTTTATAGTCTTATAGAAGTTTTATCTAGCTCGGAGAAAATAGATGACCCTCTAGGCTATAGATGAGCACTATGAAATTGAAGAGGACAATAAGACAATGGCATCACATGTTTTTAGGTGTCTAAATGTTAGACCCTTAAGTCCTAATTGCGTAATCGTGTAGACATTGGCGAGCCTTTAACCAATGTTTGACACTCAAGACTACACAGTACAAGGCAAACACACGCGAATAGGCACGGAAAACATGAATTGTTAATGAGTTGGCTTGTATTGATGCATATTGTCAGAAATCTTCGATGAGATGTAAGATTCAAGTGTGAACCAAAAGAAGCTTGAGATGGACCTTGGGTTAAAGATTAGCTGGATCACATGTATAAGAGATTATATGAGATATCTAAAGAATTAATGTGTGCTCAAATAGATAGATCATAACTAATGGACTTGACATGGATAAGCAATAGACCTGACCAATCTGGTATGAAAGGCTTTGGGCTTGGATGGCTCATCGTTAATGGATAGAGATTAAGTGGAGTTATTGGATGATGTGGATGATAAGTTCACAATAGATATACATCAGCTCTAAAAGATAAAGACCATATGCGAGGATCATTTGAAGATAGTGAAATTCTTTATGGATATGAATGTATCTTTCTTAATTAAATGTAATATCTTATCTTATTAGTGGAGATGTAGCTACATCCTATCAGATAGAGTCCTATTTGGATGTAAGTGTTATCTAATTAGTTAGTTTGATATAATATGATAAGGATAAAAGTGATCTAATTAGTTCAGTTTAAATAGAATTTAGAATTATAAAGCCAAAGATGTCTATAAATAACTTATTTGAGTTTTACTTATGGGAATAAAGATAGAGAGAAAGGGAACATATTGAGAGAGAACATTTCTTTGTATACTTTTAGGAAAGCAATACTACAAGAAAAATGTCGTTTTGTGACGGACATTACTGACAGAAAACATTAACATTCGTCAGTAAGTAAAATTAGCGGTGGACATTACTGACGGACAAAGACGTCGTAGAAACGGCCGTAACTAATAATTACCGATAGAAAATCATGATTTACTTGGTAAATGTATCGACAGATAACTAATGTATCATTGGTAAATTTATCAATGTCCCGTTGATAAATTTACTGATGGATTCCTGTGCGGTTGACCGTCGGTATATTTACCAACAGAACATGACCTTTCGTCGGTAAATTTACCAATGGTTTACAGTTTTCTGTCGGTAAGATTGTTCAAACATTACCGACGGTTAAGTAATGGTTATGTTTTTTTCCATCGGTGAGTTTACGGATGGAATTAGTTATTATGTCTGTGATTACCAACGACTTATGGTTTGTTATTCCATCTGTGATTACCGACAGCTTACGGTTGGTTATTCCCTCTGTGATTACTACCGACGGATATTCTTTTTCTGTCTGTGATTGTCGACGATCAATTTTCTTCCATCAGTAATGCTTTTAATTTAATGACAGAACCACCGATGTCCATCGGTAAATAAATCAGAATTTTTTTTAATAATGTACTATCAATATCTTCAATAAATTTTATTTCATGATGCTATAATTGATGCATAGTTTAAACAACTATTAATGAAATAATATACATTTAATTTTTTAAACATAAATTTGATAGATGATATAAAGTTGAAAATATATTAATTGATAATAAAAACATTAAATTGTACATAATAAGTTTTCGTAATTCTAATAAAATGACAAAAAGTACACTATTAATTTGGAGACGACAGATGCTTTGATTGGTGCGCTGAGGTGCTACCCTTACCCTTCAACTCATCCACCTCATTACAGAGCTGAGTTATGTACTCCATTGACTGTTGCAATTGATTTATCGACTTTTGTAACTGAGTTGCCAATGTCTACATTGTGCTCCGAAGTTCTTGGGCTTCATTGGTTGGACTTCATTCGTTATAATAAAAATTGGTTTTTACTTTGTCTTTTGTTTGTTTATTGTTGCCTATAATTATTTAATACTTTTCTAGTATTCTTACTCAAGTGTGAGAGTTAAACACTTTAAGGTTTGTGAAGTTTTAAAAAATAAGTTAGTTGGCTGACAATTATGTATGAAGTCTGAGTCTTACTTAATCGGACTTAGTGATATTGTCTTGCAAAGGAGTAGGTGTGACTTCAAGATAAGTTTGGTATCTAGGAAAACCTTTGTAACAACTAGTATCAGAGCTATATTTCAATAAGTGAGAGTTAGCAATTTGACAACCTGTGTCAATAGAGTGGAGCCACTCATAGGGTCAATTCCTCAAGGAAAGGAAGGGCACTTCTTAGTCTTCTCAGTTCAATATTTTGGAGGTGCAAATTCAACAATTGCATCATCAAATTATAGACTTGATGAAGGCATAAGAGGATTTTATATTGGAGATTAGAATCTTAGGGTGTGCCATTGCAATGCAGGACATTAGGCATGTTAAAAGCACTTTGGAGAAGGCACGAAAGCTCCAAGTTTTCAAAAGTAAGTGAAGTACAAAGGAGTTAGAAAATTTTTTGTGAGAGGTGGAGTACTTTATAGTAGCAAAGGTGTCTGATTTAGAAAGTCGTTAATCACGGCTATATATATGGTGAAGGATGCAAAGTTATGGTGGAGAATGAGAACCTCCAATGACATTAGTGTGGGTAGACCTCCTATTGACATTTGAAAGAAGATGAAAAAGGAGATAACGAACCAATTCCTCCCTAAAAAGAATTCATGGCTCAAGAAAGAAGCTTTGAAGTGTTTGAAACAAGATGGCTCAATGCGGCAGTATGTAAGGAAATTTACATTTTTGATGTTGGACGTGTAGAATATGTCTAAGGAAGACAAGTTATTCAACTTCATAAGCGGTTTGCAAGGTTAGACACAAATGAAGCTTCGAAGATAGAATATGAAAGACCTCCCAAACTTGATAATGGTTAAGGATGCCTTGGCGGATCTCCAAATCCCATTACCAATTCAATCTAGCAATGTTAAGAACAATGGTGGGATATAGAATGACTCGGAGAAAGGTAAAGAGAGGGTATGTGAGTCTTTTCAATACAAGTTTAAAAAACAAAAAAAAACATGATATTACTTATTTCATTTATGAAAGGCCAAACTTTGCTCATGAATCTCCAAAACAGAAGATGGGTGAGGAGCAAATGAATTTCATGGAGAAAGAGAGAATGACTTGACAAAAGAAGTCTACCTTAATAATTATGTTATGTTGGGCGTAATAGGACTTGTGAAGGAGCATCTAAGCAAAAGTAAGGATAAACCCAATAGAGGGGGAAAATGGTACATTAGAGATATGCTAATGACTAAGGAGTCTTCGAGGAAACCACATTTAGAAGAGTGCCTATGAATTATTTAGACGAGCGTGTTAAGTTCTTCTACTAGGGGTGGTTTGTTAAAACTCTAAGGTTTTGTTTGGTTGGGGTTTTTATAATAGAATGGAATGGAATGTAATATTATTCCATCATTTGATAGGAAGTTTTATCATGAAATGGAATATAATGAGAGGGAAAAGGAGAGTTTTATATTACATCTCATTCCATTCTAAACGGTAAAAATAAAAAACCTCTGATTTAGGGAGTTTAAGATGGAATGAAAAATGATAAACAACTTTACACTATATTACATTATAAACCCTTCATCCAAATAACATTTTACTATATCACATTATAAACCTTTCCATCCCTTCCAAACAGCAATTTTCTAATATGACATCTATTTACGTTCCATTCTATTATAAACCATTCTATTCCATTAAAAACTTTAGGTCCAACCAAACATAGCCTAAGTCTTAAATGTAGAATCATGAAGGTATTGGTGAGGCTTGACCAATATTTGATACTCGAGATGACAAAACAAGGCAAAGAATTACGAGCAAGTAAGAAAAAGGGCATTGTCAATGCATTAGCATGCATTGGTGCACATTGGCAAAAATATTCAACGAGATGCAATATACGAGTGTGAGAATGAAAAAAAGGAAAAACTTGAGACAGAACTTAAGTTGAAGGTTACCTGGATCATTCATGAGGGAGATATATGAGAGCTCTAAGGACTTAATATGTTCTTAAATAAATGGACAATGCCTCATGAACTTGGCATGTGTAAGCATTGGACCAAACAAGTATGATATGAAATGATTTGGTCTTGGATGACTTATCATTAATAGATAGTGGTTAAGGGGAAATCCTGGATGATATGGTAGATAATATCACAATATATATACATCAGCTCTAAAATGCAAAGACCATAGGGAGGATCATCTGAAGATGGTGAAGATATTCATGGATATGGATGTATCTGTTTTAGTTAAATGTAATCTCTTATATTGTTAGTTGGATGTAGTTAAATCCTATCATATACAGTTCTATATAGATGGTGGTGTCATCCAATTAGTTAGTGTGATCTACTCTAATAAGGATAGATGTAATTTAGTTAGTTCAGTTCAATTTGGATTCTGAATCATAAACTCAGATGTGCCTATAAATAGCTTATTTGAGTCTTGCTCTTAGGAATAGAGATATAAGGGAAGGGAACACATTAAGAGAGATAATTCCTTTTTATACCTTTAGGAAAGTAATAAAAGTTAGTTTTTACCGTAGCTCTTATGTATTTATTGTTGCCTATGATTTTTTAATACTTTCGTAGCATTCTTACTCTAGTGTGAGAGTTAAACACTTCGAGGGTTATGACATGTTTAAAAACAAGTTAGTTAGTCGAAGATCACTTGAGAAGACTCAGTATTGCTTAATCGGATGGATTAAGTTGGAATAAGTATGGCGTCTAGGAAAACATTTGTAACACTACCATTATAGTAGGATATACTGAATAAAATTGAATTAGAAGAGGCCACTGGTAGGAAGTTAATTGAAGGAATAAGGAATTAATTATAATTATACTAAAGTGAAGTGAAGAGGAAGAGCAACAGAGGGTTTAATGTTTTTGAAAATGATATAGTATTATTTATGAAAAAATAATATCATTCTAATAAAGCTATATGGCATTCAAACTTCAAACTGTACGAGACCATAAAACTCAAGTCTGAATTTGGTAATTTTCAAATAAAAGAACTTCAAACTCAATTTAAAACTCAGTTAACTCAGATCAAACTCGTTAATTTTAAACTAATTTAGACCGAACTTGGACATAAATATTATTCCTAATTTAAGCATGCATTTAAGCTATTTAATTAACCTTATTTCGAAATTGACCAAAATCTATAGTCAATAGAGATGCCACATTTATTACTTTTTTATATTGAATCAGTGTTCATACTATTCTTGTAAATATCAAGTTCCGTATGGCATGTTTTAATGATCAAGTTTTATATGGCATGTTTCAATGATTTATTGCATTATTATATGCTTACTTATGGAGACAACAGAGAAACCAGAATCTTGAATTTGAAATTAGGAATTATATTTTAATATAGGACATAGAAAAATAATTAAATCAACATTGATGAGAAAATTTGGGTATATTCAAATTAAGGTTTTCGATTGTAGATAAATTAAAGATTTTTTATAATAGAAAAGCGATATCAAGGGTTTACGATAGGAACCATTAAGGGCCTATTTGGTTAGATGTTAATTAATAGAACAGAACAGAATGGAACGATTTATAATGGAATAGAATATAATATAGTGAAATGTTGCTTAGGAGGGATGGAAGAGTTCATAATGTAACGCAGTGAAATATTGTTTGGAAGATGGATGAAATGAAATGTAATGTATAATAAATGACTATTATACCTTTTATATTAAAATGGTTGCTGCAAGAGGTTTAATGCTATGATTTTGAAACAAAAATCATGTCCAATTAAAAATTCATGCACAACTGTGTCAAATAATTTTTTATATATTTCCTATTTTAAAACAATAAAAATTTTAATAAAATTTTTATTATTTTATTATGAATTATATACAATTTATTATTAATTATATAAAAATATTATTATTAATTATTTAATAAATTTTATTCTATTATATGTTTATATTTTAAAATTATTTATTTATATTTATATTTTTATGGAAATATATACAAACAATTAAAGAATAATTTTTTATATATTTTCTATTTTCATTAATAAAAATTTTATTATATTATTAATTATATACAATTTTTTATTAATACTATAAAAATATTATTAATAAGGTAAGGATAAAAAATATAAAAATATTATTAATTATATACAATGGGTTTAGGGTTAGAAGAAATAATTGATATTAAGAAAAATTATTGAGGATATATTAGGTAGTATGTATTTATTAGTTTACGTTTCATCCTAAACCTCCCAAATCGGAGGTTTCTTATTTTCACTATTTAGGATGTAATAGAACATAACATGAAACTCTCCGCTTTCATTCCGTTCCATTTCATTATAAAATCTTCAACCAAACGATGGAAGTGATACGTTTCATTCTGTTCGATCACTAAACTTCCAACCAAAGTGACCCTAACTCCTTGATGACCAACATTGATAGCACTGTTGGTTAGCCATTTATGAGCACCACCGTAGGTTGAGGGCCATCCTTGTTGTAGTGATTCGCTACTGATAGTGGTGGCAAGGACAACAAGCTTACCAACAACGGAAGCAGAAAATATGTGTGATAGAAGTCGCAAAATTAACGGAGAAAGTTGGCATCTCCGATGAAAGGAACGATGATACAATGAAGAGAGCCGTGGATAAGGTCATTGGACGTGGTAACAGAGACCACCAACAACAAAAGGACAAAGAAAATGGTGACAAATTTTCTAATTGGAAAGGGAAAGTCCTTTTAGTGTTAAGGTTTATGGACCTCGATTTGGCATTTCATATGGAAGTACCGTAACTTCCTAAAAATTCAGGTATGCTGAATAAGATCTGCTCCCCATATGAAAGTTGTTACTAATTTAAACACTTAAGTTTGATGCTTATCAAGTCTCATGTAAGTAAAGTCCTTACAAGTTCCATTTCAAATATTGGTAAGGCAACATTTTTTATGAAGACAATTGAAGAACAATTTAAGAAATCTAGCAAGGATCTAGCAAGTAACCTGATAAAATGCTGACAAGTATGAGGCTTAATCTGACCAAAGTTGTGTGAGAGCATATCATAGAAATGAGGGATATTGCCACTCAATTGAACCCCCTAAAGATTAAGATGTCTATCCATTCCTTACACATTTTGTTTTCAATTCTTTCCCTAAAGAATATATGCATTTAAGATATTTTATAATGTATATAAAGAAAATTGGTAGATAGAGGAATTACTACCCATGTGTGTTTAAGAGGAAGAGAGTCTAAAGCATAATAAGTTAGAAATTGTATATCTATTAGGTTTAGAAAAAGGGCTCAAGTCGGACCCAACTCAACATAAAATTAACAAACTCAGTTTGAGTTGACTGATTTTTAAAGTAGACCCGAGCATTTTTGTCTTAATTTTTACGCTCGAGTCCAAACCCATATCAAAGTCCCACCTAATTTATAATCAAAATGATATCATTTTTCTACATAACAAATGAAAATAAAGTCCTTGTGCCTATTTAGTGCGCTAATATTACCTGTTCATTGATGTGTCTGTGTTGTATATCTCGCTCCTTACTCCTTCCTCCAATGTTCTTCCACTTTGTCGCTTCATTATGTGGGTCACTCATTATTTACAAAGGCTTTAGGACTTTGTTAAAGCAAGTGAAGTGACTCAGTAAATGGTAAATCGTGTTGTGTTGTTCACTTAAGTTGAATAAAACTACTAATAGCTTTGTTATATTAAAATATATTATCTTAGAGCCTCATTTTTATTCAGTAAGTGGCGTATTGAGTTTGGGAGTTAATGTCATATTAGTGAAAGTAGAAATAATATGGACTAATTTCGTATGTGGTGTACTCCATAGTAAACTCACTGATTCATACTCCATAGTAAACTCAATTATTCATAGTAAAATATTCAAGATCCAAAAATAACATTTAAAATTTATAGCAAAAAATTATTCAGGTGCTATTTAGTTGACCTTTCATTTTAATTAACCTTCAAGGCCCCAATTCGTAATACCGTAAAGAAAGACATCTTTGAGATTTACAAAAATCAAAGGAATTTATTAATATAGTCTCATAATAGTCATTTAAACTTATTTCATATTCGACCATACTAGAAGAATTTAGTCTTCATGGTTTAACTTAAAATCTATATCATGTTAGTAACAAATATAACCAATTAAGCTTAGATTCACAGCTAAACTAAATATTTCTCACGTACATAAATTTGACCAAAGTAAATGTCAGTCCTTAATGTCATTTTTTTTACTTTCATTATTGGTTTTAATTTGGTTAATATAACATTCAAGACATATTCATCTCACCAAATAGTCAAAAAAAACATGTATATCAAATTTTCAAATTCAAACATAATATATGCCAGTTAAGGAAAATGCAAATTATAAGTCCAAAATCTAAATTAATCACATATACAACTTCATTTAGCATCCAATTAAATATTTTTAACATCAATTTTATAAAACCTCAATTTTATCTTAAGAAACATCATACACAGTTTTTAGGAAAAAATAAAATTGCATGAACACATATCAAATTGATGTCTAATTCTTCAAATTAAATTTCAATAAACTTCAATTTTACTGTCAATTCCTTATTCCTTCTCTTTCCCTTTTTCTCTCTCCTTCAATTCCTATTCTTTATCTTCATAAAATTTCGTAAAAATTCAATTTCATACATTTTATTCATTAATGCATGCAACAACCTAAAATCATGTACTAAAAACAACCAAAACTCTATTAAATTACCTTGTTAAATTCAGGTTCTATTAATCAAAAAATCTAGTTTTTCTTCATCTTTTTCCCAAAATTCCTGTTGATAAGATGATTTTAGGGACCCTAGGTTGATGATTTAGTATTTAATTGTAGATTTAGGGGTTAAAGGTAGGGAAATTTGGCTTGAAAATGGAAGAAAATGAAAGAAAATGGAGAAGAAAGAGGGAGGGTTGTTCCTAGCAAATTTGGGGGAAGAAGAGAATATAAATCTAATAGTTTTAATAAAAATGAAACTTAATCCAAGAAATACCGAACTTTCACTCTTTACTTTATTTTTCAAGATCAAAAATTAAAATTTAATTTTAATGCAATAGTTGGATTTAATCCAACTAAAATATCTTTATTTAATAACTTTTAAAATTCATAGTAAAAAATTATTTGGGTGCTATTTAGTTTATCCTCTCATTTTAATTGACCTTCAAGACCCCAACTCGTAATAACATAAAGAAAGAAATCTTTGAGATTTATAAAAAAACAAAGGAATTTGCAATGGAAGATGTTTGCCATTACATCAAATGTGTGGATGACATATAACCAAAAGAAGGATTATATGGTTGGGATGACATATTACATTTAAAATGAGTAGACTTTACATAGTTGAATCCTAATGTAAATAATACCTTTTTAATTTTGTTATCAGTTATTCATTGATTATGTTATAATTGATATTTTTCATATTCTTAAATGATATATTTACTTATGTCCTGATGTCCAACATAAGTGGAAGGTTAATTACTATATTAGATGAGTGCTTAAAAGATCATAACATTAACCAAAACTCTCAACCATAACTTTAGTATAAACGGCACCATGATCGAAAAAGTGAAAACCAAGTAAGAGATTGGGAGCCCATTGATGGATGGGAGATTATTCCAAATGCACTGTTTTTGGCATATTATGAATTTGATAGTGAATGATGAGTTGAAGATAATAAAGAAATGGGTACGGGCAATATGAAATAATGTAGTTTATTAGAATACAATACCTAAAATGAGTTAAAAGGTTTTAAGATACTACACAGTAACTATACATTTTATACATAAATAATTTGAGTTTGGGTTGTCTAATAAGATATAATTCAACATTTAAGATTTTTGAGTTGGAAACTAAGTATTGAGGCATTCATCAAGTTGAAACAATAAGATTTTTAATGTACTTGCTTACTGACAGAAGAGCAATGGTAGTTACCTAAAGTAATTTGTGCAAAGTTGGTGATATTGTTGTTCATAGGAACAAAATATCCAACTTCATGCATTTGCTTTGCTATAATATTCCAGATTAAACTAGCATTGTATAAGTGCATTTTAATTCCAATTAGGTGATTCAAATAATAACTGATCAAATGATGAAGAAATTTAATACTTATTAGTCTATAGTTAGTAAAACCATAGTAGCCATTTCTATGATGGACCCGAGATAAAAAATAGAGGGACTTTAAATTGTTACTGATAGTTCTACGGTGATTAGAATGAAGGAAATGTCGATATTATTAAACACTCTGGTATGATTTGTTTAAAGATTATCAATTAAGAATGGGTAAAGATTTAGTAGTTTACTATATGTTTCATCTATTGTTGATAAATCATTATTAAGTACATTTAGAAGTTTAAGTTAGATAAATATTTGGAAGAAGATATTGTGACCACAACTGATAATGAGCATTTTGATATATTATCATAGTGAAGTCGAATGGAACTCAATATCTAATAATGTAAGTAATTTTGCTAGACTTGTTAACAATTACAATTTCTTTTGTTACTTTTGAGTCTACTTTTAGTACTGGTGTTTAGATAAAAGTCCTCATCATAGTCAACTTCATCCTAAAACTATTAAGCCCTGATATGTTTCTGAAGTTGGTTACCTTCTAAAAATATTCAAGGTAAACTCGATAATTTATCATAGCTTAGTTTTTTTTATAATGTCATTTATTATATTATCTTTTTTATGTTGTGATAGATACAAAGATAATTTATCTAATTAAAATTTTATTTGAATTAGTATTTGATGTGTGCTTAATTGTTTATACGTTCACTTCTTAACACTTACTCTTTAAAGACCTATGGAGGGCCAAACTTCCTTATTCCGGTTCAATGATGAATCAATGTCGAGCATCACATTTGAGCATATTGTCATCATGTATTGTAAATCTCTCTCTCTTTAGGGATTGCTTACATTATTCTATATCTATTGATTTGGGTATTTGTGTATAGATGATCTGAATGTGTTCATTAGATTATTTTTATGTAAACCCATTGCTAGAATCTCTAATACAATACATAATCATTGTGTTTAGGATTCATTTGTGGCAACTAATGATGTTGAATCATTAGGGATAACGTAACATAGGTTAATTAACTTGAACTTGTATGGTTGTTGCCTAGATTGATTTGTTTTCCTTATTTATAATGCGGCTATCCAACTAAATCTATAGAGCTTGTTATAAGTAGTTCGATAGCTAGGTTTAAGTAAAGAGCTTATTTTGATTAAACTCAATCTAAGGGAAAACTAGGGTTGACAGAGCTTGTTTTTAATCTACGAGCAATTGTTTCTAAGAGAGGTGTGAGAACAATATGACAATAACGTATGTTTAACTGTCAAACCTCATTTTCGGAGTCTAACTTTCATGCTCTCTCTGATATCATAAGACAACGGACCCCATTTTCGGAGCCCAGCGATCGCAGTCGGATAACATGCATTCATCAACTATACTTGTATTCAAAACTCCCCTTTCTAAGCTCAGCTCTGCTCTCCGAATAGTCGACTTGCAACTAAATAGTCTACTTATCCAATGCTCCATTTCAACCCGAATACCTCAAGGAATAGCGTTGGTGAGTCCACCATGTTACACATGTACCTGCTTCGGGGCTATAGGAATAACTTTTTCTATAGGCATCCAATTTAGGGTTTCTTTAGATAGTTTGAAAGAGGACTTCAAGAGTTACAACTTTCATGAAGATCTCAAAGACCACTTGAATCTTCTGAAGGGTTGAAAATAGGGTAGAAGATAAATCGTGAATAGTAACACAGACGAAGTCTGTGAACAATAACACAGAAGAAGTCCGTGGACAGTAACACAGACGACCTGTGAACAGTAACACAGAAGAAGTCTGTGAATAGTAACAAAGACGAAGTCTATGAACAGTAACATAAACGAAGTCTATGAACAGTAACGCAGACGAATATGTGTACAGTAACACAGACGATATTCTTCAACTAATATAACTTCTTAACTCCTTCTCATTATCCTTTGTGGTTGGACTATGGTCTGTGTTCTATCTTTTGTAGTTGACTTTTATCTTCTGTGTTAACCATTTATCATCCATGGTCTATCTTCTGTGTTCTATCTTCTATGTGATGACGTGTCCTCTGTGTTCTGACGTCATCACAGACGATACTTCTACTCTTTATTCATCCTTTCCTTTGTGTTTTGATGTCAGTACAGACGATACTTCTCCTTCTAAATTTCCCTTACCTCTGTGTTGTGACGTCAATACAGACGATACTTCTACTCTTTATTCATCCTTTCCTCTGTGTTTTGATGTCAGCACAAACGATACTTCTCTTTCTAAATTTCCTTTGCCTCTGTGCTGTGACGTCAGCACAGACGATACTTCTACTTTTTATTCATCCTTTCCTCTGTGTTCTGACGTCAGTACAGACGATACTTCTACTCTTTATTCATCCTTTCCTCTGTGTTCTGACGTCAGCACAGACGATATCCTTCCTCTGTATTTTTTCTTTGCTCTACCTTATTTAATGCAACCATCAACCCTCTCAATGCTCTCATTCATTCAAATATCACGTCAGAAATACCCAAACATAAAACTTAACAAAGATCATAATCATGCGCAGTTCATATATATATATATATATATATATATATATATTTCATTCATCCTCAAACGAATATTTATTTTACAAGGCTTTAATAACCTTACAAGTCATAATACATCAGTAC
>JANZXR010000007.1:14904308-14950256 GCA_027575705.1 Erythroxylum echinodendron
TATTATTATTATTATTATTATTATTATTATTATTATTATTATTATTATTATTATTATTATTATAGCTAAGTAATTATATGGATTCCTTAAGGATATTTTGTCTAACAAATCTTTTTTACCCCAACCCACTTGGAATAGATAAAGATAGGGGGAGAATGACTTTACATATTCCACAAACTCAAGGAATAAGTAAACTTTTTGATTATATATTATGCATGTTTTCTTCAACCAAAAAAGGGAATAACCTATTACTAAGAATAGATCATGAATGGAATGGTGATTCTAGTCAACCAAACACCCCATAATAGAGTTGGTTGCTCCAGACATAACTCAAAGGCCATTATGCAGTGCTTTTTTAAATTTTACTGCACATGTTACTTTTGAACTTAGTTATGGATTAATCCAATTGTTGCCTAATTTTTATGGACTTGCAGGTGAGGATCCTTATAAGCATCTCAAGGAGGTCGATATGGTATGTCTGAGTATGAAACCTCCAGGGGTGATAGATGAGAAAATCGTGTTGATACCTTTCTCATTCTCACTGAAAGATGTAGAAAAGAATTGGTTATTTGATTTACCTACTGGGAGCATAAACACATGGATTGAGATGAAGAGGCAAATTTTGGAGAAATATTTTCCAGCATCGAAAACATCCAGCATAACAAAGGAAATTTGCAAAATAAAACAAACCAACGGAGAGTCCCTTTACGAATACTAGGAACACTTCAAGAAGTTATGTGCTATTTGTCCTTACCACAACATCTCAAAGCAACTCCTCGTCCAAGATTTCTACGAAGGATTGTTACTTATAGAGAGGAGTTTGGTCGATGTAGCAAGTAGTGGAGCATTATATGAGAAGACTCTCTTGGAAGCCAAGATACTAATTGCGTGTATGGATGTAACCACCAAACAATTTGGCACTCCCAATAATGTTCGTCTTGCAAATGAGGTAAGTTATTCATCCATTAAACATCGTTTATATAAGCTAATGTTTTTTGTTAGACAAATTGCAGTTGGATAGGCACAAGTAAAGACATGATGAATATATGCAAATATAGGCCATATGACTGATGGGTGCCTAACTTTACAAGAGTGGGAATATGAAATACGTCAATGTTGTAGGAGGGAATTTTCCTAACCAGTACAACTTATATTCCCAAACTATAATAATCGGTTTCCAAAACATTATTGAAGGTTAGAGTCTTAGGCTATTGAGTCATATAAATAATATCATTAAGAATTTATGAAATTTATTTATTCATATACATATCATTAGCATAAAAACATGAATTATGATTTGGTACATATTGCAAAGATAGTATAAGCACTCAATTGACATGTTCTGGGGTATGAAAGGTTTAAAATGATCATGAAGTAAATTGTGTATTGTTTATGTCTTGATTTTTGGTTTGATTGGTTACAAGTAGTAAATTTGGAATTAATTGTTACCAGTAGAAAAGTGATGAATTAATATGTATATTTGGACTAGTAAAATTCCAGGTGGCATGACAAATTAACAAATGAAAAATTGCGATGACTAAGCCTATGAAATAATTGACAAATGACAGCATGATTGAGTCACAAGTGGACAAATAATTAGGTGACATTTGGCATAGGTAATTACTTGATAAATGGAAACATGAGTGAGTGGCAAATGGATTAGTAATTGGTAGACATATGGCAACTTAAGGAGGAGATAAATGGCTTACATGCTAAATGACACATATTAAGGTAGTTTAGAGATACCTTGTACCTAGTTGAATTAAGCTAAGTTGCTGCTAGAAAAATCCACCATTTTTTTCTCCTTTCTCCACCGAAAGTTGCTGCTAACACACATCTCTGTAATTTGGCTTCAACCTTGCGAAATGACTACATCAACTTCATACTTTTAACCTTCACAAGATAGCTAAAGAACCATATTTTTGTTGTTCTTTGTCCTATCTGAAAATCAACTTGTTTTCACCTTTAATTTGTGATAATCTTGTAAGCTTGGAGGGCTAGATTAGCTTGAGGTTTTGAGGTGAAATTTGAGCTTAACAAGTAAATAGAAATCTGATCTTTAAGGAATGTGATTATGATGATTGAGTTAGGAAAGATTGTATACGATGTTGATGATGAAGTGAGCTGGAATAAGTTAGATGAACGTGGATTCTTTTCTATAGAAACTTTGATATCTTGTTGTGTTTTCTAAGTGTAAAATGATGGTTTTTGTTATGAGAAGTATCCTAGATGAAAATGGGATGTTTCTGGTTCATTTTCATTTGTCTTTGGCATTACTTTTTCATAATATGACCGAAGTAAGTTAATTGGAGTGTGCACCTCGTTAGAGGGAGTGATTCTACTAGATAGGCATTGGTATTTTGGTCATATCTTGACCTATAGATATCAAAATGGGACGATTTTAATTTTATTTTAAACTAGATACATATTTCTACAATTTTTATGAAGGAATTGAATTTGATTTATTTCTTTAAAGGTTTTGAAATTTGGCTTGAAATTGAGTACTAGTTGCTACCCCTGTTTGAGAATAGTCTGTAGTATTTTAGGTATAACTCTAGTAATAATAAGCCCAACTGCATTAACTTTATGTCATTATAAACTTAAGACATATAGGAACATTTTTTTAGAAGAATATATTACCTAAATACCTCATTTTCTATGTCATAATAGCCATAAAAAACTCATCAGAAAACTTATCCTAAGAAAAGTTGGAAAATGGAGAATGAATGAGTACTTTTCTGTATATTTGCATATACGAAAATGGTAGTTTATGGACTATTGTATGGATGATTTAATTTAGTAATTGAAGTATAATTTATGAGGAATTCATGCTAATGAAGGTGTCATTAATGTGTTATCAAATCTGGAAAATTTGAGTTGTAAGTGCGTTTGTAAAATAATTAATGTTAATGACATAAGTGAGCAGAATTTTGTAAGCCTTAATGTAACCAATATGGAAGTTAAATTAACCTAAAATGAAGTAATCTCAAGGGACATGAAATCTGAAAATTTTCATGTGTTAGTAATGTTGGACCCCGTTTTCAGAGTCCAACTCGCGAATAATCAAATATGTGCGCAACAATCTGTAGGGTTCTTATAATAGAACCTCATTAGTCAACATAAGTTCATCTTCATTCTCATAACATCCCACAATTCCATAATTGAGCAATTGATATACGAAAATCCATTCTTATTTTTATATCCTTAATCGTCACTCTAAACGTATCACTCATTTTATCCCTTATTTCCACATGAAACTAAGTGCATTTCAAGCTCCATTCAAGCCTAAATGTGTCATTAGAAAGCATTGATAAGCCCACAATTTATAAATGTAAATGATTTTGTACAAAAAGCATAACTTTCACTATGGATGTTAGATCAAGGTTATTTAAGCATGGATTCGAAGAGGACTTCAAGTTGTACAACTTTCGTGAAGACTCTAAAGAGACATTTTATCGTCTAGAGGGAAAAAATTTCACAATTTTATAATTTTCCCAAGAATGTCCACTTAGCAGACATATGTCCCTCCAAACGGACATGAACTGAGTTGGAACGGTGGAATACCAGAGAAGATCTGCCCAAAGGACATGAAGTCCTCCCAATGGACATTTATGGGTCAAATTCTAGATTTCCAACTCCTACAAGTTACCTATGACCCCTCTTATGCATATCTATCATTTCCAACTTATTTTCCTCATCTTTTTCCCTTCATTATCACTTCCATTTCAACTCAATATCATTAACAACCAAATTATGATCTATGTTTGGTCATCAACCCAAAAACATAACATTCAAACCTATACATATTCATCATAAATTTCTGCACATGATCACATAAATACATCATCAACCATGTCAATACATTATTCAATAATTCATCATACATTCAACTCCCTTTATCACCTTCGTTTCATCTCTAACTTATCACACTAATTCTTCCCATTTCAAAATACCATAGAACTCATTTTTTGTTAACTCAAGTAAAGAAAAAGGCTATAATGTGTCAAGCATACATCTTGCGCTGCATCACTAACTTGTAAAAAGCATATCTTTCAACTCCGAAATCCAAAAGTTACAAACTTTATATCATTGGAAAGCTAAGAGGATAAAATACAACTTCTAAGAAGACAACCTTATCTAAGTCAGTGTAGATTAATATAGTTTTTCCTATAAAGTCAGAACACAGATTTTACCCTTATGAATGCTTGAAATGCAATGCGAAAACTTAGAAAGTCATGAGAAAAACATAAATATATTTCATTAACATCAAACGAAAAGAATTTTACAAAGCTTTAATAGGTATTTCAAGACCCAAAATACATCATTGATCTCATAATCCAAAAATAAAAAACATACATGAACGAGTATTTCTTGAAACGTGGCTAAAACCCTGAGTTTTCATAAACTAACTTAAATACAAAAATATGCATACTTGGAGTGATGCCTTGACTCTCTATCACTCGATCTCTTGCTCTTCACATGGAGATAGGGAGGAATGGGGTGAGCTTAAAAGCTCATGAGTAACAAGTTTATAGCAGAGAAATAAGCAAAACCATTGAAAATATTCATTGCCATAGAAAATTTGTATTGAATCCATAAAACATGTATTTATCAAATTCTCAAGTTTGTCAAACAATTCATAAACAACATAGGTCATTTATTTCTCAAATTTTCAAACAAATCATAAACACATAAGCAATGATAATGGTTTAGGTAGTCCATAAACAGAATGGACCCCATTGGGTAGTCCATAAACATGAGGGAGTTCTTGCGAATATCCAGTAATAACAGAATGGACCACTTTGGGTAGTCCATAAACATGAAGGAGCTATTGCGAATCTCTAGTAATAATAGAAAGGACCCCTTCGGGTACTCCATAAATGTGAGGAAGTCCCTGAAGGAGCTCCATGCCATTAGCGGGCAGGCGGGAGAAGCTTTTATCATGGTCAACGTGCACATGACATAACATAACGGACCACTATAAACCCATACAAACATGAATTTCATATCTTGTAACATCTTGCACATTTCAGAATCATGATTTCTATAAGCATGATATTTTTCAAATACAATTACCATCATCATTTCATAAATCATCATCAAGATATATGTACCAAACATGTAACAATTTCATAAATCATTTAAGAAGCAATAAATACAACATTTATAAAGAAATTGAAATCATTTAACTTTATTGATTTGGAAAAATATTCATGGCTCATTAACTCAATTATAAACATGTAACCCACCTTAATTCCTTGCTTAAAACCTTGCTTAAAAATGCCTCTCCTCTTGCTCCTCTTGCCTCTCTTGATTCTTTTAACATTAGCAAAACCCAATTCAATAGGAATACAAATTGAGAACCTAAAAAACACATCACTAAAAATTGATTCTAGAATACTTAAACCCATGTATTTCCTAAACTTCATAAACCAAAACCCTTCCAAAAATCCAAAGGATTAAACATAAGCTTACCTTGAATCTTCACCAAACAAAGAGATGTTTGGCTCAAATGAAAACTCTTCTCTTCCTTTTTCTTTTTCTCTTCTTGAACACCCTTAAAATCACTCTTGAAAGCTAAGAAAAGATGAAACCCTAACTTGCTTCTTCTTTCTTTTCTCTCATGAATGAAACTCTCTCGTTTCTTTCTCTTTTTCACGTTTTTCACATTTTTCACTTCTCTTCAATTCACGTTTTTCTTCCTCTTATGTGCAAGACCACATTTTTCTCTTCCAATTTTACCCTTAATGAGTGCTAAAAGTCAATCCTACCCTTCCTTTAATGCTTCATGCCTTTTAATCTTAAGTGACATGCCAAAATTACCCTCAATACATTCCTACTACTTTAATTTAACTAACATTGTAATAAACTCCTACTAACACTGTAATAAATAATTAAACTTCAATAATAATTCTATCGTGACCTTATAATTCATTTAAATCATGTTTAACTTAAAAAAATTCAGGGGTCAACATTTCTCCCCCTCTTAAAAGAATTTCATCCTTAAAATTTGTACCTGAGTTATTGAAGAGGTGTTGATACTTCTCTTTTATGGCCTCCAAGGGCTTCCATGTGGCCTCTTCCTTGAAACGGTGTTTTCACAGGACTTTAACTAGTTGAACTGTCTTGTTCCTGAGGACCTTTTCCTTAGTGTCCGGAATCTCCACTAAAGTCTCCTCATAAGTCAAATCATCTCTCAACTAAACCTCAGTGGTCTGAATGATGTAGGAGGGATTTGATCTATACCTCCTTAACATTCGAAATACAAATTCTATTGCTGACAACCATAAGTCCATCATCCCTCACTTCCACTTAAGATTTCTTACCATTCTTAATTTCTTCTCGGAACTTATTCAATTGTTTAAATCTACGTCTTGTTTTTGTAACTCCTTAATTTTATCTTTGATTATTGGTATCACTCTAAAATTATCAATAATGCAATCGGATTCCTCCTGTTTCAAAATTATTATAAGCTTAGCCATTTCTTCCAACAATGGCAGATAAATTGTTTGAACATGGGTTATGGAGAATTTCCTACTTGAGGCATCGGTCACTACATTTACCTTGCCTGGGTGGTATTCAATCAACAAGTCATAATCCTTAAGCAACTCTAACCCCCTTGTTTACCTTAAATCTGTAAAAATCCTCATCTGAACTCCATACAGAAATGTCTCCAAATTTTTAAGGCAAAAATTATTGCTGCTAATTCTAGATTATGGGTCAGGTAACTTAATTCATAAGGCTTTAGTTGCCGTGAGGCATAAGCTATTATCTTGTCTCCTTAGATCAACACACAACCCAAACCCTTTATTGAAGCATCACTATAAACTGTAGAGCCCTCATCTCCCATAGGCAAGGTCAAAATTGGAGCACTTGTAAATCTGTGTTTAAGCTCCTCTCCACTGGAGCTTGCACTGGAACTTATGGCACTTGGTCCATAGCATGCGTGAAAGCTTGAGCAAAGGCTTGAAAGAAATGTGGATCCATGGGGTTTACTTAGGGCATAGGAGGAGGAGGCGGTGGCACTTCATGTTGCACATTAGGTGCCTCAGAATCATGAGCAGAGTGTGTCCCCGTGTCTTATGGGACATGAGATTCATCCGTACTTCCTTGGTGAGAGCGAGATCGAGTCATAGCTTCTTGAGTTCTCTTTTGAGGTGGCATACTCACTCCTTTAATTTAAAACCATTTAAAATCTATAGTTCATGTTTCATGTTGGGTTTAAACTCGTATGTGTGCATGTAAAACCTTCTTAAACCATGCTTTATGTAAAATAATTTCAAATCATGTGAAACAATACAAAAAAAATGCATGTTGTTCTTTTAAATCAATGCATGTTCATTTGATGCTTTAAAATGACCCATTTCATGCCTAGGATACTAAACCTTGAAGCTCTGATACCAATAGATGCTAGACCTCATTTTCAGAGTCCAACTCATGAATAATCAAACATGTGCGTAACATTCTATAGGTTTCTTATAATGGAACCTCATTAGTCAACATAAGTTCATCTTCATTCTCATAACATCCCACAATTCCATAATTGAGCACTTGATATACGACAATCCATTCTTATGTTTATATCCTCAATTGTCACCCTAAACATATAACTCATTTTATCTCTTATTTCCTCATGAAACCAAGTACATTTCAAGCTCCATTCAAGCCTAAATGTATCATGGGAAAGTATTGATAAGCCCACAACTTATAAATGTACATGATTTGGGACAAAAAGCATAACTTTCACTATGGATGTCAGATCAAGCTCTTCGAGTTCTACAAATTCTATGAAGACCCAAAAGAGAGATTTTATCATCTAGATGTCAAAAATTTCACAATTTTATAATTATCTCGAGAATGTCCGCTTAGCAGACATATTTCCCTCCAAACGGACATGAACTAAGTTGGAACGCTCGAATACCTCAGAAGGTCTACCCAGCAGACATGAAGTCCTCCCAACGAATATTTACAGATCAAATTATAGATTTCTAACTCCTAAAAGTTACCTATGACCACTCTTATGCATATCTATCATTTCCAACTTATTTTCCTCATCATTTTCCCTTCATTATCACTACCATTTGAACTCAATATCATTAACAACCAAATCATGATCTATGTTTTATCATCAACCCAAAAGCATAACATTCAAACCTATATACATTCATCATAAATTTCTGCACATAATCACATAAATACAACATCAACCATGTCAATACATTCTTCAATAATTTAGCACACATTCAACTCTCTTTATCACCTTCATTTCATCTCTAACTTATCACACTAATTTTTCCCATTTCAAAACACCATAGAACTCATTTTCTGTTAAATCAAGTAAAGGAAAAGGCTATAATGTGTCTAGCATACACTTTGTGTAGCATCACTAACTTGTAAAAAGCATATCTCTCATCTCCAAAATCCAAAAGTTACAAACTTTAAATTATTAGAAAGCTAAGAGGATAAACTATAACTTCAAGAAGACAACCTTGTCCAAATCAGCCTAGATTAATACATTTTTTCCCGTAAATTCATAACACATATTTTAACCCTATGAATGTTTGAAAATGCAATGCGAAAACTTGGAAAGTCATGAGCAAAACATAAATATATTTCATTAACATCAAAAGAAAAGAGTTTTACAAAGATTTAATAGGCATTTCAAGGCCCAAAATACATCATTGGTCTCATAATCCAAAAATGCAAAACATACATGAACGAGTGTTACTTAAAATGCAGCTAAAACCTTGAGTTTTCATAAATTAATTTAAATACAAAAATATGCAGACTTAGAGTGATGCCTTGACTCTCTATCACTCAATCTCTTGCTCTTCACCTGGAGATGGGGACGAATAGGGGTGAGCTTAAAAGCTCATGGGTAATAAGTTTATAGCGGAGAAATAAGCAAAATCATTGAAAATATTCATTGCCATAAAAAATTTGTATTGAATCCATAAACCACGTATTTCTCAAATTCTCAAATTTTCAAACAATTCATAAATAACATAGGTCATGTATTTCTCAAATTTTCAAACAAATCATAAACATATAAGCAGTGATAATGGTTTGGGTAGTCCATAAATAGAATGGACCCTTTTGGGTAGTCCATAAACATGAGGTAGTTCTTACGAATCTCCAGTAATAACAGAATGGACCCCTTTGGATAGTCCATAAACATGAGGGAGTCCGTGACGGAGCTCCATGCCACTAGTAGGTAGGCGGGAGAAGCCTTTAACATTGTCAACGTGCATGTGACATAACAGAATGGACCACCACAAACCTACGCAAATATGAATTTCATATCTTGTAACATCATGGACATTTTAGAATCATGATTTCCATAAGCATGATATTTTTCAAATATAATTGCCATCATCATTTCATAAATCATCATCAAGATTCATGTACCAAACATGTAACAATTTCTTAAATCATTTAAGAAGCAATAAATGTAGCATTTATAAAGTTGTTGAAGTCATTTAACTTTATTGATTCAGAAAAATACTCATGGCTCATTAACTCAACTATAAACAAGTAACCTACCTTGATTCCTTGCTTAAAACCTTGCTTAAAAATGCCTCTCCTCTTACTCCTCTTGCCTATCTTGATTCCCTTTAACATTGGTAAAAACCCAATTTAATAGGAATACAAATTGAGAACCCAAAAAACATATTCACTTAAAATTTATTCTAGAATACTTAAACCTATGTATTTCCTAATCTTCATAAACTAAAACCCTTCCAAAAATCTAAAGGATTAAACATAAGCTTACCTTGAATATTCACCAAACAAAGAGATGTTTGGCTCAAATGAAAGCTCTTATCTTCCTTTTTTTTCTCTTCTTAAACACCCTCAAAATCACTCTTGAAAGCTAAGAAAAGATGAAACCCTAACTTGCTTCTTCTTTCTTTTCTCTTATGAACGAAACTCTATCCTTTCTTTCTCTTTTTCATGTTTGTCACTTCACTCTCTCTTCAATTCACATTTTGCTTCCTCTTATATGCAAGACCACATTTTCCTCTTTCAATTTTACCCTTAATGAATGCTAAAAGTCAATCCTACCCTTCCTTTAATGATTCATGCCTTTTAATCTTAAGTAACATGCCAAAATTACCCTCAATACATTCCTACTGCTTTAATTTAACTAACCGGTGTAATAAAATCCTACTAACATCGTAATAAATAATTAAACTCCAATAATAATTCTATCATGACCTCATAATTCATTTAAATCATGCTTAACTTAAAACAAAAAATTCAAGGGCCAACAAGTGATGTCTTTAAGCTTGTTAAATTCGTGAGGTATTGAAGGTAGAAAAGTTATACATATTAGTGATGTTGATGACTAATTCTAGAATTTTAGTTTCAACCTTGTACACATGTTGAACTAGCCGAGAAATTTCACACTAAATTGGTATATTTGGATTTTATTAAGGCTAAGAATGAACCTAGATTGTTGCTTGATTAATTGGTTAAGATCTTGATAGGTTTATGTAGTTAATTGAAGTCATAATCTAAAGAATGGACTGTTTTGATGTAGTTGAGTTCAAATTTGGAAATTTTGATTTGTTAAAGGAATAAATGAGTTCTTTTAATGCAACCATGATCTTTAGGACATGAATAATTTGTATAAGGTATGGATGAATGAGTATTGAATAACATAGAGTAATTATGAATGAGAATTGGGTGAATGTATGAGTATATATTGTTCAAAAAAGTTTGGTGAATGTATACATTTAGCTTTCTAAAATTCCAGATTTAAAGAATCAACTGCGTGTGAATTATAAGAAGTTTTTGGGTCATGAAAATGTTCAAGGATAAGTTTAAAGTATGATTGATGAATTTGGAGTAAATCAAGTTAATTTAAAGGTACAAACCTGATTGCAAATTGGTAGTATAAAAGTATAATGTTTGAATGATCAAGACTTGTGATTTAAGGATACATTCCCAGGAAAGTCAATTGAGTATGAAATGAACATGAAACATAAATATATATGCATGATTGAATATGTATATTCTTTATCAACTTAGTAATATGTACAATTTGTGTGTATTGCATGATTAAAGACATACAAGTCGAACGTCAACATCTAGACATTGCCAGGTCATGAAGGCAATAACTTACCTAGAGCGTACTATGAGTTAACCTAGATGTTTTCTCACTTTGATTGATTTGTTTCTGTTTAAATTTTAGTTATTGAACTGTTATTGATATTCGGGATTGTATTGGGAGTGTTTTCAAATTGTATATGAATCTAGCAAATATGTGTACTCAACTAAAAGTTGAATGCCAGACTTAGATCCGATGAATATGATGAATAACTGTGCACATTGATTGAAAGTGATTTATAGAATACCAAGTGAATTGATGTATTTCATCACATTGCTATACATAATCAGATAAAGGAGTTGTGACCAGAGTGACCAGTTTGAAAAGAGTTTAAAGCTTAGAAATGTGCATAAAGAGCCATAGGCGCAGTGATTAATGAGCCCGGTATCCACAATAAGTATGGAGAAGTAATTAGGCACTCGATCACAACAAATTAAAAATAAAAGTGAAGTCACATATGCATTTACATTTATATATGTATCTCTACATGTAACATGTGAAAGATTGTGAAATATTTCTGTATTGTGTTCATAAAGAGATATGCAATGTTGTATATATGTTGATGATTATGACTAATTGAGATAAATAATCGGATTATTCTGAAATTAATTTATGAAACATCTTAAGTGTATAATGTAATGTTGAGATATGAGGTGATTTATACTTGAGATATTTATTTTTTGATATGAGTGAATACATCAATGATGGTTCACTCACTGAGTTTGCAAACTCATTAAAATTAGAACATTGATTTTTCAAGTACGAGAGAGACCTAGCTTCTAAGGCAAACTAGAAGTCTAGTACTATCAATTTTGGACACTAGAATGACTTAAAGGTCTAGTCAGCTGATACCTACGAAGTCTAGATAGAATATTTTTGTTTAGCTTTCCCTTTCATGTTGAACTTTTTTGTAAAGAAATTTTAACTCCCAAATGTTGTGATATGTATAAACATGGATTATGAAATGTAATGACAATGTACGTTAAGTTTTGTGTAAGTAATGGAAAAGTAGCTCTTTTCACTATTTATGTTCTGTATGATGACATAATAAGTTATTGTAATTACTCTAGCATGCCGTTTTCATAGGGTATGATCTTGAATATCCTTTAAATGTTCGGGAATATGCTTTATAGTAGTGGTGTGTTACACAGACCTATAACCTGGGTTATAAGAAACTTGAGTTATAAGAAAAATAAAAAGTAGAACTACTTCTCAAATAGGCCACAAGGAATGTAACAATTCTAACCAAGACCGTAAGCCTCTTCCTCAAACTCAGGTACATCTTTGGAAGACTTGGTTAAGTCTCTTACTATTAACACTATTCAATTTTAGTAGGATGTAAATTCGAGTATCCAAAACTTAGAAAGCCAAATGGGTAAGATGGCAGTGGATATGAACCACTTAGAATCACAAATTATGGGACAACTGCCATCTCAATCCGTTGTGAACCCAAAGAAAATTAACACTATAACCTTGAGGAGTGGAAAGGAGCTTAAGGCTTCCAAGAGGACCTAGAAATTGAGAAGGAGTTGAAAAATGAAGAAAACCTTTTTTCTAGCATAAAGAAAAACTTAGAAATCCCTAATATAGGAGAAACTAATCCTTTACTAATAGTTGTTGGTTGCATAATATTTTAGCGGGTAGTTTAGCATGTGTTTAGTTGTAAAATTGAATGATTAGTGTGTGTTTAGATTAGGATTGTATTATTTAGTTAGATATGTGGGTTTTGAGTGTTTTATAGGTTAAAACATGCTATTGAGCTTAAATTTTGTGTATTTGAGGTGCCTTGATGTATTTGTTAGTGTTTGGGAACAGATACTGAAAAACATAGGAGAATTAGAGGAAGCATCGTGACAGAGAGCAAAATTAAGTAGGGTTATAATTGTGGCCTGCACGATAATAGACCAGATCGGCTTTTAAAACTTAGCTTTTCGAGGGATATTTTGGACTTTTGAGCTCGGGTAAACCCTAATGTTTGCCCTAAATAGAAAAGATATATAAATAAAAGAAAGAAGACCTAAAAGGGGAGCTCCATTTTTACCATTTTGAGAAAGATCCAAAGAAAAGGAAGAGAAGAGAGAAAGAGGAGAAAGGAAGATGGAAGAAGAAGGATTGATATTTATGTTGTCTTTCTGATCCATCTTGACTCTTCCATGTGACATTTCATTTCATCTTTGTTATGCTTTCTTTTGAATGTATGAGATAGATTTGATAGTGATGGATTTGGGTTTAATGATGTTATTCTAAACTCCTTTAGGGATTTGTTCTTGAATCAATGTTAATGTGATTTCTTCTAATGTTAATACATTGGGTATTGTGATTATTTATTGTATTTATATGCTTCAGTAACAAATTGATAGAGTGAACCAATAGCAAAATGATTAGATTGGGTAGTGAGAGTTAAAAGTCTAATAGATCATGTAAATAATCAAATCGGTAATTTATATGAAAAGAGATCTCGTGTGAGGACCCAATAGTCTATTAGAGGCTTAAGATACAATTGGATGTATAGGTTATTTCTTAATTAAGAGATTGCAAATTCCACAATTCAATTAGGGGTTATGATTTAGGATTTAATGATTATAACTCTAGAGAGAGTAATCTACCCTTCGATAAGTCTAGGACTGATACCGTATTAACTCAAAAGTAATCATGTTAGCATAGGATGAATCCCCTTCTCATAATCGGCTAATCTTCCTTGAATGATTTTTGATTATTCATTGATGATGCTCAATTTTGATTGCCTTGTGTTAATTTTACAATTTAATTGTCAATAAGTATATATTCACAAATTTAATTTTCTATTTAGTTTTTATTTTTAATAATCCTTTTAAACCTTAAATAACTTAAAATTAGATTAATTCACCATCTTCTCGACGGATCGACACCTCATATACTAAATTCACCAAAAGTTCATTTGCGTTATATTGAGGGTCTTAAAATATTAAAACTTGCTCAACACCTACCTTTTCCTAGCAGATTAACAAAATCGAACAAGGAGGAAAAAAGATAAAGAGATATTAAAGACTTTCTGAAAGGTATAAGTGAACATACCTTTGTTAGATGCAATTAAGTAAGTACTTAGGTACACAAAATTCCTTAAGGAATAACAATAAAAGAAAGTTGAGAGGTCACGAGAAGGTGATGATGGGTGAGAACATTTCTGCGATCTTTAAGAAAAAAATACCTCCAAAATGCCAGGATCTAGGTATGTTCACTACCCCCCTGTAAAATTGGTAGCATAGAGATCAATAAAGTTATGCCAGATTTGGGAGCTTCAATTAATGTTATGCCTTTTTCAATTTATGTTTCCTTAAATCTAGGCCCTTAAAAGAGACAAGTGTTGTTATACAGTTAGTTGATCGCACTAATGCTTACCTTGATGGTGTAGTTAACGATGTATTAGTGCAGGTGAATAAATTGATATTTCCTACAGACTTTTATGTAGTTAATATGAATGCTGAAACCTCGTACAATCCAATACCCATCTTGCTAGGGAGACCATTTCTTAACATAACCCATACTAAGATAGATGTTTGTGAGGGCACCTTTACGATGGAATTTGATGGGGAAGTAATTCATTTTTAAAATTTTTGATATAATGAAATATCCTCATAATGATCATTATGTTTTCTTTATTGATGTGATTGATCCCTTAGTGTAGGAAATGTTTAAATTAAATTGCAAAGATCAATTAGAAGCAGTTTTGTCATAGCACATGGAATTAGAGGCCATTAATGATGTTAAAGTAGGAGAAGAGAAGATTGAAATGCCACCTACTTTAAAATCGTTGAAGAACTCTCCCAAAAGGTATGATTTGACTTCCATACAATTTCTCGAATCTTTCTAGAATTTGTTACCTTCTGATGTGTAGGTATATGGAACTAAAACCACTTCCCACCCACCTAAAGTATGCATATTTGGGAGATAAGACCATTTTAGTTATCATTTTAGCATATTTAAGTTCTAAATAAGAAGATAAATTGTTTATAATTAGATGGATGATTGTTGATATTCAAGGAATACGCCCTTTTATATGCATGCATCATATTTTGTTGGGGGGAGGATGTCAAGTCCTCAAGGAAAGCCCAATATAGATTGAATCCTCCAATGATGGAAGTAGTGAAGAAGGAAGTGTTAAAACTTCTCGATGCTGGGTTCATTTACCTTATCTCCAAAAGTAAGTGGGTAAGTTCAGTTCAAGTAGTTCCAAATAAGTCTGGAACCACGATGATGACTAATTAGGAAGGTGAGTTGGTTCCCACTCGTGTTCAAACTAGGTGGTAAGTTTGTATTATAGAAAATTGAATTTGGTGACTCGTAAGGACCATTTTCCTCTTCCCTTTATTTATCAAATGCTTAAAAGATTGGCTGGATATGAGTATTACTATTTTCTAAATGGATTTTCAGGTTATCTTTAGATACCTATTGCACCAAAGGATTAAGAAAAGACCACCTTTACATGCCCATTTGGTATGTTTCCTTACTAAAGGATGTCATTCAGATTATGTAACACACTAATAACTTTCCAAAGATGCTAAGGGTATAGAGGTAGATAAGTCTAAAATTGATCTCATTTCATCCTTACCTTACCCCTCAAATTAGCGGTAAGTGCATTCTTTTCTTTGCCATATAGGTTTTTACTGTAGATTTTTCAAGGACTTCTTAAATATAGCCTCACTGTTATGCAAGCTGTTACAACAAGATGTGTCCTTTAAGTTTGATGATAAGTGCAAGGAGGCCTTTAACAAACTTAAAAGAGCTCTTAACATCCCTATTGGTGATTAAACCTCTAAATTGGAGCCTTCTCTTCGAGATCATGTATAATGCAAACAATTATGCAATGGGGGCTGTTCTAGGATAAAGAGTGGGCAAAGCTTCACATGCCATCTATTATGCTTTGAAGACTTTTATTCTAGCTCAATTAAATTACTCTGTAATCTAAAAGGAATTTTTATCTGTGATTTTTTCCTTAGAGAAATTTTGGTCATATTTGCTAGTACTAAGGTTATTGTTTATCCTAATCATATAGTTTTAAAGTAATTACTCACAAAGATAAAAGCAAAGATGAGGTTGATCAGATGGATTCTCCTCCTTCAAGAGTTTGACTTGGAGGTAATAGATAAGAAGATGCAAAAAATATGGTTGTCAATCACCTTATTCATTTAATCAGAAAGGAAAATGGCATCCCTTTAAGAGAGACAAGTCTAGATGAACAACTACTTTCCACCAATTTGACACCTCCATGGTATATAGATATCGTGAATTTTTTAGTTACTAATAAATTACTTATTGGTTTACCAATGGATTAAAGGGATAAATTGAATAATGAAGCCAAATACTACATCTATGATGACCTGTATCTATGGAGGCACTGCGCAGATCAAGTCATAAGGAGGTATGTTCCTGAAAATGAAACACTTTCGATTTTAGCCTTCTGCCACTTATATGCGTATGGAGGAATCTTTGTGGTAAAGAGGACTTGTAACACCCCCTATGCAGAACCTACAACCGTCCACACAGATAGCAACTAAATTCCTGTACATGCATTCAATGTATATAATTCTATTCAATGCTATACATATACACATTACAAAATTTCATATCATTTAACACTATCAATAAAAAGTAATATTACATCTTTACATTAACATGATAATCCAAAAAGAAAACATACAATTTTCTTTATTATATATACAACCATTTTTTTTCAAAAAACACATCCAAAGGTACTTTTACTCCTAGCTGTTAGCCTTGGTCCCTATAGATGTTTCTTGTACCTCACTCGTATAATATGGACCTACATGGATTAACACCCTTGCTAAGTTTGAAAGCAAATTGGGGAAAAAAACTTCGTTTGGATAACCACTCACATCAGTCATCAGCCAAGCACACATTCAGAAATATCATAACTCATGTACCATAAATTCACATTCATGAACCAAACCTTGATATTCAATGCTTATGTAAATAATGATGGCATAATTAAGCAAAGTACATAATATAAACATGCTTTAATATGTTATTCATATACCATAAATTCACATTTATAAGCCAAACATTGACATTTATGGCTTAATGATACAAATTATCAATACAATTGCATATCATCACAATTCATTATTACAATCAATAAAAATTCTCATCAATACCAATTATTCATGTTGTGTTTCTTATTTATGAATGTTAAATTTCCTTTTTGTGTTAAAGCCTGCATATTTTTTGTGGGTGTGGATAACGAGTGTTGTGAATATCCAAGGATATCAAACTGTGGATACCCGAAGGTATCAAACTATCGATACCCAAAGGTATCAAACTATAGACACTAGTGGTTTCAAACTGTAATAGTTGCACTGTAACCCTATATGCATGCCTATCTATTTACAAGCAAGACAATAGAGGAGGCAATATAACATTTCCTTTAACCATTTGCAAATTTCACAATTCATATATTAACAAATCATATGATATATATTTCAAGTCATAAAATTTGTATTTGCATTCATACATGCAAGTCATGGCTTACCACCATTAGAAAGGTAGCAAAATCACGCTTGTATAATCATACTATACATATATGAGTAATGAATATACACACAAATCATTTTGTACATTTAAATTTTCTTTGGAATGCATTATGCTCAATCTTATGTTCTGATGTTCATTCTCCTAATTAACATGTGGTAAGTACTACTTCATTTTTTATAGGTGTTTAAAAATTTTCATACATATTCAGAAAGGTTCGGATAAGATGTAGTAAAAAATTAGAAAGAAAACAATGTCACAGTCGTGACAGACACTTTCTCTATTCATACCACTATTTGTTCCTTAATATTCATATAGAAAACATTAGAACTGGGTTTCTAGGTCGTCTAGAAATTTTTCCATCTGTGTATTTTGTTTTTATATCACTAATAATCAGGTAATTTAGACTTCTAACTCATGAGATATAGACCAAATATCACATGCTGCTCTAAAATAGGGGGTAGTATTAGGTCGCTATTTTCGATCTCAATTTGCAAGGTCATAAAGTCAAAAATAAGTCAAAAGCCCTTCTATAAATGTTTAGCTCTATGTCTTTGGTTTCATATGCAACTGAAATCACATAATTTAGAGGTTTGTAGGCTGAGTTATGACTCAAACAAACCCTAGATAGGATTCCATTACACGATACTCTCTTGTCATATACAACCAAGTTTATGCAAAGTAACACCAAAATAACACCAACAATCATCCTAGCAACCATTCCATATCCAAATAAATCTATAACCATTCAAACATACATAAGAAGAGGAATTAAATTAAGTGTAGTCCCAAACCTTAAAATTGGCCAAGTATTTCTTCTGATGCCTTTCCTTTCCTTCTTCTTTGGCTTTGCTTGAATCACCAAGTAACAAATAATGGGATGAAGAAGGTGAAATGGAGATGAGAAAAATATAAAGTTAAGCCATCAAAGTTTCATCCATCTCCCCTCTCCATATGCCTTTTCATGAATTTTCTAGTCTTAGACACATATGTCAATCCCATTGGACCATATGTTACAATCTTATTAGACCATGTGTTAGAATCCCATTGGACCATGTGTTACAATTTTATTAGACCATTTATTGCAATGCTATTGGAACATTTGTTACTATTCTATTGGACCATGTGTTACAATTTTATTAGACCATTTGTTTCAATTCTATTAGACACATATGCTTTAATCTTATTGGTCTATGAGTTGACTTTAGGAAAATTACATATTGGTCCTTCTGCTTCCTTTAATTCCCACATTGGCCTATGATCTTATCAGTTAATTTTATTCGCTATGTCTTAATTCTCTAATGGCAAAAATTTTATAAAATTTGGTTAATTATATTGGGAGTTATACCCCAAAAATTACAGGCTATTTAAAAATAAGGACAACATCCAGAACTCAATTTGAAACTAGAATTAAAAACTCTTAAAGGTAGAATCAGATTTTTGTTCCTTCATGAAAGTTTTATATCTATGTCTCTAATTTATTCTCCAATTGGAATTATCCAATTTAGAGGTCTTTAAGCCAAGATATGGCTAAATTACAGAAGTCTATTTAGTGGAACCAATCCATTTAGCGAGGTATACATCCCAAATTAACTAAATTTGGTCTTATCATGTAGGAGAAACACAATAATACATCCAATTTAACTAAAAACATCTCATTTACTTATGGAATACTTATTTTGTCAATTATCCTCACATCACATTCATAAATCCAAGCAAACATATAAAAAGGTTTTATACATGTTTCACGTTTAAGTATGCATGTCCATGCTGAGGTGAACAAATTATCCATTTACCCATGTCTTTTACATTAAGTACCATTATATCTCTTACTATACTTAAATGTACTTAATTCATTATGTTCACTTCTTAATACACCCTAGACATGTTATAATACTACCAGTGTATATGTAAGGACGTTACATTTCTTTCCCCCTTAAAAAGAATTTCGTTATCAAAATTCATACCTGTATCCCCATTATGACACGCTGGTCTGGATAAACCATTGTTCAAAAGCACTTATAATTGAATCTTCAACTCTTTTAACTCTATAGGAGCCATTCTATAATTGCTTGTTTGGATCAGCTTTTATCAATAGAGTTTTTGTCAGTAGAGCTTTTCTAAGAAGAACTTTTCTATAAAGCTAGTTGACTGTTTGGTTATCATTTTAAAAAAAGCTTTTTTGAAAGAGCTTTATACAATAGACTGTTTGGCAACATAAAAATAAAAAGCACTTTTAATTTTAACTATATTTTATTTTTTAATAAAAATTATTTATGCATATAATATTATTTAAAATATATTAAATAATATGCAAACACAATATATTAGATATTATATAATTTTAAATCATATAAAACATAAGTAAAAATATATCTAACTAAATCTTTTTTATGGATTATAACATAAGTAAAACTAATATCAAAAATAAATATTAAAACATACAAAAAAGTCGAATAATATTATATAAATCTCAAAATAAACGTGAAGATGTGTTTGTGAGTATTGTGGGAATTATGTGTAAAACATCAGGATAAAAAAGACCAAAAAATAGGCTCATTAATTGATTTGAAAAATCTACCTGAAAAGGTGCTTTTTTGAGAAGCTGCAAATTTGAGCTTCTTAAAATGCTGTATTTTAGCTATCAAAAAAGCTATATCTACTAAAAAAAGTACTTTTTTATTTTACAGCCATACATTCATTTTTCTTAAAAACAGCTTTTGCAGTGAAAAAAGTGATTATTCATTATCTAAAAGCTCAACCAAATAGGCACTAAGTTGCCCCTTGAAATAAGAGCAATATTAGATACAATTTCAATAGATAATTCTACCTCCCTCTCGGGTGACAAACCTAGTAACTCTGTTAGGAACATGTCAAGAAACTCATTTACTACGGGTATGTCTTGTAAGTTCACATTCTCCCTTTTTGAATGAAGTACTAAAGTTAAATACGCCTCATAACCTTTTCTAAGTAGTCGTTTGCTAGGATGGTTGATATTACATTAGTCAAACGATCAGACATAATACCATGCACTACTATTTCTAAACCATCAGAATCTTTGAGCACAACTGTTTTCAACCCACAATCAAATATAGCTTGGTGTTTAAACAACCAATTCATGCCCAAAATCAAGTCAAATTTATGGAAGGGCATCTCTATCAGATCAACATCAAATTATTTCCCATGGATTATAATAGGACAATCTCTATAAACTTTATTCACATATACACTATGGCCCAATGGACTAATCATACGCATATCATAGGCTAGTTGATCTACTGATAATATTCTATCACACACTCTTTGGAGGCTTAGGAGGACCCAAAACCGATTGGTCTCTCCACACCACACTATCAGTTGACTCCTCATTAGCTTCACAAAGTCTTTCCATTTCTACTATTTATAAGAAAAAAAGGACATCTACATTAGGCCAACACTAAAACCAAACCATATCACACATTACTAGACACTTATTGGTCAAAACTGCCTAAACCGTGCTCTGATACCACAAAATGTAACACCCCTATACAGAACCTACAATCATCCACATAGATAGCAACTAAATTCCTGTACATGCACTCATTGTATATAATTCTATTCAATTATATACATATAAACATTACAAAATTTCGTGTCATTTAACATTACCATTGAAAAGTAGTAGTACATCTTTACATTAACATGATAATCCAAAAAGAAAAATACAATTTCCTTTATTACATATACAACCATTATTTTATCAAAAGACACATCCAATGGTACTTTTACTTCTACTGTTGTCCTTGGTCCCTATAGATGTTCCATGTACCTCACTCTTATGACCTAGACCTACATGAATTAACACCCATAATAAGCTTGAAAGCTTAGTGGGAAAAACACTTAGTTTGGATGACCACTTACAGTAGTCATTCGCCAAGCACACACATTCAAAAATGTCACAACTTACGTACCATAAATTCACATTCATGATGATATTTAACGCTCATATAAATAATGATCATATACTTAAAGCAAAGTACATAATGTAAACATGCTTCAATATGTTATTCATATACCATAAATTCACATTTATAAGCCAAACATTGATATTTAGCGCTCAATGATACAAATTGTCAATACAATTGTACATCATCATAATTCATTATTAAAATCAATAAAAATGCTCATCAATACCAATTATTCATGTTGTCATGCTGTGTTTCTTATTTATGAATGTTAAATTTTCTTTCTGTATTAAGCCTGTACATTTTGGGTATGGATAATAGATGATGTGGATATCTGAAGATATCAAATTGTGGATACCCAAAGGTATTGAACTGTAGATACCCAAACGTATCAAATTGTGAATAGCCAAAGGAATTGAAATATGGACATAGGTGGTGTCAAACTATAGCAGCTACACTGTAACCCTATAGGCATGCCTATTTATCCACAACTAAGACACTAGAGTAGGCACTATAACATTTCCTTTAAGAATTTGTAAATTTCACAATTCATGTATTAACTAATCATATGATATGTATTTCAAGTCATAAAATCTATATTTGCGTTCATACATGCAAGTCATGGCTTACCACTATTAGAAGGGTATCAAAATCACACTTGTATAATCATACTATACACATATAAGTAATGACTATACATACAAATCATTTATGTACATGTAAACTTTATTTGGAATGCATTATGCACAATCTTATATTCTAATGCTCATTCTCCCAATTCGTATATGGTAATCCCAATACACATTCATAAAGGTTCGGATAAGATGCGGTAAAAATTGGAAACAAAAACAATGTCACGGTTGTGGTAGACACTTTCTTTACTCATACCATTACTTTCTCCTTAATATTATAGAAAACATTAGAATTGGGTTTCTAGGTATTCTAGACATTTGTCCATCTGTGTCTCTTATTTCTATATCACTAACAATAAGGTCATTTGGACTCTTGACTCATGAGATATAGACCAGATATCACAAGCTGCTTTAAAATAGGGGCAGTATCAGTCACCATTTTCGATCTCTATTGCCAACATCATAAAGCCAAAAATAAGTCATAATCCCTTATAGAGATTTTTATCTCTATGTCTTAGGTTTTATATGTAACTAAAATCACACAATTTGGAGTTTTGTATATTGAGTTATGACTCAAACAACCCTAAACAGTATTCCACAACACGATACTCTCTTGTCATGTACAACCAAGTTCATGTAAAGTAACACAAAAATAACACCAACAATCATCCCAGCAACCATTCCATATCCAAATAAATCTTTATAACAATTCAAACATACATAAGAAGAGGAATTAAACTAAGTGTAGTCCTAAACCTTAAAATTGGCCAAGTATTTCTTCTAATGCCTTTCCTTTCCTTCCTGTTTAGCTTTGTTTGAATCACCAAGTGAAAAATGATGGGATGAAGAAGGTGAAATGGAGAGGACAAAATCTGAAGTTAAGCCATCAAAGTTCCATCCATCTCCTGTCTTGATTTGCCTTTTTCATGAATTTTCTTGTCTTAGATACATGTTTTAATCCCATTGGACCATATGTTACAATCTTGTTGGACTATATGTTACAATCCCATTAGACCATGTGTTACAATTCTATTAGACCATGTATTACAATTATGTTGGACACATATGCTTTAATTTTATTAGTCCATAAGTTGACTTTAGGAAAATTTCATATTGGTCCTTTTTATTCCTTTAATTCCATATTGGCCTATGATCTTATCAATTAATTTTATTCCTCTGTGTCTTAGTTTTCTAATGGAATAAATTTCATGAAATTTGGTTAATTATATTAAGATTTATACCCAAAAAACTACATGTTGTTCGAAACTAAGGGCAACATCCAAAACTCAACTTTAAATTAGAATAAAAAACTATTAGACACAAAATCAGATTTTAGTTCCTTATGAAAGTTTTATGTCTATGTCTCTAATTTAATATGCAATTGGAATTATCCAATTTGGAGGTCTACAAGCCAAGATATTGTCAAATTACATGTCTATTAAGTGGAATCTAGCCATTCAGTAAGGTACACATCCCAAATCAACTAAATTCGGTCTTATCATGCAAGAGCAATAAAAAAATACATCCAATTTAACCAAAAACATCCCATTTGCTTACAGAATACTTCTTTTATCAATTCCCCTCACATCACATTCATAAATCCAAGCAAACATATAAAAAATTTCCATATGTCTAAGTCTGTATATCCATACTGAAGAGAACAAATTATCTATTTACCCATGTCTTTTATATTAATTACCATTATATCTCTTACTATACTTAGATGTAATTAATTCGTTATGTTCACTTCTTAATTTACCCTAGACATGCTATAATACTTCCATGGTATATGTTAGGGCATTACAGGATTGCCTATAAAGAATTAGAGAGTGGCTTCTACTGGCCCTCATTATTCAAGTATACAAACATCTTTTGCAAGTCACATGATACGTGCCAATGATCAGGTAAATTGTCCCATAAGAATCAAATGCCAAAAACTCCCATTCCTTTTTGTGAAATTTTTAATGTTTGGGCTATTGAATTTATGATACCTTTTCCTCTATCTTTTTGTTTTAGTTATATATTGCTTACAGTTTATTATTTTTCTAAATGAGTGGAAGATAAAGCCACCAAAACTAATGATCCTAAAGTTGTCATAGCTTTTTTCAAATATAATATCCTTTCTAGGTTTGGGATACCAAAGGTAATCATAAGCAATAGGGGAACCCATTTTTACAATAGGGTGATGGAAACGATGTTCAAGAAATATCACGTCATACACAAGGTTTCCACCTCTTACCATCCTCAGACTAGTGGCCAAGCTGAAGTGTCAAGTCGAGAAATTAAGACAATCATGGAGAAAACAATTCAGCCCAATAGAAAGGATTGGAGCATAAGGCTAGAAGATGCATTATGGGCTTATATGAAAATTTATAAGATGTCAATCAGGACGTCTCTATAGACTAGTGTTTAGGAAGTTGTGTCATATTCCAGTGGAGCTGTAATATAAGGTGTATTGGGCTATAAAATGATGCAATATGAATTTTGATGAGGTAGGAGTGCATAGGAAGCTACAATTGCAAGAGTTGGAGGAGATGCAAAATGACTCATATCAAAATGTGATGATATATAAAGAAAAGACGAAGGCTTTTCATGATAAAATGATCTTGAGGAAAAGCTTTGTTGTGGATCAGAAAGTGCTTCTCTATCACTCCAGACCAAATTATTTACAGGTAAATTATGTTCCCATTGGGTTATTTCATTTATTGTTAATCATGTCTTTCCTTTTAGTGCAATAGAGATACGGAGTTTGAAAACAGGAAAGACATTCAAAGCGAATAGTCATCGCCTGAAGTCATATTATGAAAGCTTCTGAACGGAGAATATGTAAGTGTTGATGCTTGAAGACGTAAATGCCATCATTTGATGTTGGCAACATGGAGTCAAGCTAATGATAATAAACAAAGGTGCTACTTGGGAGGTAATCCATGGGAAGTTTGTTTCTTTTCATTTGCATACTCACATTTGTCGTTTCTGTTAAATGTCCCATTTCTTACATTTAATGTTACATTAGGGACAATGTAAGTTTTAATTGTGAGGGTAAGCATTTTAGTTTTCATGCACATTTTTAAGCTCGTTTATGCTTATATGTGTTTCTTAGGTGTTTTAAAAATCAAAGAAACAAATAAACATTTTTTCTTTTTCTATTGGTTCTAGGACTATGTAGTCATAATTAAAGAGTGGATTGACTAGAAAAATTCATGACAACTTAAGCATTTACTTTTACTCTTGTGATTGGTCAATATACATTACCTTTAGAGGAGTAATGACTAGTGGTAGGCACAAGCCAGTGAGATTTTGAGTCTTTATAGACTAACATATCCATATTAGTCTCATAGTCTTTTGTTTATGTGTGACCTTCATGAGATGTACATCCTAATTTTGCTTTGATTTTCCATTTGAAAACACAATTTTATTACATGGGTTAACATGAAAATGATATAGGCATTCTTTGTTTCATAAGCTACATTAGCCAAATAACCTACGTAGTGATATGAATTTTCCCTTTGTTAAGCTCCCTTGAGCTTTATTTGCCTTTTCTTTTTATGTTAACCACATTACATGCCTTAAACGTAACCAAATGTCCTACCCCTTAAAGCTAGTGGAGCATTTATTAATTATTGATGATTGTAGACACACAAAAGTATAAGTGTAAGGGTGTGCATATATGTGAGTTGGTTATAATTGTTGGAATGTCATTTTATCTCTTACCAAAGAATTTCAAATGTTGAACTCGACAGGCCCCTATCCTGTAATGACTAGGTGACCTGCTCGACACTCTACGATGGCTCTCCAGTTGATATCCGAGTAGGCTGGAAAGTTTCCGTGAAGCTAAGCCTATTTCCTTTGTTAAGGAAAAGTTTCAATTCATAATAAGAAATGTAAACAGTGGAGTTTTGTTTTTCAGTTTATTAAACATTTCGACAGCACAATGACTATATTTTGACATCCCAAAAATTTCAAAGTCCCTATAAAAGTTCAAAACACTTCTATTATCACTTCAATTTCTCATCTCCAAATTGTGGACTTCAAATCCACTCACATGCAGTCTCAAATAGTTACATCAATAAACTTTAAAAAGCTAAAACAAAGTCATACATTCCTTTAAAACCTTTATACATCCATTCTTTATACAAATGTACTTTCCAAAACATGTTCAAAGATATGCAATAGTTCTAAAAAATATTTACAAGGAAAAATAAAAATGCCTACATAGCAGCACTTGATGAAGTTGACTACTCGCAATGTGGAGTCCCTGCTATTGAAGCCCGAGAGCATGCACCAGAGAGGTTTTATTTAAAAACAAAAAATTGAGTGTAAGCTAAACGAGCTCAGTGAGTGTTATTGGTTTCCAATAAAAACATTTATATAAATATTAACTTCTATAAAAGAAAAAAATTTCTTTTCTTTTTAAGTAATAACTAATGTTCTTACAAAACACATTCTTTTCTTTTCATAAGATCAATGCATGTGTAAAACAAAACATACATATTTTTCTGAGATCAAATTCCACTTTTCTTGTAAAGTATACAGCGATGGCAATCAATACTTTCATAAACTTTCTTTTCAAAACATAGCATGTCACTAATTTTCTTTTCCATATAATACCTTTAGGTGTAAGGCCATGGAATTGTTTCTGCATAGCTTACTCGTGCCTGGTTAACGTCTATATACTGATTGTTATGAAGCTGGTTTTGCATCACTTACTCATAATGATGCTAGCATTGTATATAAATCAGTGATTACGGAGATGGTTTTGCATCGCTTACTCCTAATAATGCTAGCACAACATATAATCCACACGTGTAGAGGGTGACTCATAGGACATATTAACAGACACAACACCACCTATGTTAGTGATAGACGCCCCCCAAACACTGTCATGCACTTTAGGATGTACTCTGATCAATATAATCGTATGTATAAAGACCTAATGACGTACCATAGGCTAAACCACAATTAATACATGAGCGTGCCTCATTTCAATACCAATTAAAAACATATTCAAATTCCATTTCTATAAAAGCATATGAAAATTTCAATTCAATGCCAATTCAAAGCATGTGTACATCTTATTAGTTTCAAGTGCATCCAAAACTCAATTTAATTCTAAATAAACACGTATGTAAACCTCATGAAGATTAACTTTTAAATTCAAGTATTAGTACTAATGGAATTATTTATAACCATATTTTTCATAGTTAGGTGAAAACCATCTTTGAAAAATCAATTTAAAGGTACGCTCACTATTTGTCATTTATCATAAACCACCCTCAAGTGTTCGGTGCTTTTCCTTTATTAGTCTCAAGTCTGCAGTGATGAGAAAAAATTATTGTCTTACTTAGCTATGAGGGAGACCCTTGAAGGGTTTCTAAAAACTGCCAAGTACATCTATAACTTACCACCTTGTTTTACAAATTTTATGACAAAGGACTTAGCCAAAATCTTAACATTTTGTAAGATTAAAATTCTGTTTTCTTTTCATTCAACCATTAAACAACTTCCATGATTTATACATGTTGTCTTCTTTCCATTTAAGTAACGTACATAGTATATACATACTGCTATTAAACAGCTATTAACTGACATATATAGCATTTACATGCTGCCAATTAATACCCATTGAATAGCATACATAAGATATGGATATTCATGTTGTTTTCTTCTCCATTTACCATGCTGTTTTTCTCTTCATTTAACCATACCTCCACTTGTTCCTTAATTTTCATATATCAAACATCCAAACTAGGTTTTTAAGTCTTCTAGACATTTGTTTCCCTATGTCTCTAGTTTTCGTAACATAAATCATGCTATTTCAACTTCTCAATTATGTAACATGTACCAAAAATCACAAGCTACTTAAACATAAGGATAGTATCAGGTTAGCATAATCAATCTCAATTTTCAATATCATTCAGCTAGAATTAGGTCTAGGTCTCTTCTAGATATTTTTAGTACTATGTCTTAGGTTTCATTTACTATTAGAATCACCCAATTTGGAGTTATTTAGACTAAGTTATGGCCAAAACACTAGGACTATTAAAGGAAACCGAGAATCCTAATGCAGAATTTCACTAAGCATAGTTAGGAAAACTTACCACTTTCTTCAAATAATGCTCAAACATTCACGCAATTCATAAGGAAATTCATTTTTCCAGCTTAAACATTCACGTGACTAGCTAAAGAGGATGGATAAGAGTGGTTTAACATACCTAAAATTAAATGATAACGTGCTGCCCATCTTTTCCCTGTATGTAGTTGGCATTGATGGAGGTGTTGTCCACGGTTGGAGGCTTAAACAACATGCAGAAATTATTTCCTAAAGTTAACAACTTAGAGAGCTATGCTTGAAGGGAGCAGCTGCAGTTTAATAACATCAATTTTGGTCCAAGGGATAAGTGAAGCTTCGGTGGAAAGAATGATGTCCCTTAAATATAATGAATTGTTTTAATTTTTTCTTACCAAAACCCATATCCACACCATGAATTGGTCTCTCATATAATGAATTTTATTTCCTTCACATCTACTCCTTCATAAACGTGACAGTATAAGATTTTCATGCATTTTTGTTCCAAAATAATGAGAACTTCTTCATGTATGTGACAGCTACCACTCAAGGTTCATTCATATGTACATATATTATTTCTTGTCCAAAATGATTAATGGCTTAAGAAAAATCTGTCCAATTTCAATAGAAATTCCATGTTCACTTAATAACAGGTTACACCTAAATATATTAACATATAAGTTAGATCAATTTATTTTAAGTATCTGTAACTATGACAGATTCTTATGTCCTTATGTTTCAGCCAAAAAATGCTTCAAATTTACTCCACAATAATTTAAAACAAAGTCAATCTTGATCTATCATAAATCCACCCGATTGAATTTATTTTTGGCTCATTTCTATACCAGTTAACTCCAATATTTTTCGACTATCATTTGACTTTAATACTTGTCATTAAATGATGGGTTCCTAATTCACATTTTAGTGAAAATAAAATTTACATTAGCCTAAAAACATCACTCACACAAAATTAAATTTTATAAACACATGAAAAGAAAATTTTGGGGTTTTACAATGTAGCGTCTTCCAATTTTTATTTAAAAAAAGAAAGAAAGAAGAAAGAAGAAAGAAAAAAAAGATAAATATGTTTAAATAAAAGTATCAAGGAGGAAATGCATTTATTTTGCAAAGTTATTTATGATTAGTTTTTCCTCCTAAAGTTGTATGAAATGGTTGATTTGAGTATGATGCATATAAGGTAGGTGTTGTTTTGAAGGATCACCACTTATGGTTATAATGTATTGTTTTTCGTCAATTGTGTGAGTGATTCCTTTTAATTCCTTATGTTTTATGAGGGTTGTGGTGTGAGAGCTTGAATTTGAGCTACGAAACATAGTTTTTGCATTCATCATAGCTGATGGTACTTAATTTTGAGTGAATGTTAGTTTTTTCACTTAATATTACATTGAGTTTTTTTCTTGCTTCACTAACTTTGATGGATTTTGTGCTACATTATCTAAATATATCTCACCTTAATCCTTTCCAATATTACAACCTTAAAAATTCCTTTGATTCATGATTATGTATGTGAATCTCAGTGGTAGAGAAATGAAATGATATGCAAAGTTGTGGAATGTTTTGATCATGAATGATGTTTATAGGTACTCATAAATTTGTCATATTTAAACACATTTTGTCAAATTCTACCCCTATATTGCTCAGTTTTTGAAGGAAATGATTGTTAATTGATCATGAGTGAGGCATTGGATGTTAAGTTCTTGTTACGATTTTGAAAGTTATTTCTCTTTACTTATGGTTATCTATTTTTAGGAAATATGGAAATCGTAAAAGTGTTTATGAATTTGATTTTGTTGTTTTACCAGAGGATGGCCAAAAGCTAAATGTGGGGGGATTAGATATATGCTTAATTGTTTATATATTCACTTCTTAACACTTAGTGATTCTTGTTGTGAAATTCTTAAGCTTCTCATTTTAGTTCATATTTGGTATTAGGTATAAGTTTGAAGCACATGAACTAAAATGGGTTAAAAGTACATTCGTTATGCTAATATCTTGATGTTTAAACTCAATTTCTCTTGTGGAATAAAAAAAAGATGGATTAAGGTGAGGACTAGACAAGAAATTGCATGAAGAATAACAATTCAGCAATACCTGGTAGATAGATGACTATGTATATGCTTACATGACTGTATATGCAATCAGAAGACACTTTTGGACTTACACAGTTGGGTACACGGCCGTGTATCGAACAGTGTATCTTCACGAGTTTCACATTTTTTTAAGTTACACAATTGGAAACATAGTCGTACACCCAACCATGTATACACCCAAAAATCTAGTTTTTGCTGTAAATTGACATTTTAGGTAGCCAAATAGAGAAGAAACATTTTAAAAGCATGAAAAAGGATAGAACACTTACTCTTTGAAGATCCACGGAGGGCTAAGCTTCCTTATTCTTGTTTAAAGGTGAAATCACGTCGAGTATCACATTTAAGCATACTGTCATCATGTATTGTAAATCTCTCTTGCTTTAGGGATTGTTTAGGGATTGTTTAAGTTATTCTATATCTATTAATTTGGTTTTATGTAAAGATGATTTGAATGTGTTCATTAGATTTTTTATGTAAACTCATTGCTAGAATCTCAAATACAATATGTAATCGTTGTGTTTAGGATTCCTTTGTAATAGGCTAGACCATCCCGCTCATAGATATTTTCAGCTTTGGGCCTTGACCTAGCCAAGCCCTCATGATTTTTCTCTTCCCACCTTTGGAAAAATGTGTCTCTGAGGGAGAGGTATATAGCCTTATAAGGCCTATTTCGTTCCACTCTCAAATCGATATGATAATCTAACATTCCACTCCCCTTAGAGGCCTAGTGTCCTCGCTGGCACATAGGCCTGGATCTACCCCTTGGAGGCTCAGCGTCCTTGCTCACATACTGATCCGGGTACTGGCTCTGATGCCATATTTGTAACAACCCTAGACCACCCGCTCACAGATATTGTCCGCTTTGGGCCTTGGCCTAGCCAAGCCCTCACAGTTTTGCTTTTCGTATCCTTTGGGAAAATGTGTCTATGAGAGAGAGGTTTCTATAGTCTTGTAAGGCCTACTTTGTTCTCCTCTCCAATTGATCCAGCATACTTGCTGGCATACCAATTCGAGTACTAGCTCTGATACCATTTGTAACAGCCCAGATCACCCCACTCACAGATATTGTCTGCTTTGGGTCTTAGCCCAACCAAGCCCTCACAATTTTGCTCTTCCCACCTTTGGAAAAACGGGTCTTTGAGGGAGAGGTATCCATAGCCTTATAAGGCCTATTTTGTTCCCCTCTCTAATCGATATGGGAATCTAACATTCCACCCCCTTAGAGGCCCAGCATCCTTGTTGGCCCACAAGCCTGGATCCACCCCCTTTGGAGGTCCAACGTCCTACCTAACATACCGATTTGGGTACTGGCCCTATTACCATTTGTAACAGCCCGGACCACCCGCTCATAGTTATTGTCTGCTTTGGGCCTTAACCCAGCCAAGCCCTCGTGGTTTTGCTCTTCCTGCATACTCGCTCGGGAAAATGCATCTTTGAGGGAGAGGTTTCCATAGCCTTATAAGGCCTACTTCGTTCCCCTCTCCAATCGATATGGGAATATAACATTCCACCCCCTTGGAGGCCTAGCATCCAAGCTGGCCCATAGGCCTAGATCCATCTCCTTAGAGGTCTAGCGTCCTCGCTGGCACACAGGCTTGGATCCACACCCTTGGAGGCCCAGCGTCCTTGTTGGCGCACAGGACTGGATCCACCCCCCTCAGAGGCCCAGCGTCCTTACTAACATACTGATCTGGGTACTGGCTTTGATACCATTTGTAACAACCTTAGACCATTAGCTCACAGATATTGTCTCCTTTCAACCTTGGCCCAGCCAAGTCTTCACTGTTTTGCTCTTCCTATCCTTTGTGACTGGAGTAGCCAATGTGTGGAAAAGAGCTTAAAGCTCAAGATTGTGCACAAAAAGACACAGGTTCAGATAATAATGAGCCCGGTATCTATAACAGATACAGGATAGTATATGAAATGAGCCTGGTATCTAAAACGAATATGGGACAATAAATTGGGTTGATAGGTGCTCGGTCATAACAAATAAAATAAAAAAAGAAATCACATGTGCATTTGCATATACAATTATACATGTATCATATGAATGATTGTGTTGAAATTATTGAATTACTTTAAAATTGTGATATGCAATGTTAGTATATAGTACTTGTTGAAATATGACAAAATGTGATGTGGTATTTGATACTGGATTTTGTAATATAGTTGTTGAATTGAGTTATGTAATTTATTTTGGTGCTCTGACTTGAGTGAGCACATCATTAATGGTTTACACACTAAGTTCGCAAAGTCATCAAAATTGCAACATTAATTTTCAGGTTCAAGGAGATCTAGCTTCTAAAGCGATCTAATAGAATTCTAGTACTATTATTTCGGGGATAAGAATGACTCAAAGGTCTAGTCAGGTGATACCTGTGAAGTCTAGATAGATGTCTTTTGTATTAACATTCAATGTTATGACACACGTTGTCATTAGTGTGTGATTTTTATACTGTATGATGTAATGGGATTGAGTTCAAAACTATTGTGTATGGTCTACTTGAATTTGGAATGTTAATGATGTATATGACTTATTATGAATGTGAAGGAAATAAGTATTTGGAATGCTTAAGTTATATTGATTCCTCATATTGTATTAATGTGATTGTTCTAATGTACTATTTTTGTAGAGTATATTCTCGATTTTCCGTGGATATGTTCGGGCATATGCGCTATGAGAGTGGTATATTACAATATAGGTCCTGACAGGCTAGTGGCTACAGGCTTATGGCCAGCCCATGGCCCAACCCAACCCGTCTACATTTTTTTAAAAATAACTTTGATAAAATGAAGTCGTTTGCCAAACTTAGGTCAGGCCAAGACTAACATCCCTATATTCCTTCCATCTTTTCAAATATCATTCATGATATTAGTTGCCACAGTGTTTGGATTTGTTACATTATTGAACAAAAGATCTTTCTCTAACCCTAATTACCTTTCATCTCATATTCTCATCTACAATTCTATTAGGTCTTTATTATCAAGATTTTTAAAACTACTTGACAATTTTTAAAAGGTCTTTTGCTAACTTAACTTTGAGGACAAGCTCATGAAAGGAGAGGACATTTTGTAAAGACCCAAAGCCTCCTATCTCACCTTTTTCATACTATTCTCAATAGCCTTTATTTATTGTATCTCGAGATTACCTTTTTACCATTAGTTAGGGTGGGCACCAAATAATATGTACCCACATAATAGCACGTGTCTCACATTATTTCAAATGATATACCTTGACTAATAAAATAGGCATATCCCACTTTAGCTCTAAATGATATGCCTCAATTAACATAATGATACGTACCTTATTATAGCAATAGATGATGTCTTTGTTTTTTAAATGGCTTATTAGCTATTATTGGGGGATAGAAAGGTTTTAGTTGTTTGACCATGTCAAACCGCTGATAATTATGTTCGGTAATTAGTTAATTAGGATGGTGGATTGAAATCAATTAGCTTATTTTGAAAACACTCCTGTGAGAAGCATTTTTGTCCAACAGTTGAGAAATTAAGAGACTAAAAAACTATTATAACTAAAAGTTATTACAAATTACTCAAAGAGATAAAGATAAAGACAGATACATATAGAGATAGAGATAGTAAGTTTATTATTTAAATTTAATATTTTTAATTTTAATTTTTGAAGTTGAATTAATATCAAATTTGAGTCAGAATATACAAAAAGTTATCATTCCGTTATATACGGTCTTCCTTTAACATTGAAAGTAAACACAAAAATAACTAAAAGGATCAAGTAAATTGCACAAACAAGGTATCATTAATCAGAGTTTCGTGGTGCAAATCCAAGAGGGTCTTGAGAAGTTTTTAATCGAGCTCATTCATCATTGAAAAGTTGTAATGAGAGGGCTTTCAGTATTTTTAAGGCTCGACAGAAGATATTGGAGAAAATGCCTAAGTATTCATTGATGAATTAAAATAGAATACTTTGTGCAGCTTTTACGTTATATAACTACATTAGAAGAAGTATAATTGATGACACGACTTTTAACATCATCGATTAAGATCCTGAATTTATACCTCTAAATGTATTTGAAGACGTTGAATTTAACTTTACACAAGAAGGTCTTGAAGAACTAAGAACTCAGGAGATGACAACTATTCGTGATAATATTGCTTATAGTTTAATGGCAGTTCGACATTATTATAAATCTTTGCTTTAAATAATGGTGTTGACTTCTTTTGCTCTATCTAAATTTTTATAACAATATTCAAAGAAATACTAAGTTATAATACTCTTGTCCTCATAAATCCTTTTTTTTTAAGTCATGCTCTTATAAGTCATTTTATACATAAGCAACTAATACTAAATAATTAATTTTACCAAACATCTTTAAATAAACAGCTGATGTTATATGTTAGTCAAATCAGCTATATTAATCCGCTATTAGCTAATCGTTGATAGAATCAGCTAATAACTAATGCAATTCATTGATTGCCAAATAGAGCCGATATGTTCAAACCAATAAAATAGCATCTATCTCATTTTAGCATTGGAGAATAGATCTTAGTCAATCATCATTCCACATGTATCTCATAACACAATACATCACCCTCACAAGGCACATCAATTATTATATATGTTATACATACTACAATATACTAACTACACTTATAAGAAATTGACTCTATGGATTTAATTACGCATAATAACCAAGGAAAATGTTAGTGTCTCTATGATATTTAAGAACATACTTTATATCTATTAGAATAACTTTATATCATAAATCAATCAATTTACTTGCATTTAATATGAACAAAAGCCTCTAATTATATCAAAATTTCCAAAAATCCCAATTTACCATGACCTTAATTTTGAGCTTATATAACTCTTTCCAAAATTGAGATTCTGAAATATGTAAATAAGTAATCGAGATATAAATAATTAATAATATAAATAATCAAAAAATTAACCTAGAAAATCCTAAATAACATATCCTACCTATTAATCGTATGAAATTTGCCTTAAATCAACCTTTTGTTTTAGAAAGTGAATGAACATTACATAATTTCCACTATTGTTATTAAATCCTTCTTAATCACCTTCTTTACTGTTGGAAGGTGAAGAATGAGCAAAATTCATAGTAGTATTATAAAATTGAATGAAAATTTGAATTTTTAATATAATTTAATTCAATTTTTATAAAATAAAATAAATAATATTTTGTTCCAATATATTTATATCCTAAATTTTATTACCATAAAATATACTAAAATTTTACCTTTATTTAGAGGGAAAATATAAAAAAATTTATCAATTAAAAGGAGATAAGGAAGGGCTTAATTGTGTTAAAAACATACTTAAAAATTTTATCTCTTTTTCTTTTTCGTTATAATATCTATTTTTATTTTAGAAAATGGAAACAATTTTAATAATCAAAATATCTTAGGAAGTTTCCATTCCAATTTTTAAAAGTTAATCTCAGTAATAAGGAAGTATTCTTAATATGTTTGGTTGAGTACCAATATAGGATTTTATATCTAACCCTATCACTTATTGATACAGAAACCATTAACCTAAGATATAATATAATTCGGGTAAATAAAGCTTTGACATAATATTTGGCTTCACTTCGTAAAATTTTCAATTTGTAATTTAAAAAAAAAATGCTTCAACTAAAATTAATGTTTGACTATCAGTTTTCAAAATCTATTAATTAAAATACTTTTTTTAAATAGAGGAACCCGCAGTCGCTATCCTTTGGATGTGCACTGGGTAAATCTCTGGATTGACCCAATAACCTGCAAATCACGCTAACCGAATACTCCGCACTAGGCAAGCCCTATACGATAGGCTTGATGAAGAAAGTGTAAGTAGGGAGATTCGAACATAGGCCTTATTTGGATGACAGCTAATCAGCTAAATATTGGCTGATTGACCAAATATTAAATTTGTTTGGTGGTTGGCTGGTTGGGTTGAATCAAGAAGCTGCTCTACCCTAGCATTTGGGGTAATCAGCTGATTACCCCAAATCCAAAATACCGAAATACCTCAACGTTTGACCTCTTTACGTCTCTCTCGTTTTCTTTCTTTCCAGAGAATAGCAATTGGGTATATCATTGCAGCTTTATGTGCAATTTGGCTTTCAAGTCGAACACAGACCAAAATAGGTTTTCTGAGGATCTTTTATTATTGGCAGTGGTAAGTTTTACATATTAACATTACATTGAAAGTTTCCTAAAAATTTATGAATTGTTGTTTCATACACTGGGGTTAAATGCTTTTGGGAAGAACTAATTCTTTCATATCTCATCTTTTTTTAATTATTTTCATCTTTTATGGTCTCTAAAATATCAAATGATGTGTAATTGTTCACAAATATGATTGATGACATTCTTTAGACATATGTGTGAAGTAATAAGGTATTAAAGCATAAGTTCTTAATAATGTATTTATATAATTTTTGAATAATATTCACAAGTTAATTATATTACTCATTTTAAATTAAGAGATAAAATAATTTTAAATTAAGAAATTAATAAAAATATTATGATAATAAAAAGAAATTATATATTTATTTTGTTGAACTAGTTTAATTCAAGCTAGTAAAACTAATTAAGTAGTAAAATCATCATGATTATTATTATTATTGTTGTTATTGTTGTTATTATTATTATTATTGTTATTGTTATTATTATTATTATTATTATTATTATTATTATTATATGTTCTTTATTTTTTATTAGAGTTATAAACTTAATTTTTATAGAATTTAATAACTAAAATCTAAATTCCTATAAGAATATTCAACGAAATACTAAAATATATAATATTCATACCATTATATTTTTTTAAAATCGTATTCTCATAAGTCATTTTACACATAAACAGCTAATACTAAACAGCTAATTTTATCAAACATCAAATGACAAGCAGGTAATGCAACCAGCTATTAGCTAACAACTGATAGAATCAGCTAACAGCTAATGCAATCAGCTGATTGTCAAACAAGATCATAAAATCCTTTAGCTTCATATCCTCCACTCTACCAACTCAATCACTCCTATACTTTTACGAGTTTGATTTAAAATATGTTACAACTCTTCTTTTTATGGTGTATCTCGACCATCCTAATTGTATCTCAACAAAAGTTGTTATTTATATAATAATAAATAATTAAAAATAAAGCAATTGTGCAAACACTAAAAAGAATTAATAAAAGGTTTATTTAATTTCTTAAAAAAAAAATTAAAAGGACAACTAGATCGTGTCAGGATATGTTTGTCCTTTACGTTGGCTAGACGTACGCGGCTTCATACCTTAACTAAACGTTACAAATACTTGACACTCGCAGTTACGAACTTGTCCAAATCTACAAACCAGTCTCCTCTCCTGCTTCGCCACACTCTCTGTCGCCGGAAAATGGCCGCTACCACCGTATCTCCGACTCCTGTGCTCAAGGAAGAGCTCGACATAGTCATACCTACCATCAGAAACCTTGATTTCTTGGAGATGTGGAGGCCTTTTTTCCAACCTTACCATCTTATCATAGTCCAAGATGGTGACCCCAACAAGACCATCAAAGTCCCTGAAGGTTTTGATTACGAGCTCTATAACAGGAACGACATTAATCGAATTCTGGGTCCTAAGGCTTCTTGTATTTCCTTCAAGGACTCTGCTTGTAGGTGCTTTGGCTTCCTAGTTTCCAAAAAGAAGTATATCTTCACTATTGATGATGACTGCTTTGTAAGTTAAAATTCTCAGAAAGCTTCAAATTTTCAATTCAATATGAACTTTGTCCTCTGTTTTTCTTTTGGGATCATCGAGGCTCTGCATTGAGGAACTTGGATTTGGTTTCTGTTACCTTGCATGTAGGATTTAAAGTTCTCTGACTAGTATAAGTTGTGGTCTATTAGAATTTGTTTTGATCTGCTAATACATCGCTTTTTTCAAATCGTTACTTGGATCTGAATTTCTTATTGTTTGTGTAGTGTCTGTTTTATTCCTTGTATGTGTATCTATCTCGTATTATTCTGTTCTAACATTCCTTGCTTTGATCTCTTTGGTTTCACCTGTCTAGTGCTTTTCAAGCATTATTTGTTTAATGGATTAAAATCAATTTGATTCTTTTCAATATGACTCTCAGATTTTACTTACCAATTTGATTCTTTTCAATATGACTCTCAGATTTTACTTTCTATTAAATTGTTCAACAAGATGATATCTTTAAATTATTTTAATGAGAATGGATTAGAAGAATTTTGGTGTTCTTGATTCCAAGATAATTATCTCTAACTGGTTGCTGGAATGGAGAGCAACTAAATTCCTGAAACTATTTGATACTTCTACTGTCATCAATGAAAGACAGAGTTCTGGTTGTAAACATTGGGAGTTGCTTAGCTTTTTGGACATACTTAGTTGGTACTTGAGCCTGTCATATGTATCAAGGGTACATTGTTTATGGTTTTAATCCTTGCATTGAGCACTGAAATTTTTGGCAAACTTTCACTCTTTCTTTGCAATACATTATTTCCCCATTGTGTTTATTAGTTCCTTCTTCCATCTTGTAATCTATCCATATGCTGGATCCATTAGATTTTGAGACCTTCCTGTGCTTATCTTTTATTACGTATTCCTTGTTTAGCTGTTTCAGTGTTATGTAGGTTTACATGTATTGAATTTCTCTTCAACTTCAAATTAGTTATCCAACTGTGATCCCAATTTTACTATGTGTAATATAGGTCGCTGAGGAACCATCTGGCAAGAAGATTAATGCTCTTGAGCAGCACATAAAGAACCTTCTGAGTCCATCCACTCCATTTTTCTTCAATACTCTGTATGATCCATACCGACGAGGTGCAGATTTTGTTCGTGGCTATCCATTCAGCCTTCGTGAGGGTGTGCCAACAGCTGTATCCCATGGCCTGTGGCTTAACATTCCAGATTATGATGCCCCCACGCAGCTTGTAAAGCCTCTTGAGAGGAACACCAGGTAAGAGACGAACTTTCATGCACCTGCAGGTACTGTTTATTCATTTTTGACAGAGGTGTTCAAAATGGTGCTCACTTCCAGATATGTGGATGCCGTGTTGACAATACCAAAAGGAGCCCTCTTCCCCATGTGTGGTATGAATCTGGCTTTCAACCGTGAACTGATTGGTCCTGCAATGTACTTTGGTCTCATGGGCGATGGGCAACCAATTGGACGCTATGATGATATGTGGGCTGGATGGTGCACCAAGGTGTTTACTCATTAAGAATTATCTCAATTTGTTTTCAACGCAGTTTTTCCTAACCTATCAACTATTAAATTTTTTTTTTTAATCCAGCTGACAAATTTTCTGTTTTAATGAACATATAGGTTATTTGCGACCACTTGGGTTTGGGAGTGAAGACAGGATTGCCTTACATCTGGCACAGCAAGGCAAGCAATCCATTTGTGAACCTCAAGAAGGAATACAAAGGAATCTACTGGCAAGAAGAGTTGATCCCATTTTTCCAGTCTGCAGTCCTTCCAAAAGATTGCACCACTGTGCAGAAATGCTACATTGAACTATCCAAGCAAGTTAAGGCGAAACTTGGCAAAGTTGACGCCTACTTTAACAACTTAGCAGATGCCATGCTCACATGGATTGAAGCATGGGATGAGTTGAACCAAAGTGGGAATTTTAGTGAAGTGTCCAATGTTTCAGCAAAGTAGATTGCCACGTTGGAGGGAGAAGTTATGAGGTCAGAGATGTCACCATTTGGGCTTTCATGCCTAGGATTGTTTTCCATGAGCCCCTTTTGCTTAGGTATCATTTGGAAGCTTTGGATTGTTTAGCTTACTGGTTCATGGGGGGTGATTCTTTTGTCTAAATGTTATTTGTGTAGAACAATAACAATGACGTCTGCATTCAAATAGAATTGATTTTTAAATTCCTTAATTTGACGTGAATTATTCAGATTGGCAAGGATTGGGCTGATGCTAGAGGAATTCCACCAAACTTGGTTGGTTAATAAAGTCAAGTCTCTCACTTTTATAGTCATTTGAGTTTTGAATGATCTAAAGCCTAAAACCGAACTTAGTGACCAAATAGCGAATTCTGGGCATAAAACTATAATAGAAGAGTTCCAAAGCAGACCTTTCGTAAGGTTTGGTGACATGTCATCAAAGTTAGGCCTCAAGTATTCCAACTCGCCAAATTTCCACATTCAATGCTTCACTTAGCACTATCAACAAATGGGGACCTTTCAAAGACTTCAAAGGGAAATTATGAAACAGCAACTACTGGGACAAAGTCCATAATAATGTGAATATTTATGAACTTATAAGGTCAATTCACTTGCAGTTTTCCCATAATTTTGATGGCCAGAAAGAAGATTCCAAGAATAGACCATCTTTGTTTTTCCCACCAGTGCTTGGCCGGTCAAATGATTCAACGACAAATTAACAACAAAACAAAAGCATTTGTAGGACCACTCAAATGAGTAATGACAGGAGTAGGAGTTGGTCCAGTCCAAAGCAGGCTTGCTTTTTCCTGGGGAATAAGTATCAAAATGAACAAGATACCTTTTCTTTGTCTTTGTTAATATCATCAAGCTTTTCTTGTGTGTTTCCATGTGCCTAATCGCTTGGGGAAAAACCAGCGGAACAAAGTCAAATTTCCTGCATAGTAATTCCCATCCGAACAATGTTGTCCTTGCTCTTCTATGAGTTCTTAATGTTTCTAAAAATGACACACATCCCAGTTATCTTAGTCTCTTCTTATGCTACTTAATCAATCATCTAAATAAATTATTGTTTGCCTTTATTTTGATTAAAGGTTAACACGTAGCCTTTTATTTCAGTTTGTGAGCGTCCCAGGAATTTAAAATGATTCCAAACTAAGAAATAAGAAAGAAAAATATTGCGACTCGTAATCTAAGCCTAAAATCAAACGATTGTGCATGCTAGAAAAGGACAAAAAATCTAACAGAAAAGAACTTTGCTTTATTGATAAACAATTCGTCAAAACGAAATGACTAAGAAATTGAATATTGCTGAAATCAATTGAAAAGGAAAGACTAATGTTAGGGAAAAAATAGAGAATTGCCGAAAATAGAAATAAGCTAATAGGTTTGCTGGAATGCCAGGCTTTTGATATGTGAGATGTTGGAGAGCCTTCTTTCTACTTCAAAACTTCTATTTATAGTCAACGATGATGAGTGTCCTACTGCAATTCAACTTGTAATCCTAATAAAATTTTATCTTTCTAGATAAAGATAAAGATAAAGATTTGGATAAAACTTTATCCTATCGGAGATAGAGATCAGATACCAGATAGAGATAAAATTTAGATAAAACTTTATCCTTATTTCCTCATTATCTTGAACTTCTAGACTCTCACTCCAACTCCAACTCTACTACATCCTTCTCTGCTAGACACTGGAATCTGATGAACCCGAGTCCGTGGCTTTCTTTTGGACTTCAAACCATGGGCTCTCTTTGGACTTCGGGGTTTTGGCCCAAAATCGTAAAAATGGGCCGAACTCATTTTCGGTGTAAACAATTGCCCCCTGCATCATTAAGCTTGTAAATATAAGCCTTATGGTGGCCCTTAACTTATTTAGAAAATCATTTAGCCAATGCCTTTGCCTAGAGTAGCTTTTGTTATCGTCAACCTCCATGCCTCTCTGATGTACCAAAAAATCGAGAAAATTTTCAGCTCTAACTGTAAAAGCACACTTTAACAGATGGAGCTTGAGTTGGTGTCTCCTTGGTCTCTCAAATCCTTGCCTGAGATGTTCTACATGGTCATCTTGTTTTTTAGACTTGATAACCACGTCATCGATGTAGACTTCCACAATTTTCCCAATGTGCCCACCGATGTATGTTACTTTAAGATCCTCGGCAGTATTCAAGTTGATTTTTTCCAGAGAGTCCTTTACGTGAAGTCTCTCATCTTCCATTTTGGGTGGCGCGACTTGTAGCTCCTCCAAACTTATTCCATCTCTTACTATTTCTGAGATTTCTCCTTCATAAACTAACTCTGTTCTAAAAATATCCCTTTTATGGTTGGCTATTAACTGTTTCCTGGCCTGCTACAAAATTGCTTCCTGGATGGCCATTGCAGCCCCTGGCCACCCTTCTTTACTTCCTTGAGTCATCATTGGCCTAGCTAGCCAGCGTCTCCTTCCATCGGCCTTAGAGGCCTGATGCTTCTATTTTTCTCACTGGCACCGGTTGCTTGAAGTATCAATTGCTTGTCCTTAGCGAATTTCGTCAGCGTAGGCTTGCTCTCTTTGTCCAAACCTTCAAAAGTAATTGGCGCGATATCTTTATGGTAATAGCAAGCATCTACCAAATTGACTTCAGCGCTGAAAGGATTATTGTCTGCCTTAACCATTTCCACATTGTCGCCATCCCAGAACAATAAAAATTAGTAGAGGGAAGATGATACACACATGTTTGCGTGAATCCAGTTTCTGCCCAGAAGCAACTTGTAACTCACGTTAGTGTTGATTACGAAGAAGGCAGACACACACGTTTTACTCCCCACTGTTATTTGTAGTGTAATTACTCCCAATGTTCTTGCCATGCCCTAGTCACCACAGTCACCATTAAGTCTGTAGCAATGATATCCTCTTCTCTCTTCCCAAGTCCTAGTAGCGCTTTCTAGGGAATCACATTTACAACTGCTCCATTACCACCAAAACTCTGTTTAGTGACTTTCCATTGACGTAAGCCCGTATGTACAGTGGCTTAGTGTGGTTTACTATTAACGGCTTATCGAATGTCATAGTTTTGCTGTCCCTAGTTTCTTGCGTTTTCTCTGAGAATTTCTCTGCTGGATTTTGTTCTTCTTCTACAGGCCAAACATTTTCTTCATCTTTTGGATTGTCCTCTGCTTCATCATCAGGATTGATACGGTGAAAATAGCTGGCAACAACACAGAAGCAGCTCCCATATAATAAACAGGGACATCACAACATTGAAGTAACTGCTTACCTGTTCCTCCGCATCGTCATTCTCCGTTGCCTTCCTTCCGAATTTACTCTTCTAAATTCCTTCTTCACGGTGCTCAACCATCTTCTTGGCAATGTTGGCTAGCTTCTTCCCTTTATCAAGCATCCTTTCTTTCTCCACCAAGTGAGTCTGGGTTTGACTTTGAAGTTTTATTTCCAGTTCTTCTTTTTCCTTGAACAGTCTCTCAGCCAACTTCTTACGTTACCACCTTCTTTTTCTCATTTTTGCATTTTTCTGAGCATCAGTAAGTATGTCCTTTTTATCTCTCCTTTTGCTTTCCACTCAAATCTACTCTCCAGCTTTCTTGGGCATCGGTGGCTTAACAAATTACAGGTGACCGCCAGTGATGATGGCTACCTGGTCACCGGCTTCACTGTTATTTTCGGTGACTCAGTTACCGATCCTCATCAGTGCACTGATTCTCTCTTGCCTTTCAGAAGCAATGGTGAGTCCGTGAATCCTTTCCCACACGTTCCACCCATTCAACCTCCACACTTGATTCGTATGCTCCTACCTCCTTTTTTGGTTGAGTCAATCTCTCATGTCAATACTTTCTACGTTCACTGACCCCACCGGGAATGGATTCTTGTCAATGAGCATTGCTTCTTCTGGAAACTTGAGAATTTTTCTGCTGATACGATCCTGAAGGCCCAGCACATGTTGGTAGAATGAATCCATGCGTTATGATATTTGCAATAGTCTTTGGCCTTCATCTCTTCTTTAGTAGGTAAGACGTGATCTTCCGGTAAAGAAATAAAATCGATTTTCATGAGATAATCGAATATTTCTGATGTTCTACTTACATAAAATGTGCACTTGTTCCCCCTCTTGTCGCCATTTTGTTGCATTCTAGGAGGCATCTTTGTCAGGTGTGGGCACGCTATGCTTCCAGTATCAGTACGGCAGCTATAGCAACTTCCACTTCGACACGATGGACTTCTTTGAAATAAGTCCCTATAGCCTACTTTTTCAGCTTACTATCTTCTTTGAGTAGCTCTTCGTATTCTGTCAACTTCATAGCCAACTCGACAAAATCTCTGAAATCCATGCCTTGAAACTTTTTCCTCAGCTCCAGATCCAACCCTTTTTGCGCCATCTTCACAAACTCGGTCTCCGGAATATTGATCCTGCACTTGTTTCTCATCCTTTTAAACCTGGCAATGAAATCGTCCGCCTTCTCTCTAGCCCACTGAGTAAGCCTGGACAAATCTGCAATACTAACTTCTGGGTTCACTTCTATAAAACTGAGCATGGAAGACTCTTGTCATATCTGCCCAACCAAACATGGAGTCTCTTGGCAATGACACGTACCAAGAGAAAGCAACTCCAGTTAGTGAATTTGGGAACAACTTCAAGAGCAGATAATGGTATTTTTCGTAGCTAGAAAATTCCGAACAATGAGTGGTGAACCTCGCTATATGCTCGATAAAAGACTGTCTATCTTCTCTAGAAAATAACGTGAAATCTGAGATTTTTACATCTCTGGGAAAGGCTGCTCTGTTTATGAATTCAGGATGAGGATTCCTAAATTTGGGTCGAATTATCTGATTGAACCTGGGGCCATACAATTCTTGGGTGATCTCACGAAGTGCATCCCTAGTAGCATGATCAATCGCCTGAGTGTTCTGCCCGTGCATTGCTTGGCCCATGTTCATTGGCTGTTAAACAGCCTGGTGACTTGTACTCTTTGGGAGCGCCTGCATCTGATTGGCCACCAGACTCCTATTGCCCCCTGAGCTCATTCCCTCTTCATAGAGATGAGGTTGAGTCGCTGGTCTAGTGTGGCTGTGAAACTGAACAGGGGTCTTGTGGTTGATAGACACCAGGGGTAAGGAAGCAATCGGTGTCTCATCCCTTCTGTACGGTGGCTAATAGGTGGTCACCGGCTGTTTCTCCTTGTTGGGGTTGTTAACCCTGGTGGATTACCTCCCGAGCACCTTCACAGGAGAAGTTTCTCCCAATTTGGTCACCTTGGCTGACGATCCTTCACCCCCAGTTGGAGTGACCGCGAGTGCCACTAACTGATTTTCCGCGACCACTGGTAACTTGCTGGCTTGCGATTCAGTTTGACGCAGTATCTTGCTTGACTCTTCTCTGCCTATACCTCTGTCTTTTCCTGGCATGGCAGATCCGCTGACCGCAGCTAAAAGCTCCTTTTGATTACTCCCTATAGTGTTTAAGAGAGTGTCCGTCTTAGCTGTTGATTTCTCTATGGCCACCAAAACCTTTATCAAAAGGGTCTCAATATTGCTTGCTTGACTTAACTCAACGAATTGAGGTTGGTCATCCTGTGTTACTGTTGCAACGTTTCCCGTATCATCACCTCCACTAATGGAAATGTCAGTACTTTTACTAGATCTTGTTTTCGTCATTGCGTGGTCCCACCGGGCGTGCCAAAAATATGTTTGCCTTTATTTTGATTAAAGGTTAACACGTAGCCCTTTGTTTCGGTTTGTGAACATGCTAGGAATTTAAAGTGATTCCAAACTAGGAAATAAAAAAGAAAAATATTGCGACTCGTAATTTAAGACTGAAATCAAACGATGTGTATGCTAGAAAGGGACAAAAAATCTAACAGAAAAGAACTTTGCTTTATTGATAGACAATTCGGC
>JANZXR010000007.1:14956578-15006883 GCA_027575705.1 Erythroxylum echinodendron
TAGAGTTAGCAAATTGTAAGCTAAAATGCTCATTATCACCCTTGTTTTCATTATGCATAATAACTTAATCATTATTCACATTGACTGAAATTTCAAGAATGTGTTCACCTTAATCATCTTCATCTCCCTTAGAGCCTCTACAACTAATGTCCTAGATTTCTTTAAGCTCATTCTCACTCTGATGTAGATATTGCATATTGCTAACATTATTGAAGCTTATTTTCCTTTCAGCATTGTGAACAATTATTGTAGTCTCATTTAGTTTATGACTACCTATATACCTTTCGACCAGCTTTTTCAATTGCTCTTTGGAAACAGTTTCATCCCCTCTAATAATTAAAGGTTCATCAAGTTTATTGATTTCTTTATGACAGTTTCCACTTCTTTCTAGACCCAAAAGTTCCTGTTGCCTTCCAGTTTTGAATTTTCTCCCTTTTGGATGCCATTTTTTGGTGGAGTTGCTAGGTTTCCAAGGATAATATAGAGAGATTTCTTTTTTCCAATTCACCATATTCCCCTAGACACATAACTAAAAGGTTATCTAGTAAAGAGGTGTTTTTTTTTAATCTCTATACAAATTTTAGCATAGACTATTATCTCCATTGAAGTAGTTTGTGAGTCGATACATAGTGCTTTTTCTTAGCGAGATAGTAAGGAAACTTAACCCCTTTATGGTCCAAAGATCTAGAGGGAGGTTATGAAAATTCACCTATATGGGAAATGTATCCACTTCACCTCTATCGATCTCTATATTTGACTTCCATTTCTCAATAAATAGAGGTTGATCTCTAATGTGTCAAGGCCTTTGCACTATGATGTAATTCAGTTCATTTTCATCTGAGAAAATAAACAAAATGGTTCCATCCTCTCTTAACATTACCATCTCTGGACCCTTCTTATTCCATCTAGATTTTGTCCATGCATTGATCATAGGGTATGTTGGCCTTTTATTCCAAAATAAACTGATTAAGGAAATAGACCACACCTGAGCTCCTACCTTCAGTAGTTCAACTGGGGGCTAATAATACCTTCATTCATAACATTTTGAAAGTACTTAAGGGTTCCTTTTTTAGGATGTGTGTAAAGCTTGTTCTTCTAGGCTTTAACAGGGTGAGATGCTCCAGTATTTTTTCCAACTTTCGTGATTTTATCTGCAGTGCTTGGTTTACTTTGATCTAAGGCCTTGATGAAGAGAGATTCTGTAGATAGTGCAAGAAATTCTTCTCGAGTAAAAGACTCTCCTTTATTTTTGGTTGCGTTTGAGGCCTTAGGAAAGCCCTCCATCGGGGGTGAAATTCCCAGCAAAAGAGGAAACAATCAAAGCACGAAAATAGGAACAAACTAGAAGTAGGAAAAGGAAGCCAAAAAAGGAAAGTGATAGGGTAGAAATGTAAAAGCAACTAGTGAGAAGTCAGAGAACAATTAGCTAGTGAGAGAATCATTACTTGAGATGCAATATATAACTACACATTAAAAGAAAATAATCTTTAAATGAAAAATTATCAGAAAAATAAAAGATTTAAAGTATGAGTTCATGAGAATTTTTAGTGAAACAAATTGTACTCTTCTTATAAAATAAAAAACATCTTTCTATATTTAAAAGCTTTTTAAGGTGTGAATTTACAATTGAATGCATTTTATACATATCCTTAGCTAATTGTATCCAAATTATGTTATTAAAACTTGATTGCATTGTAGATATTGATGTAGTATTACCTTGTTAAAATAAAAGACAAAGAAGAATAAGAAGAAGAAGAAGAAGAATATGCAACATTATTAAATATATATGTGAAATATACCTTGACTTTAGTTGAAATAAAAATTTATTAACCTTAAGCATATATAAAAATAAAAGTTCACTAATATTAGGCTTCTTTAGAAATAAAATTTCACTGTATCTAGACTTTTTACTAAGAACCTTAATCTATAAATATCTCACTAAGAGATGTGTAAGTTATTGTGATTGTTATAATTCTCTTTATATTATTTTTTTCATAGTAATAAAAGAAATCTATCTTTTTTTCTGTAGATATAGGTCATATATTGGTCAAACTATATATATTCTATGCTCATTTATTTTCTTCCTATATTGCTTTCATTTACACAACAATTGATATTAGAGTAATTGGTATCTCAATAATTAGTATTAGAATGAATGTTTTGTTGTTAAAATATCTCTCTATAAGTTTGATATTAAGAAATCTAATAGAGCAAATGATATAACAATGGTTTTTGTTCAGCAAGGATGCATAGTAGCGATAAAAGGAGAAGAAAAACTACTAGAGAATTTAGGAGCATCGGAGAAGGAAAATATGATGTCATTGGAGAATTTAAGGATATAGTATAATACTATTGAGTTTGGAATATGAGGTCCTAAGAGAGGTAGTTAATGAAACAATTACTGCTTCATTATGAAAACAATTTAAAACTAAGTATCATAAGAGATAATTTGTGAATAATTTATATCAAAGGTAACATTTGAGGATGTTAGAAAGTAAAAAAGAAACTGGAAAAAAGAACAAGTTATGATCTAAACGAAAAACTAAAGTTTTTCGATACTTTAATTGTAGAGAGAAATGGAACTTTATAAGGCACTACTCACAACAAAATAAGCAAAACAAAAGAAAGGTACCATTATAGTCTCGGAAAGTTTTGATAAAAAGGATATAAGAGGCAATGATGTTTTAACTACGAATAATTTTAATTTTGTAAATTGATAGGTGACAGACACTAGGGTATCTTATCATATTACTTTCAATAAGGACATATTCTATTCTTTTAAACAACAAAGTATCACTGCCATATTAGGTGATGATAAAGAGCATATTATCAAAGGAAGTGATTCAATATAGATCAAAATACATGATATAATTGTTAAAACATTAGATGTATGGTATATTCTTAAGTTTCAAAAGAATTTAAGTTCTATATATACTCTTAATATCTAGGGATATACTTTTTCTAGTGGTGATGGGAAGTTTAAGATGGTAAAAAGTTTGTTAAATGTGATGAAACAAAAATTTTTACAACACAATATTTATATCTTAATAAAAAAGACAATAATATGATCTGTGGCTATGTCCCTATCATTATAATGGAATGAAATGATATGAAGTTGTGTCATTGTAGATTAGGTCACATAAGTGAGTAGGGACTTGACATATTGAGTAAGGAAAAATTGTTAAATGAAGTTGTTATTAGAAATATGTAGTTCTATAAGTCTTTTATTCTTAGTGTAAGGTTAAATTTGATTTTAATAAGCATATTTCTATTAGTATCTTTGATTATATTCACATAGCTTTATGTGGTCCAGCTCCAGTTCAATCCATAGAAAATGTAGTTATTTTGTTATATTCCTTAATGATTACTCGAGAAAAGTACAAGTGTATTTTTTGAAATAAAAAGATAAAGTGATTAAAAGTTTAAGAAGTAAAATATAATGGTTAAAAAAACTAAGAGCAAATAGGTCAAGACACTCATAATGGATAAAGTCTTGGAATTCTATAATAAAGCACTTGACGAGTTTTATCAAAAGGAATGTATATAATATATGTCATACACTAGAGCAAAATGGAGCTGTAAAACAGATAAATTGAATACTCACGTATTGTGCTAGATGCATATCATTAAATGCTAGACTTATAAATCAATTTTTAGCTGAGGCATTTAATACTATTGCTTATCTAATGAAATGATCTCCATTAATTGTAATAAATTTTAAGACTCCTTAAGAGATTTGATACAATAATCTCTCTTATTATTTTAGCATAAAAATATTTAATTGCCATACTTATGCTCATGTCAATAATGGTAAAATGGAACTTAGGGTAATAAAGTGCATATTTCTAAACAATGTTTCCATAATTAACAAGAATGAACTATATTGTACTAAAAAGCATAGAACTCCAAAGTTTATGATATGAGCTTAGTGATCTTGTAGGTAAAAAGGATTAGGGAAATTGAAACCTTAAACAAGATAGTTAAAAATTAGTCTATAAATGTGTAGGAGGATCAATATGCACAAAGTATAGTGATAAGAAGGATAAAAAGGGAAATAAAAAAACCTATTAGGTACCTAGCACATATTGTTACTATGATAAGATATACAAGTAATCCTGAGAAAGGCACTAGAAATTTGTTGAATGGATTATATAATACTTGAAAGGTACCAAGTAATGTTTTAGTTCGACAATGTTAGGAAGAAAATATTAACATGGTATAACTAACGATAGAGCAAGATAAACTATGAAACAACTAGGAAAATATGGTTAGGAATACTCAATTATGTATGCTCTTACCATTAGTGATGGGGACGCAACTATCTTTCAAGTGACTAAGGAAAGCTAAGTGTAACACCCACAGACCCCCTTGAAGGATATGCAGATATTACCTAAGACAGGATTTAAAACGTATCAAAATAATATAAAGCACTGCCAGAATTCAAACAACCAATCATTACTTCTCCATACATATTCGGCTTTAAACAAAATTTAACTATACACCGAATTCATTCGAATACATATGTCAAGTCATCCTAAATTAAGGTTATTACATTACAAACCCTTAAACGAAACCGTACATATTTTAAGTTCAAATACACTATGTATTATAATATTTACAAACATTTAACAAAATATATCATGTCTCATATTAACATATAGCCCAAACATACATTCCCAAAACAAAACACATTCCTCATTGGCGATTGCAGTTGTTATTGTCCCAGTCTTCAAACCCTCCTATCTGAACCTACATAGGGCAAAACCACCGTGCTAAGCATAAAACTTAGTGGGGAATAACTAAATCATACATAAACTGGCAACTGTTTAGTAGTCGCCTAACATCCATATATACTGATTCAAATTATATCATAAGCAATCATTAAAGGTTCATATTAAAGAACAATTCAAACATAATGGAATTTAGAACAAAATTTAATTTATCACTAGAGAACACTTCTCCTGCTAATGCCAATCATTTAATTATTAGAACAAATTATACAGATGTTAGATCTGATTATCAGAATAGGGTATAAACCCTTCAAATCATAATATGTTTTGTATCAATTCAGAGTTTATCTTATATCAAATTATAATTTTGTTTATATCAAAACTGAACATGTATCAGAATACATAATAAGTTTGACTTCTAATCCTTCATACAGAAGTGCGTAACGGGACTAATACAGAAGATACCATAATCAATATCAAAAAATAGGAGAGAATTATGTCTCAATATCAGGAGACATATCAGGAGAGACGTATGTCTCAGACACCGAAGTATCATTATCAGGAGACACTGAAGTCTCGACATTATAAATGTGTCCAAAAGCAGCGGCAAATCCTTCTAGGCATGCCTATTTACCCAAGACTAGGACTTAATAGTTTTAAAACAAAACAGGTTCATTTCAGAATTCTCATATGAGGAACATATTGCAGCACAGACTACTTTATTCTTTTTGTTCAACTTGACATATTCACTGATTTTCAAACACACTAATATGTCATACAATTACAAGTATGTGCAATAATGTATCAATAGATGTATTGTATCATCACAAATTATGTATATTCACACAAATAGAAAGCACTTCCAACACAATCTCAACTATCAAACTTGTCAGAAAACTGATGGTCCAGAATTATCAAAATATTATCGCAGAAATTCCCAATTCACAAACATCCATATCCAATTCATAATACATAAGTATTTAGAACCCATTCATTTATGATCACACCAAGCAATTAAACATTTTAAATCATACATCCTTTACAATATCATCTCAATTAAGTTTAATTCAACCATTTTTAAAAGTCCTAACCATATATATGTCAACAATTACATAATCAAGTTTAGCATTGTTTTCCAGATTTTCTTAGAACAGTTTCGGGTCAATTGTGTATGGTCATTTTGACATAGGAACTGACGTGTTTAGACAATAATTTCTTCTAAACAAACGTTCCTCTATCTTAAGTTTCAAAAGAAACAAAAATCATTCAATTTGGTTCATTATTCCATGAGTTATACTAAAAATACTACAGACTATGCACAACAGTGTGAAGGGCTAGTGCATGATCATGCTTGTGCACGATCATGCACTCCCTTGATTGAAGGATTAGTGCATGATTGTGCTTATGCACGATCATGTATTCCCATGCTTGAAAGGTTAGTGCATGATCGTGCACTCCTATGATTTAAGGGTGTGCATGATCATGTTTGTGCACAATCATGCACTCCTGATGTGCACTCAAACTTGTAATACTCATATCTATCAATTATCATATCGGAAAATTACAAAATTTATAGCATTAGAAATTTAAGAGGATAAGATACAAATTTTATGAAGACAACTTTGCCTAATTATGCCTGCATAAATACAGGTCATTGTTGAAAAACAAGACACAAATTTCCGTCAGGGACAGTGCTACAGTCAAAGCCAGAATTCAACTTCACACTAAATTTCAAAACCTTTTGTGATAGAATTCAAATTATACTACTTCATGAAAGTTGTAGATAAATGTATCTAGTTTAATATGAATTTAAAATCATCCTATTTTTATTTCTACAGGTCAATATATGACTAAAAAAACGATGGTTATTCAATGAAACCACTCCCTCTAATGAGTACCCAACACATATTAAGTTCCTAACCACAATTCTTCATTAATTCTATACACATTATATCCACTTCAAACATCAAACAAGACATTTTATATCATGATACCAAGTTTAGTACTCCCTTACCTCTTTAAACTTCAAAAAAACAACTCCAAAGAACCAACTAAATCAACCCTTCCAAGCAATCAGTACACATCTAAAATTAAGGTGAAAGTAGGATGCTCTTAGCACAAAAAAGACAAAAGCATAGAAGATAATTTAAAGAAGCTTTATTGATGTAGTATCTTATCAAGATTAAAAGTGAAAATGATCCAAACCCTAGCAAAATTCTAGAAATTGAGAGGGAATGAGAGTTTCGGTGGAGAGGAGCAAAGTGAAAGAAGTAAAGAACATTCCAACAGAAATTTGCGACCTTTGGTTGCTAGGTGTCTCCAACATACTTAAGCATGTGTCAATTAACAAGTCATGCCATGTAACACTTGATTATGCTGTCGTTTGTCACCTTAAGATGTTTTCATTAGTCACCTATAAATCAGTCCACATGTCATTCCAAAGTTGGTCCACTTGTCATATAATAATTGGTCCATTTGTCTATTAATTACTAGTCCATTTGTCACTCATTTAACTATGCTAAATGTCAATAACTTATAAGCTTCTAATAGGCCATTTGTTACCTAATGAATGGTGCCATATGTCATTAAGTACTTAGTCCAAATTTCACTTCATGATTGGTTCACTTGTCACACAATCAATGATGTCAAATATCAATCCATTAGCTATGCCAAATGTCACTAATTCATAGGCTTAGTCATTCTAATTTTCATGTACTAGCTTAACTGGTCACTTTATAATTTTCTTAGTCCAAATATACATTTACATACCTCAATTTTCTAATGGTACCAATTAATTCCAATTTACTAACTATAGTTCATCAATACCAAAATTCAAGCCACATACCTTTCATATTCAAATCATAGCACAATTTTAACTCCTATCTGACATGTACTTTCATGAACACGTACCATTTCAACTAGGGTATCTTTTGGGGTCTTACACCAAGAGAAAGATAGACATATGGGGGGTATGGTGAAGGATGTGAGGTTTTATAAGATCAAAATTGATTGCAACTAGTTAGATCTTGTTAAAAAAAAGGTTCATACTTTAGGGTATGTAGTTGACATACTAACAAAGGCATTATCTATGAAAAAAAAGTTTAGGCATAGCTTAAACTTGGTGAATTTTCACATAATTTGAAGTCTTTGTGGACTTGTATGGTAAGGAGTGATTATTAGTTAGATATTGGAAAATTCATGTTAATGTTGAGAATTATGAGATATTCCTTGAATTTACTGAAAATAAAATCTTCCTGACATTATCCATATGTGAAAATAGAAGTTTACTAATCTTAAACTTTTATAAAAATAAGGTTTCACTATACTGAAACTTCCATATAACCTTAGTCTATAAATATTGTGCTAAGAGTTGTACAAGTTATTGTGGTTGTCATACTTCTTCTTAGATTGTCTTTCTCATAATCATAAAAGAAATATATCTCCTTATTCATAAATATAAGTCACATATTAGCCCAACTATATAAATTTTATGTTCTTACTTTATTTATTTTCTTTTTATATTACTTTTATTTCCTAACTATGATTATTAGAGAAATTGGCATCTATCTATTTAATAGTTTTAGTTGTAGTTGATTGAGTATTCTAATTAAAAAACTTTCATCAGGTCATCCTAATACCATATGGAGATTTTCTCACAATCCTTAACTGTATATAAAACATCTAATATCCATCATAAAGATAACAGGTATACACATTATTCACCATAATTTTTTAATAATAGCATCTTGAACATCCTAAAAAAATACCAACACCATATATATATATTAAGGCTATATGCCTTTCATATTTGTAATCAACGAAAACAATACCTTTATTCCTTTACACGGTATTAAAGCATATACATTAACCAACAAGCCAACATTTCTTTTATTTACAATATCAAACATTCACCATAGACTCCAATCAGATAGCAAAATACTAACAACACCCTTAGTTCTTAATAAAAGTAACAAAATATATAGAAATTACTATATTCAAATGGATAACTTGAATTCACTGACTTTTCTATTCAATTAAATCACCAATTTGCTAATTATAGAATTAGATTCATCAAATTACCTCATATAGTGTAATATGATTCAGGTCATTCTCATCACTTTTGATCTCCTTAACTATATTTGTGATACTTTTTCCTCACCATATAGTACCTCAAATGATGATTCTTTGTCTCCAAAATATTTTAAATGAAAAAAAGTTGACAAATTTGTCTATTATTTCCTCGCTACCTCACTCTTTAGTTCCACTGTATAAATTGCACTTGGCTATCATACTATCTGTGACCTCTGGGTTTAGGCTTAAGAGATAGTTTATAGAACAATCAATCTCCCAACAGTCTCTACTCTGACCAAAGTTATACAACTTAAAGAAATGATTCATATCAACCACTGAGTATCTCTTAATTATATCCAACAATGTTGACAAGATGGTTGCCAATGTAAACAAGATTTTAGAAGACGTTGAACCAAAGGACGTTCCAATTGATGTTTTTTTGATAACAAAACATAATTACTATTAATATTATTATTTTATGAAAAGAAATATCCAAACAAATGAAGTTATAAACTCAAGAAGATAGAGTATTAAGTTGACAAAGAAAACTTGAAGTTTGCAGCTAATAAAAAGAAGATCAAAACAAGAAAAAAAAAAGAGAGCAAGGCTAATCAAGGTCATTTCACATTTTGTATTATTATTTTTAAGATAATTATATTAACTTAATGGTCCAAAAGGCTCACTTTGCATAATCATTTCATCTTACGTTATTGCATGAGTCTTTACATTCGTTAAGAGGCATTGAAGCATTTGATTTTAATAAAAAAGCCTTATGATCTTTCAAGTAATATTTGGAGAATATTTTGGTATATTTTAATCATATTTGGATTTTAAAATTTGGTTTTGATTATTTAAATATGATAAAATCATGTTTTTAGGGTGATTAATTGACCTATATAGGTTAGTGGTTGATCAATATAGGTTAAAGTTGTTAATTTTGATGTGCCATGAGTTTGTTGTAACATTAGTTCACGATTGGTTAACCAATATGTCGTATCAGTCAACCAATATGTGTACCAATTGACCAGTTTCCAATGCTAGTGAATCTGGTGCTTTAAATACATATTGGTTGACTAATATGCTATACTAGTCCACCAGTACATCATATATAACTGTTATAATGGCTAGTTATTGGCTCCAATAGCTATTTAAGGTCCTAAAATGCTATAAATAGGTGTTTTCTTATTATTTTTAGCATCAAGAAGGTTTTGGGTGTTGTATTCATATAGTTCAAAGAGTTTTAAATCATTAAAGCAATATTGTGTCATATTTGTCTGAATGAGCCATTTTGAGTTATCAACTGAATAAGTGAGATATTTTTTGAGCTGTAATCTTTTATTGGGCTTTTGGATATTTCTTGAGTTTCTTAACTAGGATTAACGTTCCTCTTTACCTTGGAAGAAGATTGTAAGAAGGGTGCCTCTTTGTCGATAAAGATTGTACAAAGGTTATTATTCGTCTTAAAATAATAATTATAATGGAATTCCAAGAAGGATCTTTGGAGTGGATGTAGACACTGATTGTTTCTCAAACCACTATAAATCATATTGCATTCTCTCCTCCCTATCCTTTTAACATTATTGTTCAATTTTTTGATTAATTTATATTAAGCAATTTCCTCATACTTATTTATATTGATTATTATTAATTAAGAACATTGGTTAGAAAACTTGTTAAATTTTGTAAACACCTAACTTACTCTCTTGGTTGCCATTAAGGACTAATAAGTGGTATTAGAGTGGGCCTATTAGGCTACTATTTATACCGAAATCTTATAGCAAAGATCATAATGACAAATTGTAGAGCATCATCATCATCATTCAACCAAGAGGCATAAAGCATTAGTAGACCACCTTTCTTTCATGACAATGATTATCTTTATTAAAAAATTAGGATGGGATTCTTCTAATGGAAAAAAGTGTAGATCTTTGGGAAAGAATGTCAAATTGTCCCTTTATCCCTATTAAAATTATAGATAATAAGAGGTACCTAAATTAAAGGAAGAATGGGAACCTCAAGTTAAGAGATTATTTTCCTTAAACACTAGGTCCATACACATCCTATTTTGTACATTAGGAAGAAATGAATTCAATAAGATCTCTTTGTGTGAAACAACTCATAAAATTTGGCATACTTTAAGAGTTACATATGAGGAAACCAATCAAGTGAAAGAGAGGAAAGTAAGCATGCTAACATATCAAAATAAATTATTTCAAATGAAGCATTACGATAGCACACCTAGCATTTTTACTAGATTTATTAATATTATTAATGCTTTCAAAGTTCTTAAAAAGACCTATGCTATTTTAGAAATGGTAAGAAAGTTACTTAGGTCATTTCTAAAGATGTATGAAACTAAAGTGATGGTTATACAAGAATCCAAGGATCTAACAACACTATCATTAGCGGAACTTATTGGATCTCTCCTCACTAAATAAGGCTTCAAGAGACACGAGAAGAAACAACTTCTAAAGAAAAAGAATTTAGAATTTAAATCCTTAAAGGAAGAATCAATTGAAGAGGAAGAGACATCAACTAGAGAAAGTGACCAAGAAAACAATGGCTTACTCACTAAAAAATTCAAAAATTTCTTGAAGAAGAATTTCTCTAAAAGGAAAGGACTTCAAGGAAGTAACGGTGATTTAAAACATAAATTTTCTAAAATTACTTGCTTTAGATGTAGAAAACTAAGCCATATAAAGTCAAAACATCCTTGACTTAAAGATAATGAGAAGTATGGGAGAAACTATAAAAAGGAGAAGAAAGACAAGAAGAAAACATTTAAAGTATCAACTTGGGATGACATAAGTGAATTCAAAAGGAAGCATTCAAAAGAAGAGATGGCTCTTGTGTGTTTTACCGCTATGGATGATAACGAGGTAACATCTAACTCTAACTTGTGTGATAATGGTATTGATTTGACTTATGATGAATTAGTTAAAAGTTTAGAGATTACAAGTAAGAAAGGGAAGAAATTATCTTCCAAACTTAAGGAAGTCCAACAAGAGTTAGATGCATGCATAAGTGAGAATGAAAGAATGATAAGTGAATTGAATAGCATTAAAACATCCAAAAATGTGATTATCAATGACAATCATGACTTGGATTAATTAATGAGTGAGAATGTAACATTGAAAATGAAGGTAGATTCCCCTAGGAACTCTTTGTCCAAGTTTGCTAAAGGAAGGTAAAAAAAATAGAAAACATGCTAAGAACTCATAATAGTTCCAACAATAGTCATGAATAGGATATATCTATGAAAGTGAAGGCAATTCTAAAACTACAATTATCAAGGAAAAGTATTTTCATAATGAAAAACCATTGCCTCAAATGACAAATAAGCATGGAGTATCTACATCTAAGCTTACACATGCACATGACACATCCACTAAGGCTTAGCCTAAGAGCAAACATCGTAATTGTATATATTGCTCATAACCTAGATATAGAGTTTAATAATATCAAAGAAATAATAGGCATAATTTCTATGATAACATGAAAACTCGTTCACTCCCTTTTAGGCCTCAAACAAACATATATCAAATTTCATTCAGAATAGGCATCACTTAAAATCATAGGACATTTCACTACCCTAAGAGAACATTCCACAACTTCAATTTCCAAAGGAAGTTTCCTACAATATACATACTCACGTAGAAATGCATATATGTATTATCATTATTCATAAAACATGGTATGTCACTTTTGTAGTAAGTATGGACATGTTGATAGATTTTTTTCTTAAATAAAAAATGTCAAGAAAATATTTGAAAGTATAGGTTGAAAAGAAGAAGGAACCAACCTTTATTGAATTCCTAAAACAAATTGATTACCTTGGTTTGTAAGGCTTAAAGCAAATGGTGTATAGTAGAAATAGTAGTTATTGAATTAAGTATTATTAGGGAGTTTAAGCATTTTATCATAGTGAATCTAACCTTCTTATCTCCAAGAAAGCCTAGAAGATGTTATTATAGAATGTGGAGAATTTAGCCACCAAATATTTTCCAAAAGAAATAATTATTGAACCAAGTGAGATAACTGAGAAGGATGAGAAGCCTTCAAGGGATTGTAAACTTAAGAAGAATTTTCATTCAAATATCTTATAAGCAACATTCAACATGAGGTAATTATTAGTTCATAATTTAAAAGTGTATGATAACTCACATTTATATATAAATTTGAGAATAAACCCTTGGTGTTGATTGTTTGTGTTTAAAATATGAAAAGGTGTTTAATAATTACTTTTACAATGTGATCCTTAGTAGCTAAACTTATGGATTATTGTAACAAATGAGGAAACTAAGTTAGAATTTACATTAATTAGGTATTTATTTCACTAAAACTTTGAATAAGGACAAATTTTGCTAAATTATAAGAGAATTAGGTATGTTTGATAGAAATTCTATATGATAAAGACCCCTTTATTTTCCTGATTGACTTTATGTATTCCAAGTCTCATTTAAGATTTATGATAATCTTTGATTGATATAGTTATGACCGAATAAATATTTTGATGTTTAAATTTGAGTTTTAAAGCTATTTTTAGCTTTCTTGAACACAATGATCGACCAATATCTTAGTATGGCCGACCAATGTAATAAAAAAACTAGGTTTTTGTCTTTCTAGTAAGTTTGTTCTTTGTTTGGTTCCTTATCTAGTTACCCAGACAGCCACACTAGTTGATTAGTATCCTTAAGTGTTTGACCAATGGCCTTGATGTTGAGACTCACTTATGTTCCAAGATTTTGGTCGCCATGCTTGGTCCATAAATATAGGTCAACCAATATACTTCACTTGTTGACCAACATATCATTTTTTAAAACCAAACCAGTTCTACTTACTTTTAGTTATCTCTAAAATATAGCCATTAGTTGATTAACTAAGGCATGTGGTCAATCAGTCCTCTAGTTTTTAAAATCTCTTTCCCCTCTTTTCTTTTATTCTATATTTTATTTTTATATCCTCCAAAAACCCAAATAATTCACTCTTTTCCTTAAAAACATCATCCCTCATTTTATAAAATTCTTAATTACATTGCATCAAATTGAAATTTTGTTTTTAGTTTCAAATTTGGGAATTTTCAATCTTTTTCTTAAGTAAAAGCTATCTTTTCAAATTGATGCCTTTATAGTTAAATTATAAAAAGAGATAACGTTCTTTCCCTTTTTAATTATATTGATACACCCTTAATTTTGTTCAATTTTAGTATTTTAGGCACTTTTTATGTTTCTATTTTTGAAATTTTGGGGCTTTCATCTTTTTATGTTTCTATTTTTGAAAATTTGGGGCTTTCAAAATTATAAATTTTTAAAAAATTGATCGTTGGATATTACAATTATGATTTTATTTTTTACAACTTAAACTTATAATTTTGTTAAAACTTGCCCTTGGTCCTAATTAAATCTTTCAAATTATGCACAATACCAAAATTAGAATTTTTTTTAGAATAGACACAATTAGGGACATTTCTATCGAAATTGACCCTTTGGCTTGACCCCTTAATTATGTAATAGTACTCTTTAGAGTGAAATTTCATCAATCTTAACCGAATATGTTTTGATTTTTAAAAAAATTAGCTTTATGCATGACACTTTATATTATGCATCCTTGGTTAATTGATTTATTTTTGAAGATTCCAAATAGGAGTAGAAAGATTGGTGATATTAGAGTTAGGTGGAGTAATAAAATTTAGGGGGGAGTGATAACGTTCAGGGAGAGTGTTGAAATTCAGAGGGAATTATTATTTTATCATTTCTTGTTTCTTACACTTTATATGATATGCTTAAGTAAATTTATGATATCTTCATGTACCAATATTTCTTTGATTTTAAATATCTCTTTTATTCTTGATATTGAATTATGTTCTTGAAATTGAATTATATTTTATGCATGAATTAAGAGGGAGTTAATCATTTTCTTGATATTTATGTTTTCTTTAATATCATAAATGTTTGAGGGAGTTAATCATTTTCTTGATATTTATGTTTTCTTTAATATCATAAATGTTTTGTCATCGTTGAAAATGGAGAAATTGTTGAATCAGGGGAAGTTCCAATTGATGTTTTGATGATAACAAAATAATTTCTATTAATTTGCTTATTATTTTAATAAAAAGTAATATTAGAACAAAATAAGACCATAAACTCAAGAAGGTAGTGTATGAAGTGGATAAAGAAATGTGAAAGTTTGCAACTGATGAAATGAAGACAAAAATAAAAACAAAGGAGATTAAGTCTCATCAAGGTCATTTTACATTTTACATTATACATTATTATGTGCAAGTCTCACTTTGTAATTTGACAATTCGAAAGGCTCACTTTGTATAGTCATTTCATCTTATTTCTTTACATGACTCTTTACATTCATCAAGAGGCATTTAAGCTTTTAATTTTAATACAAATATTTTTGGTCTTTTAAATAATCTTTGGGAAAAAAATTTAGGAAGCGTTTTAATCATATTTGGATTAGAAAATTTGGTTTTGAGCATTTGACGTTATTAAAATCATATTTTTTTGGGTGATTTCTTGATTTATATAGGTTAGCGATCGACCATCAAGTTAAAGTCGATAAATTTTATGCATCTTGAGTTTGTTATGATATTAGTTTATATATTGATCAAACAATGTTGGTCAACCAATTTGCTATATTAGTCGACCAATATGTGTATTGGTCGACTAGTGTATAATGACTAATGAATCTAGTGCTATAAATGTATACCAATGCATCGCATATAACCATTATAATGACTTCTTGGCTCCTACGACTATTTGAGGTCCCAAATTACTATAAATAGGTATTTTCTTTTTGGTTTCAACACCAAAAAGGTTTTATATGTTGTATAAACTCATTTCAGGGAGTTTTCCAATTATTTGAGTATCATTATGTCATATTTGTATGAGTCAGTCATTTCGAGTTATCAAGTGAATAAGTGAGAAACTTTTTAATTGCAATCTCTTATAAGGGTGTTGGATATTATATTAGGAGTCTTCGAAGTGAGATTAAGATTCCTTTTCACCTTGAAAAAAGATTATAAGAAGGGTTCCTCTTTACTGAGAAAGATTGTACAAAAGTTATTCTTCGCCTTGAAAGAAGAATTATAAAGGATTTCCAAGAAGAGTCTTGGGAGTAGATGTATTGTTTACTGAATCACTATAACTCAGTTTGCATTCTTTCCTCATTATCTGTTGGCCCCGGTCCTCGTATGGATTTTATGGTGACTACGTGTCACCGTTGGAATTTATTTGAATTTATTAAAATAATTTATAAAAAATGTCGTGGGATCGTCAAAACAAATAATTTAACATTTTAATAAATGAAATCAAATTAAAAGAAATAGATACTAACGATTTTTAATTAAAGAAAATTCATAGGAAAGGTAAAACTATTACCGCACAATTTATTTTAAATTATTCCATAGCAAAAATAAACAATTAATAATTTGATTTGGGTGATTAAAAAAAAATCCAATAACATGCTACGGGTGGGTGTGAGAGGGTCAATGAAGAAGGATGTCGCGATCGCACTGTGTTGCGATCGTGACTGTTGGGGGGACGGGCATTCTCGCGATCGTGAGTTCTTCGCGATCGCGAGAATTTTTGAGGAATTTCGCGATTTCGACTTCGTCGCGATCATAAATTCCTAGCTCTATAGCGATCGCGACATTGACCAAAGTTCAGCCGTCTCGCGATCGCGATGAGGGAAAATGTCCGGGGTGCCAGCCTATTTTTCCGTTGCCAGACGAGTTGGTTTTGGGGGTTGTGCGCTCCTTTCCTGCAGCCGTGCATGGTTCCCAAACAGTGTTGCGAGTTGGATGTCCTGAAAACCAGATTTTGGTCCAATGGTCTGATGTTGCTTTAGGTGATGCTACAGGGAGCCTATTTCGCACATTTGGGAGCATTTTCCATATTTCAACCTTAAGGACAAGGTTGCTGTTCAAGCGGTGGCAGATGATATACACAAAGATCCTATTATACCTCAACGTCGCATGAGTAAAAGAGATAGCCGTAGGCCTAGTCGGCTCCAAGACTATGTGTAATTTATTTTATTTATTTTCATACATTTGGACTACTTTATAATTATGTAATTCTTCAAGGGTTTTTTTTATGGTTCTTTCCCTTGTCGTAATAGCCGAATCGTGGATTGATAAGTAGAGATTAGCTTCACAAAAAGATAAGCCTTATCAATAAACAAAAGATTCAACTCAAACTCTTCTCCTCTCGCAACATCCAGACTAGGGTTGTTGTTCTTCCCTTCCCATCTTATGGCTTTTGAGTCAGTGATCACTCGAAGATCACCTATCTGATACGTTGTCCGTATCATTTTTTAATGTACTTCACTTTCATGCACGTAATAATTTTGTGACATGGAAGCCCCGTTTTCATAGTCTTGATACGATGTCATTCAGTGAGATATTAGAGAAGCTGCGTACTGCTACAGATAACTTATTCCCAATTGCAGAATTATTATTTATTAATTCCTACACATATTTACAATTGGATGAGTCTGAAGGGTTTCATCGCATGATTTTTTTAATCATATCTCGCATAGTTCGTCTGAAGTTTTTCTCCATTATGCGTCTAATGCTAGTTGATGCTTTTGCAATAAGCTTTTGTACGGGGTTTTTTTTTGTCGTTAGAGAACCCTTTAGTAAGATTTCACGCAACAAGCTGCAAAGAATAATTTGGAAAGCTTCTTCTATGTAAAATTTCACTTCTACAACCAGAAGCTATCCTAGATGCCACATAGTGGGGGAGAATCTGCTACGTATGTCAACTATAAGACTACTGTTTGCCCATTAACACATGAAGACACTTCACAGTTAATTAGAGATGGACCTTGGCTGGAAGGTTAGCTGAATTACACATATAGCGGTAGCATGCGAAAGCTGCAAGGTGACTTAGCACGTTAAATCAAGCATGGTGTGAGGTTTTGTAGAGTTTTGGACCGTGTACAAGTTGACAAGGCTAAGGCTAAGTTCTTGATTGACTAAGGGCTTAGTGGATGCTCAAATGGACAAACCATGACTAATGGACTTGACATAGGTAAGCATTAGATCATACTAGTGTGCTATGACTGGCTTTGACTTAGATGACTCATCATCAACGGATAGAGATCGTGAGATCTTGGATGAAGTGGCGGATAAGATGTGATCATAAGTAGTAGAGTTCTGTTAGGATTCTAACTTGTTCCCCAAGCCTTTATGCCTATATATAGCTCATTTGAGCCTTGTTCTTCACGCAAAAGTTGAGAGAGCATTCCTTTGTATACTTTGAGGGAAGTGATAAAGACTGACAGTTTGTTGTATCTCTTCTTAACTTCTATTGTTGCCTTTGAATATTCTATTGCTTTCGTAGTTTGTTACGAGTGTGATAGTTAAACATTACGACGGTTTTGAGGCATTCGAGAACTCCATTGTTGGTCGACGATCATATGCCAAGCTTTGGTGGAGAAGAAGGACCTCTGCGGAGATCAACACGGGTAGAGATCTCATCGACACGTGGGATAAGATGAAGGAGTTGAAGGATCAATTTCTTCTGATTAACCCTACTTGGCTCTCGAGGGATGCCTTGAAGAAGCTGAAGCAGGATGGATCGTTAAGGGAATATGTTAAAAAGTTTTATTCTCTAATGTTTGACATTGATAATATGTCAAATACCAATAAGCTATTCAACTTTTTATTCAGATTACAACCATAGGCATAAATGGAGTTGTGCAGGCAAAATGTGAAGGACGTAGTTGGAGCAATCGCAACTACTGATGCTTTTATTTTCGAGTGACAAAGGAAACTAGGGTGGGCTCCTCAAATTCTTCCAAGGGCAAAGGCCTAGCCCAATAAGAGAAGAGCGGGGGAAAAAAGAAAAAAGACTCAAAGAAGGGAGACTTGAAGGGGAAAGCCAAGCAAAACGGTGGCTTCAATAGTGGGGAGATGTCCTTTATAAAGGGAAAACTTGCAAGAGAATGTCCAAGGAAGGAGAAGCTGAACTCATTGATTGCTAAAGAAGAAGAGGAAGACTTAGAGGCGACTCTAGATCCAATCACCTTGTTGAACGTGCTTAAAAGTGAGTCTAACCCTTTTCACAAATTATTACATATGGGGTTACAACTCAGTGGGAATGAGGTAACCATGATGATAGGTACTGGTGTGAAGCACTCATTCGTGGAGGAAAGGATGGTGCGCAAGTTAGGGCCCAAGGTGTCAAAGTCCCTAACAGGGATAAAAACCCTATGAGTAAGGCATAAGCAATGATAGGAGCTGTTTACAACGTCCCAGTGAGTATAAGGAGTTGGCGTGCCAAGTTCAATTGTATGGTCATACCACTTGAAGATTTCGAGTTGATACTAGGGATCAATTTCTTGAAGGGAGCAAAGGCAGTGTTGTATCCAATTTTGGAAGGTATGATGATCATGCATGAGAAAAGTTCCTTCTTTGTTAACTATTATAGATCTGGTGGTGGAATGACAAATGATACAACGAATTTAGCATATATGTCGGTCATTAGCATCGAAAAAGGGTTAAAGAAAGATATGGAGACCTATCTCCTTCCATGTGGGAGATTAGTGAGGACCACATGGTAGAAGTCGTTGATGTGGTTGCCAATTTTGGAGGGAATTTCGAGACGTGATGTCGAAAGGGTTACCAAAGACTCTTCCCCCTTGTCGAAAGATAGATCATATGATTGAATTGGTTTCTGGAGCAATCCCACCTGCACGTGCCTCATATAGGATGCCCCCGTTAGAGTTAAGGGAGCTTTGAAAACAACTTGGTGAACTGTTAGAGGCAGGGTTTGTCCGACCTTCTAAAGCCCCGTATAGTGCCCTAGTGTTATTCCAGAAGAAGCAAGATGGAACATTTTAGTTGTGCGTGGACTATCGAGAATTGAACAAGGTAAAAATAAAAAATCAGTATCTTATTCCCTTTGATCAAGATTTGATGGATAGATTGTCGAGGGCAGCAGTGTTCACGAAGCTAGATCTTTGAAGTGGTTATTGGTAAGTGTAGATAGCCGAGGGTGATGAACAAAAGACAACGTGTGTGACTCGGTATGGATCATATGAATTTTTAGTCATCCTATTCGGATTAACTAACACCTTGCAACATTTTACAACTTGATAAATGATATGTTGTACGATTTCCTTGATGAGTTCGTGGTAGTGTATCTTGACGACATCGTGGTGTATAGTACAGATATGGTTGAAATGTGGAGCACTTGAGGAAAGTTTTTGAGCAGCTGAAGCAACATAAACTCTACGTGAAGATGGAGAAGTGTGAGTTTGCACAGTCAAAGATCAGACTCTTGGGTCACTTGTTGAGCAATGGTTAGGTCAGGATGGATCAAAAAAAGGTGAAGGTGATAGTTAAGTGGCAGGTTCCCACGATAGTTTGAGAATTGCAAAGTTTTTTTAGATTGGAAAATTACTATAGGCGATTTATAGTGGGATATTCAAAGAAAGTGGCACCATTGACGAATTTGCTGAAGACAAAGTAAGAGTGATGCTGGTCAGCTGCTTGTCAGGAGGCATTTTAGATACTTAAAGCTGCTATCTCAACTAAGCCTATATTAAAGCTACCAGGGTTTGATTTTACATTTAAAGTACACACGGATGCATCGAACAAAGCCATTGGTGGAGTCCTAGTATAAGAAGGTCATCCTATAGCATTTAAGAGTCGAAAGCTCAACGGTGAGGAGTAGCGATACTCGACGCATAAGAAGGAGATGGTCGCGATGGTTTATTGCCTTGAGATATGGCAAGTGTATTTGTTGGGAACTAGGTTCATTATTCAGAAAGACAATATTGCTAACATATGTTTTAGGACCTAAAAGAAGTTGTCCATGAAGTAAGTCTGGTGGTAAGAGTTCCTTACTGAATATGACTTCTCGTGGGAGCATAAATTGGGGAGGCACAACAACGTGATGGATGTCTCAAGTCGAAAGGAGGTGTTCACGGCCCTATATTCCATTACAAGGGTAGAGTCTAACCTGTTAGAGCAAATCAAAGCTATGACTCCATTGGACAGTATGTACTGTAAGTTGATCTCACAAGTTAAGGAAGGTGTTGTGCGCAGGTTTTGGCTTGATGATGACAGTCTGTTGATGACTAAGAGTAACCAAGTGTATGTACTGAGTTTTAGTAACTTGCAAAAACAATTATTAAACTAAACACATGACTCATAGTGGGCTGGTCACCTCAGATTTCAGAGGATGATGACGCTCTTAGCTCGTTCCTACTATTGGATAAAGATGGAGAATGACATTGAGGTATATGTCAAGACGTGCCTGGTGTATCAACTAGATAAACCGGAGCAGAAGAAGAAGCCAGTTTCTTACAACCTTTATCTATTCTCGAAAGACTGTGGATGTCAGTTTCAATAGATTTCATAGGAGGGTTTCCAAAGGTGGACAATATGGCAACAATCATGATGATTGTAGATTGTTTCTCCAAGTATGGGATTTTCGTGCCAGCACCAACATCGTGTCCTTCGGATATTACTGTAGAGTTATTCTATAAGAACATGGTGAAATACTTTGGATTCCCTACAAACATTGTGAGTGACTGAGATGCCAGATTTATGGGGTCGATTCTAGGCATCCCTTTTTAACAAGATGGGTTGCGATTTGAAGTTTTCGATGGTAAATCATCCATAAAAGAATGACCAAATGGAGAGGATCAATGGTCTATTAGAGGAGTACTTAAGGCATTACGTAAGTGCAAGTCAATGTAACTTATTAAGTTTGATTGATACTGCACAATTTTGCTATAACTTGCACAGATCTTCTACGACAGAGAAGAGTCCCTTTGAGATAGTCTTGGGAAAATATCCTCTCACTCCACTCAAGATTGCACAATAAAGGACAGGTAGAAAGTGTCCTGCAACATGCAAGTTTACGATGGAGAAGCAAGAACTATTAGATAAGGTGAGGGATAGTCTTCGAAAGGCTTCTCAATGGATGAAGAAGCAAGTGGACTTATAGAGGAGACCATTAGAGTTCGATGTGGGAGATAAGGTATTGCTAAAACTTACTCCACAAATTTAGATGAAGATATCGAGCAAACAAGTTCATCGTGGATTGGTGCCCAAGTATGATAGACCATTTGAAGTGCTCAATAAAATAGGGAATGTGGCATACAGGTTGAAGTTTCCCAAGAGACTAAAGGTACACCTTACATTTCATGTTAGTTTTCTCAAGCCTTACTATGAGGATGCATTAGATCCAAATAGGAGTTAAGTGAAGAGATCTCCATCAGTTATGAGAAAAAAGTTTGAGGATTAAGTAGAGAATATCTTGGATCACCGAGCAATGGGTAGCATAAGAAGAACCGACGAACAGAGTTCTTACTCGAGTATAAAGGAAAGCTAATCACAGAAGCTACATGGGAGAAAGATACGAGATTGTGGAAGTTCAAGGATCAAGTGAATGTCTACCTTCAGGCTAGTTCAACAAGGGCATCGAATTCATCTGGTGGGGGTGGTTTGTTAGCCCCTTAAAACATAAAGGCATCTCACAATTAGTTGGAGACAGATCTTGGGTGGAAGGTTAGATGGATCATACGGTTGGCGGTGGCATGTTAAAGCTTTAAGTTGACTTAGCACATTAAATCAAGCATGATGTGAGTTTTGGTATAGTTTCGGATTGTGTACAAGCTGAAAAGGCTATTGATAAGTTCTTAATAGACTAAAGACTTAGTGGGTGCTCAAATGGATAGATCATGGCTAATGGACTTAACATGGGTAAGCATTAGATCAGACCAGTATGCTATCAGTAGCTTTGACTTGGATGACTCATCATCAACAGACAGAGATCATGGGGATCTTAGATGATGTGACAGATAAGATCACAGAGGATAAACGTTTACGCTAAAGGATAAAGACTACACGGGAGGATCATTTAAAGATAGTGGACATCTTCGTGGTTAAGGATAGATCATGTGTAATCTTTTATCTTGTTAGTTGGGATGTAGATAGACCTTGTCAGATAGAGTACTATTTAGATAGAGATGTAATCTTATAGGATAACGATGTAATCTGATAGGATAAAATGTGATTATAGGTAGTAGAGTTCTGTTAGGATTCTTATTTATTCCCTAAGCCTTGATGCCTATATATAGCTTATTTGAGCCTTGCTCTTCACACAAGAGTTGAGAGAGCATTCCTTTGTATACTTTGAGGGAAGTAATAAAAGTTGGCAGTTTGCTGTATTGCTTCTTTGCTTCTATTGTTACCTTTGAATATTCTATTGCTTCCGTAGTTTCTTACGAGTGTGAGAGTTAAACACTGTAAGGGTCGTGAGGCGAACGAGACTCGATTGTTGGTCGACAATCACGTGGGGAAGGCTAAGTCTTACGTAAATGAATCTAAGTAAGATTGCCATGCAAAGGAGTAAGCGCAACTTACAGATAAGTTTGGTCCTTAAAAAGACCTTTGTAACAACTACCATATTCCAATACAGGTGTAGGATTGCTATTTTCTTAATTTTTTTAGCTCTGATTCTTTTATCTTAATTATGGTTTGACCTCAATTCGAAGGTTCTCTTTTTAGGAAATAGTTTTCTTAAATTACACAAATCCTTTTGTCAATATCTACATTATATAATTTTAAGAACACCAATAATAAAATCTTTAAATAAAAAATCCATAATCCTTAAAATTTCTATATACCATACAACTTATTATAAAAAGCTATAATTGATAGCAAAAAAATTAAATCAGTTACAATTTTATCTTCTTAATAATCTTACTTTACAAAATGAAATCGAAAATTTAATAGAACAAGTTTGTGGCGAAAATCCTTTAGACCCTAAAAAGAATACTAATAATCAATAAATTAAAATATTCACCTATTTGATCTAGTTTTTTAGTAATTTTTCATAGCATTTTCAGCCAATATTTATTATTCTATTATTTATTTTAGTAATTAAAGATTCTAATATTTTGTGAATTTCATTAAATTCGTTAAATTTTTGTGATTGATAATTTTGATTTTTATTTAGTAATGGTTGTATTACAGTGATTAATTCCTTTAATTGACTTTCAATATTAATTTGTTTATCTAATAATTCAGATAATTGCTTAGTAACACTCATAATGTATTCTTAAAACGACTTGATTATTCTTGAAGTTGTCTTTTAATATTAACTAATTCATCAACCAATTGTTCTTTATTATTTTTTTCATTTGATGTTCTAGGATCAGTAAACCTAATAGGTTTTTCTAATCTTACAGAATGTGATCATAAAAGACTAGGTTCTTTTTGAAGTATTTTATTTTCATATAAAGATAATAAAGGAATATCATTTAAACTTGTTATGTTTTCTAATTTTATAGGATAATTAATATTTGGTAATTCTCTTAAGCTAGCTCTTAAATTTATTCCAACTTTTGCTACATCGTTAAATAGTTGGTCGATATAAATTCGATATGTATTTTTAAATTCAATACTATGATGAGAATTATTTAAAACATAACTTATTTGATAAGTAATTGAAAAAGGACATTGTCCCATTGTTATTAAATTTTCTCGATAAAATTGACAGGCCATAGTAATTGTTTCATCTAAATTTTGTGATTGTAAAGGAATTCCTAATTTAAGGCGAGTATTAAATTTGGTTTTTCCATAAGCTAAATTTCCATTGATGATTACAATCACTTGATCTTTTAAATCAATCATTCTTTCATCAGTTATAGCCATAATAACTAATATAAGTACTTTATGGAATTTTATCATCTATAAAACAATAGGTATAGTATTAAATTTTTTATTAGATAATGAAATACGAATAATAAATACCAATAAATTTCTTAATGTTATTGAACCTATAAAAGCTTTTCAAGTAGTAACTAGTGAAATTTATAAAGAATTTATAGGAAAAGATATAGCTTTATATAAACAAGAAATTGAAAACGAAGAAAGAAAATTTGCAATATGACACCTAAATAATATATGAATATGGGATATTTGTTATTTAGAAGATTATATTTATGAACATAAAAATTATTACAAATTAACACATCCCGAACAAGAAATTTTTATACAAATCTTTATACAAAAATTGCCTTATCTTATAAATAAAACAGTAGAAGATTTATTTTTAATAAAAGAACAAGATAATTTAGTAGCTTACAATTTAGGAGGAGTTATTTCAATAGTAAAAGACGTATTATCCTAAAAATGTTTAGAAACCAAGCTAAAAAAAAAAATTAGGACATACAAATAGTTAATTGTGTTGTTCAAAATATTCAGAAGTACCTCAATAATATGGATGTGATTCTTTTCATTCAAAATAAAGAAAACCTAAAAATAAATATAAGTGGCGAAAATATCCCATACGCAATTATAAAAAGTCTCCATTTAAACCTTATAAAAAGTTTTTAAAAGAAAAAATTATAGACAATTTAAACCAAAGAAAAATATTATCCTTAAAATAAGAAAGCATGTAAATGTTGGTTATGTAAAGAAGGTCACTATGCAAATACATATCCAACACGAAATCAGAATAAATATAAAGAAAAACTTAATATTCTAAGTTCAGCAATTAAGTACAATTTAGAAACTATTGAATCAGATTATGAAACAAACTATACAATCTCTTCATTATATCAATAGGACAACCAAAATTCATAATCAACAACTAAATCTGAATACAACATTTATTCAAGTGATTATTCAAAATAAAAAAGTTAATGCCTATATAGATACCGGCGCTATTATTTGTATAGCATCTAGAGCACTTTTATAAAATTGGAAAAATTAAAATAAACCTTTTCAAATCGAAATAGCAGATGAACTATAAAGTCTATATGGTATGTAAGTTATTATAATAATATTATTATTGAAAACTATACTTTATTATACCTTCAATTTATTAACAGGAATCAAAATTACCATTAATTTTAAGAAATAATTTTCTTAAATTGTACAATCCCTTTTGTTAATATCTACATTATATAATCTTAAGAACACCAATAATAAAATCTTTAAATCAAAAATCGATAATCCTTAAAATTCCTATATACCATACAACTTATTATAAAAATCTACAACTTAAAACAAAAAAATTAAATCAGTTACAATTTTATCTTAATAATCTTACTTTACAAAATGAAATCGAAAATTTAATAGAACAAGTTTGTAGTGAAAATCCTTTAGACCCTAAAAGAATATTAACAATTAATTAATTGAAATAAAACTAAAAGATCCTACACAGGAAATCAATATTAAAAATAATATCCCGTACACAACAAGTTGTTAAAGAATTTATTACTGAATGTTATGAATTGTTACACAAACAATTAATAGCACTAAGTATAAGTAAACATTATGCTCCAGCCTTCTATGTGAATAACCATTTAGAACAAAAATGTGGCAAGAGACGAATGGTAATTAATTACGAAGAACTAAACAAAGCTCCTATATGTGATGCAAATAAATTACCTAGAAAAGATTATATTATTAATAGATTGAAAGGACATTATTTTACTACACCAGATGCCAAATCTAGTCATTAACAGCTTTCACATGTCTACCATAAAAATATTATCAATGGAACATCTTACCTTTCGAATTAAAACAAGCTCCTGGTATTTACCAACACTTTATGGATAATAATTTAGAAGGATTAGAATAATTTACACTAGCATATATTGATGATATTATTATATTTTCGAATAACGTCAAAAAGGATCATTTGAAAAAGGTAAAAACAATTCTCACGAGATGTCAACATAAAGGATTAATTTTAAAAGAAGTTCGACAGAGTACCTAATGGAAACTCCCTCCATAAGATTGTACGGCGATCAAATCCTCAACTCACATCGATCCAAATGCAAATCATTACATCACAAATTACAATATTTGATGAGATGCTGTTAAAGTTGCATATATCCCATGTTCTAGAAAAAGTCTTACAAGGCCCGAGTCACTAGCGTGGTAAAACTAGGCAGGTTACAATTCTATCATTTTAAAACAGAAATTGATGTGCAAGCTAAGATTTAGTTGATTGCTAGTGATTTCTGTATGTTTTCCCCTTTTTTCTTCCTAGGGTCAAGTCTTGCAAAGCGAACAGAATCATTGACTCCAGCTTGCCTTTTCTCCTTTTGCTCTTTTTCCTTCCTTTTCTAGAATGTCTTCTTTCAACGGTCTTCCCATTTCTCCTTCTACTCTTTTTCCTTCCTTTTCTAGAATGTCTTCTTTCAACGATCTTCCCATTTCTCCTTCTTCTTTTTTCCTTCCTTTTCTAGAATGTCTTCTTTCAGCGGTCTTCCCATTTCTCCTCCTGCTCCAGTGACTCTCATCACCAGGTGCGAGCTTCACCCAATAATGATATTGTTCCCTCCTTGTCTGTCACTGAACCATTCATTTTTGTTATTCCCTCTTTAAGAAGGTGAATTAGAGCCATATGAAATAATCCTTGATTATCAGTAGAGGCCAAGCTTTGGAAACAAAAACAAAACATGGTTGTAAATGGGAAAATTTTTTCTACAGGAGTTAATGGTCCATTTGTTGGTTTATGCCATTGCAGTCAATTTATGTTGGTTGTAAATTTATTTGTATGATAATATTTTATTCAATAAAAGGTATTTTTTGTCTTTGTGTATTTGTCAATTATTTAATTATTAATCTTAAAGATAAAATCTATGAAATAATTGTTGTGCAATTGGAAATTATAATGCGATTATAGTTATGAGATTCGAATTGCATTTGTCATATTATTCCTAAAATGTTCCTAATCATAGTTTCATCAAGACGGGATATTAATGAAATAGTTAGACTAGCACATGTTTGTTTATTTCTTATGAAGAAAGTAATTAATCTCATAGATTAAAGTGTGGAGACACTTAAACAAACATGTGTAATTGATCTCATAGATTAAAGTGTGGAGACACTTAAACAAACATGTGGGTATTTATTAGAGAATAAGTTCACTGAACTAACCCGATTATGAAAATCCTGAATGGAACAATACTTGTGTGTCTGTGGATTATCTCATTATGATGGTTGTATAACTGATCCTTAGACTTGAGATTACCAAAGTTATCTCATGTAGGAATTACTATGTTTTGATGCTATTTATGTTCTACTCTTAAAGTAGTTCAATTCGGTAGTTATTGGATATAGTATGAACTATATGGAGATAGTTCATTAAATCAATAAAGAATTCGTTATCGAAAAGTAATTAGGAAGAATGTTCTACTGTTCTTGATTTGTAATGATTTTGGAAATCTCTGGCTAGAGTAAATTGAAATTTAGAAAGATTATTTCCAAATATCAATTATAAATCATTTACTAATTGGCAAGAACGAACATGATTGGATTATTTAGAGTAAACACAAATTCCATACTCTAATTCCAATTGGATCATTAGATGACGAAATGATTAATTTATACATCATAGCCATACATAGACAGGTTAAGTCAAACCACTATAACATTCCTAATATTTGGGTGGTCATGACATGTTGCTAAACGTCAATCATGATCTGTGATTATAAATTGTTTAATTAGGGAATTAAAGATATATTAAAAGGACTTTTAATTTATCTAGTTCTAATTATGAATTAGAATTAGAATTTATAATTATGACCAACATATTAGGAATCTAATGGGTCACACATAAAAGGTTTATAAAGGAGAAAGTGAAATTTGAGTTAAGTTGGACTTAATTGAGAAGTTTTAGAAACTTTACAGATCAATACATGATATTTGATCTTATAAGAACTAGTTTGTAATTATGACTAAAGTTTGACTCTAGTTGCAATTTTGATAAAATCTAAGGACATGAAAAATATGATTTTTCATATAAAAGGAAAAATTAGAAAATTTGGAGCTAGCACTTCTTATATTTTTCCTCTCGAAATAGATTTGAGTTTTTTCTGAAAAGATATGCAGATACCATTAGAGTTGGATGATTGAACAGCTTATGGATTGACGGATTCAAGGTAAAAGGAAAAATCCAATAGGAAATCAAAATAGGTTAGTATAACTTTGTTAATTTCTTGTTTTATGTTTCCAATTAAATTTTGTTAAAGTTGATTCTGTTGACAAATTTTAAATTTATTCTACTAAGCTTAGATTTGATCTTACGTTTATTTTCCAATAGTAGTATCAGAGCCACCTTTAATAGATTTAATTGTGATTCATAAGCTTGTTTTATTTTTGATGTGATTTAAATATGGAAAAGTTGCATATTTATTTGTTAAAATTGTTTTGACAATTTGGTTGTATTCTTTTATGGTATTGTCTGAAACAGTTTCATTCATGCTCTATTTTTGTTTGTTATGGAACTATTACATAAGTATGTCTCCAGTTTGCTATCTTAAAAGGTTCTGGAATGCCTATTGTTGTTCTTTGGAAATGAAATTGAAATGTTTGACTTTTCTGGAAACATTATGTTCTTGTTCATCCGGAAAGTGTTTTTGGAGTTCATCTCTTAGTTAGTTACTTGCTACATAAGCTTACGTTAACTGTTTCTGGAGATATAAAATAGTTACGTGGGTTTCTATAGATGTAAAATGGTTACTGGGTTTCTGGAAATGTGGGATAGTTTTATGTGTTTCCGGAAATGTTGAATACGATTCATGTGTTTCCAAAAAATTCTTTTATTTTGATCTTTGTTGCGTTTGTTTTTCACTTGTACGATGTTTTGGAAGAGCTGAAGATGAAAAGTTTCATTCTTTATTATTGTCTCTTTGTTTGCATAACTGAAAAGAGAAAATGTTTCAGATGGTGTTTCTAAGTCTAGTTTATATTTAATGCATAACGTATGTTTTGATGTTGATTTTTTGTTGCTTCTATTCAATGTATAACGTACATTTTGATGTTGATTTTTTGTTGCTTCTATTCAACGCATAATGTATGTTTTGATGAAACAGATCGTGATTTTCTATTTTTTGGATTACTGTTCATTCAATATTTTTTTATCAAATCAAATTGCTTCAATGAATACGATTGTTGTTGTCTAGTTGGTTAATGGGTATTTTTTGTCTATGGTTGTTGAAAAGAAGGAGACCATCGGCAGAAGGTATAGCCACCGACAGTTAGGGAACCACCACTTCTCACGCTAAAGAGATTTTCTCGCTAGACTTTTATGTGTATAAAACCTTAAGTTGTTCATACCTATGGCGACGAAATAGAGTGAAGACTGAAGGCAAAGATAGCACAAGCGAGACCAGAAAGCAGACTAGAAAGAAAGAAGAGAAAAAAATGTTACAGGCGTTCTGGAGAAGAAGGGGCACGTGTGCACATATGCCCTATGGGCCAGAGGTTGTGCCTCCTAGTTCTGTGCTGGCAAGTGCCAGTTGCTTCTCCAATGTTTGTAAATTTTTTTATTTTTTTATTTTTTTGTTTTTCTTAATGAGATTAAGGTTTTTTTAATTATAAAAATAATTTATTTTAATTTTTAAATAGTTAATTAATTAAATTAAATTTTTCAATATTTTTAATTTAATTTTTTAAGAGTTGATTAATTAAATTAAAAAATTTTAATTCTATATTCAGAATATATTAATATAATGACATTATATTATTTAGAATGGGACCTATTTTTAAATTCCTCATTAAAATATTAACTACATGTTTAGAACATGAATAATGCCTTCCATTGTTATAAGATTAAACCAGAGTTTTGTTTATTGTTAGACTTATTGAGTAAACTTAAGGCCACTTTAACTCGAACATGTTTAGTCTTATAACGGTAGGTTTTACTTAACTAAATTTATGTGATTTGGATGAGTAAACTCATGATCATATTAATTTAGAGGCAAGGTTAGGAATCGTATATTAGATATGTTTTTAGCAAAGAGTTGTCTCCTAACGGATCTAGGAATCACACATGATATGATTGATAAAATGTTATCTACCTAATTTTAATTTAGTTGGATTATTGAGTAAACTCAAGATCAATTAAATTAAAATGGTGTCCTGGCCTACTAGGAAATTATGTGATAATTTCTCAAATTAATAGTGAGGGCTATTAATTTGTTTAAAATAGTGGGAGTAACCAAAATTTTCCAAAGTCCTTATTTATTTTGTTTTACAGCATAAACTAATTTTTTCTTTTTAACAAAACAGTTTTTAAAAATGTGTGTGAACTTGTCCTTGAGGGGCATCATTGATGCAAACAAATTGATTGGACCAAAAATTTTAGACTAGTTGTGTAACCTTAAAATTGTTCTAAGGAAAGAAAAGAAATTGTTCGTTCTTGATATTGAACTCCCAGCTGAACTTGCGCAAGATGCTGATAGTGAGGATTGAGAATATTATCAAAGTCATATTGATGACAATGAGCAAGTTACATGTGTGATGTTAGCTAGCATGTCTCCCAAGCTTCACGGGCAACATGAAAATATGAACGTAAGGGAAATGTTCCTATACCTTTAAGAGTTGTTTAGTGCACAAAGTCAGGTGGAGAGGTTTGATACTGCGAGAGCTCTGCTGCAATGTCGAATAGCTCATAGATCTTCAGTGGAACTTTATATTCTATAAATGATTACCTACATTGAAAAATTAGGCCAATTGGGGTATGAACTGAACCTCGAGTTGAGCATTGATTTAGTGCTCCAGTCTCATGCCTTGAAGTTTTCATAATTCATTATGAATTTCCACATCAACAAAAAGGAAGTGTCATTGGCTGAATTGCTCAATATGCTCAAGACTGCTGAGGGATGCCTTAAGAAGGAATCCAGTTTTGTTCTTGTTATTGGCTTTTCTTCTTCCAAGAATAAGGTTAAGACCCTTAAGAACAAGATCCAAAGGGCTTCTGGTAAAATAGCAAAGCTAGCAGGCAGTGTTAAGAAGAAGAATGACAAGGGAATCTATTTCCATTGTGGTGTAGCTAGACATTGGAAGAGGAACTATACAGCTTATCTTGATAGCTTGAAGGAAAAGAAGTTAAGCTTAGCTTCAACTTCAGGTTTTTTTATGATTGAAATCAATCTTTCTACTTTTGTTTCACAATCTTGAGTATTAGATACTATATGTGGTTCTCACATTTGTAACAATGTTAAGGTACTAACAGAAAGTAAAGCATTGAGAAAAGGCGAAGTGGACTTATGAGTCAATAATAGAGCAAGAGTTATTGCATTAGCTATAGGAACTTGTATTTTAACTTTGCCTTATGGTTTTATACTTGAACTAAATAATTGTTATTATGTTCCTGTTATCACAAGAAACATTATTTCTATTCCATGTTTGGATATGAATGGATTTGTCTTCATTATTAAGAATAATAATTTTTCTTTTTATAAAGATGATGTTTATTGTGGATATGGTATGCTTACAAATGATTTGTATGAATTAGATCTTTAAAGACCAATTCTAAACATAAATAGCAAGAAAAGGAGATTAAATGACTAAAATCCATCTTATTTATGGCATTGTAGGTTAGGTCATGTTAATGAAATAAGAATCACTAAGTTACATAAAGAAGGATATTTAGATCCTTTTGATTATAAATCATATGAAACTTGTGAATCTTGTTTAATGGGTAAAATGACCAAACTACCCTTTAGTAGAAAGGGACAATGTGCTAATGAGTTGTTAGAGCTTATACATTCAAATGTATATAGCCTTATGTCTACTCAAGCTAGAGGTGGATTTTCTTATTTCATAACATTTACAGATGACCATTCTAGATGTGGCTATGTGTATTTAATGGAATACAAGTCTGAAGCATTTGAAATATTCAAAGAATTTAGACTTGAAGTAGAGAAACAAACCAGTAAGAGTATTAAGACAATTAGATTTGATCGAGGTGTCAAATACTTGGACCGTAAGTTTCTTGGTTACTTGAAAGAGAATGGGATTCTTTCACAATGGATTCCGCCTGGAACTCCACAACATAATGGAGTTTCTGAAAGGAGAAATCGTACTTTATTAGATACCATACGTTCTATGATGAGTTATGCAGTTCTTTTAGTTTCATTTTGGGAATATGCTCTTAAAACTGCTGCTTACCTATTAAACAGAGTTCTTTCCGAATCAATTGACAAGACTCCATATGAGATCAAGGTTATCACACTTGAAGATTTGGGGATGTGATGCTTATGTGAAGTGTGCAATGTCTAATAAGCTTGAAGCTAAATGAGATAAATGCATATTTGTGGGGTATTAGAAAGAAAGTTTTGGATATCAATTTTATCATCCTCTTAAGCAATAGGTGTTTGTCTCAAGACATGTTACATTCTTGGAAGGAGAATTCATTCTCAAAGAAAGTAGTGGGAGTAATGTGGAACTTAAAGAAGTTCTAAAACAACAAACACACATTCAAGTGGAACAAGAACCACAAGTTGATACATTAGATGTACAACTAATGGTTCAAGAAACACAGTGTATGCGGCGCTCTAAAAGGTTACGTCATTCTCCTGTTTGATTAGATCTACATGTTAAAAAAGGAAATGATAATGCTTCGCTTATGAATGACAAACATACTGATTTTAAGGAATCAATGTCAGACATCGATTCTTTGAAATGACAAGAAGCAATGAAATTTGAAATGGAATCCATGTACATTAATCAAGTATGGACTTTGGTGTATGCACTTTAAGGTGAAATACCTATTGGGTGTAAGTGGATTTTTAGAAGAAAAACTGACATGGATGGAAATGTACATACGTACAAAGCAAGGCTGGTGGAAAAAGGTTACAGACAAAAACAACGAGTTGATTTTGATGAAACTTTTTCGCCAGAAGCAATGCTTAAGTCCATAAGGATTTTATTAGCTATAGCTACATACTATGATATGAAATTTGGCAAATGGATGTCAAAACAACATTTCTAAATGGGAATTTGCAAGAGGATGTGTATATGACACAACCTGAAGGTTTTGAATCCAAAGAATTTCCTGATCAAGTATGCAAGTTGCAAAGGTCCATTTATAGACTAAAATTGGAACATTCGTTTTAATGAAACAATCGAAGAGTTTGATTTTATCGAAAATGTGGATGAACCTTGCGTTTACAAGAAGGTAAGTAGGAGTACAATTGTTTTCTTATTGCTTTATGTGGATGACATATTCCTTATTGGAAATGACATTTCTAATCTCCAGTCTGTTGAGATATGGTTATCCAAGAATTTTTCCATGAAGGATATGGGAGAAGCAGCTTATATACTAGTTATGAAGATCTATAGAAATAGATAAAAAAGGCTGCCTAGTTTGTCCCAATCCACATACATAGACAAAGTGTTAAAGAGGTTTAGCATGGAGAATTCCAAGAGGGGATTCTTACCTATATCGTATGGGATTTATCTATCTAAAAGTATGTGTCTTGAGACACAAGAAGAAAGAAATATAATGGATGGTGCTCCATATGCTTCAGCTATTGGATCAATCATATATGCGATGCTATGTACGAGACCAGATGCTGCTTATTCTTTGAGCATAACAGGAAGATATCAAGCTAATCCTTGTGAAGATCACTAGATAGCTGTGATAAACATCCTGAAGTACTTGAGAAGGATTAAACATATTTTTCTGATCTATGGAGGAGCTGAGCTAAAAGTTTAAGGTTATTCGGATGCCAATTTCTAGTCTAATCAAGACGATAGTAGATCACAGTCAGGGTATATTTTTACTTTTTCTGATGGTGTAGTTAGTTGGAAGAGTTCCAAACAACCAACCAACGCCAACGCAGATTTAACAACTGAAGCTGAGTATATTGCATTTTTTAAGGCAGTGAAGGAAGCAGTTTAGATTAAGAAGTTCATCGATGAACTTGGACTTGTTCCCAGCATTGTTGATTTGATATTATTATATTGTGACAACATTGGTGCTACTGCACAAGCTAAGGAACCGAGGTCTCATCAGCAATCCAAGTATTTATTTAGAAAGTTTCACTTGATCCGGAAGACAGTGGAATTAAGTCAAACCACTTTGACATTCCTAATATTTGGGTGGTCATGATATGTTGTTATATGTCAATCATGATTTGTGATTATAAAATGTTTAATTAGGGAATTAAAGATAAATTAAAAGGACTTTTAATTTATCTAATTCTAATTATAAATTAGCATTATAATTTATAACCATGACTAACATATTAGGAACCTAATGGGTCACACATAAAGGTCTATAAAGGAGAAAGTAAAATTTGAGTTAAGTTGGACTTAGTTGAGAAGTTTTAGAAACTTTAATGATCAATATGTGATATTTGATCTTATAAGGACTAATTTGTAATTATGACTAAAGTTTGACTTTAGTTGCAATTTTGATAAAATCCAAGGACATGAAAAATATGATTTTTCATATAAAAGGAAAAATTAGAAAATTTGGAGCTAGCACTTCTTATATTTTTCTTCTCAAATTAGATTTGAGTTTTCTGAAAAGATCTGTAGATACCATTAGAGGCCGGACGATTGAACGGCTCGTGGATTGATGGATTCAAGGTAAAAGGAAAAATCTAACAGGAAATCGAAACAAGTAACTATAACTTTGTTAATATCTTGTTTTATGTTTCCAATTAAATTTTGTTAAATTTAATTATGTTGGAAAAATTTTAAATTCATTCCGTTGTGCTTAGATTTGATCTTGCATTTATTTTCCAACACCATTAAGAACCTCATATTAACCAGAATAACCCATTGGCTCATGTTGTAAATCATCATACTCAACAAGTTCTAAGTTCTACTAGGCCAAAAGTTCGGCCTCCTCTCCTGCCCCTCAAGCAAATGGGATTAGCAGTAGCATAGTTAAGAAGAAGACAGGAAGTAAGGCTAAAAATAAAGCGCATTCAGATGGGTCTCATGATCCCAATTTTGGAATGATTTTTTTTTGGAAAATGAATTTGACATAATCTATAGACAAACTAAACCAACATTACAATGAGTTCAAGTATATACTCAACTAGACAAGCAATACGTAAGTAATACAAAAAAATATAGAATTATAGGTACCATCTATTCTTTATATTAGGAGATAAAGTGAGGTGAAAATTCTTAGCTATCAAAGCAGATCTAACCCAGTTGACTATCATGTCAACAACTTGGTATTTCCCTTTTTCATGACTTGAAAATCTACGCAAGTTTCTATCTTTTCAAAGACAATAAATAGTAGAAGTAAATACTCCTTTGTATAGGACTACATTAGGCTTACCCTTTCAAGAGTTGGTAATTGCCCAGTTTAGAGCTTGATCCCAGGTGAAAGGAGTACCGATGCTAGAAATCAAGTATAAGATCCTACTCTAGACCACTTTTAAGAAAGTGTAAAGAAAAAAGTGGTGATCTTGATTCTCAATTTCCATTTTACATAACAAGCAAGTAGAGTCAACATTACCATGTCATTGTCTTTTAGTCTTGAGTCGATTTTTAATCCCTTGAAATGTTAGGGATTTGAATAATATATTTTTTGAAAAATAAAAGAAATTATATTAATCATAGCAAAGGCGATCACAACATTACAATGATTCGCATTATCAAACTGCAATCAACATATGCCAAGGTTATTATAGAGAACTAAAATAATCAAGAAATAGTGAATTACAACATTTAGATGTTCTTTAACGTATTACTAAGTGAACTGTGTTGTAAGCTATGATAGCTGTTCAAACCCAGTTGATAGTGTATTCAGCTATCTAATATTTTCCTTCCTCAAGTCCTTTACATAATCTCCTATTTCTTTCTCTCCATATAGAGTAGATGGTGGTAGTAAAAGCTATTTTAATAAGTGTTCCATTTGGCTCTCCTAGCTTGCTCCTGACAATGATCATGTTAAGTGTTTCCATCCAATTAAAAGTAAGCTTGGTTAGTTGTAGCATAATCATTATCTTGCTCTAGATTGCCTTGATGTAACTACATTAAAAAAATAAATGATTCTGACTCTCTGCTGTAAGTTTACAATGAACACAAATGGGATCATAACTCCCAAACCATCTATCCTTAGTTTGAAGTATGTTTTTGATAACTAGTAAAAGGAATATTGAAGCTTTCAGGTTTAATGATTACCTCCAAATAATATCAAATCAAGGAACGAATTCAGCATCACACGCAAGTATCTTATGACATGGGCTATTAAGAAATGTACCTCTTGGGTTTGGCATCCAAATATTGTTGTCCTCTCCCATTATATCATGAAGAGGAGACAAGTAATCTGTAAGTAAGGAGAATCCTCTAAAATTGCAACCCTAGTATCCATTATGGATAGGTAACGAGTCCCTCGCATTCAATGGGATACGAGTTCTGAATCGTGCTATTGCTACTATCTGGATAAGTGGTCTATAAGACGTCCAATTTTCGAACCAAAACAAAATGTTTGCATCATCCCCTAACTGATGCTTAATGTATGTATAGAACAAGTTCCTTAAGTTAAGAATGTAGTTGAAAGTCTATGAAAACTCTCTAGAATTTCTAAGTTGCCAGAAATTATGATCTTTTAGATTATATTCATTCACCCACTTGGTCCATAGTGCTTTTTTCTTAGTGAAGAATCGCCATATTATTTTTTTGAGTTTTGGCTCCTTTGTTTGTCCTATATTGGTTGGGGAAAACAATTGGGACAAGGCTCTTGTCTATATAAGGAGGGTGTTACCTCTTTGGTTAGGTGCACCAATACAAAGTCAAAGATTTGTATAACAAATTTTGACTCCAGTTAAAATTCCTCTTTTGAGGTGAGATTTGGAGAGTTTGTTTTAGGTGTTTCTTTGTGTGTGTATTGGTGTATTTGGGTATTGAGTGAGAGTTAAAATTGTGTGATAGTAAGAATTTTTCACATAGTAGATTTTCTTCTCAATGCCTGTGGGTTTTTTCTCTAGTTTGGGAGTTTCCACGTAAATTCTCTTGTGTTGTTATTATTTCTTTATTTTCTTCTTTTTTTGTCTAAAAAAGTCCTTGGGTGTGGGTTTGGGAGGTCTAAATTCAAAACAATTGGTATAAGAGCCAAGGTGTGTTTTTCCTTGAAAATTCTGAGTATGCTCTATGGACGCAGTTTTGACTGATCTTCCACATCAGAAAGATTTTCTTGAGAAAGGTTCATTTAGTTCGGTGGAGCTTTGGTGTGTTAGTGTGGAAGTGCATGTCTAGGAAAGTTCTGGCTAAGGAAAGACTTGGTACTTAATTGTGTCCATTTGTGACCCACCTCTCTTTCCTGGGAACTTACTTGGTGTGCTATTCATTTTTATGGTATAATTCATTAAGGCAAAAGTGCACAGAGAAAAATGTTAGGAAATATGGTTTTGAATTCTATCAGATTTGAGGTGGAGAAATTCAATGGGAGTATCAATTTTGGCTTATGGCAAGTGCAAGTCAGGGACATTTTGATTCAGTTGGGGTTACACAAGGCATTGAAAGGCAAACAAATCCCTAATATCAGTATTACTACTAGTGATACTGGCAAAACGGCTAGTACGAAAAGATTTAATATGAGTGATGAAGATTGGGCGGATATAGATTTGAGAGAGGCAAGTGGGATACAACTGGGTTTGGTTAAGAATGTCCTTGCAAATGTGCATCGAATTTCTATAGCAAAGGAGTTATGGGAAAAGTTCAAGGAGTTGTATCAAACAAAGGGCGTCTCAAATCGAGTGTACTTGAAGGAGCAGTTTCATACACTATGGATGAGGGAAGGTACTACAATTTCATATCATTTAAGTGTTCTCAATAGGATCGTCTCTGAACTGGAGGCAATTAGAGTTCATATAGATGATGAGGACCAAGCTTTAAGACTCATCTAGTCTCTTCTACCTTCCTATAAATACATGAAACCTATTTTGATTCATGGGAAGGAGAAGATTGTTTTTCCTAAAGTTACTGGAAAACTCTTTGTAGAAGAGAGAAGAATAGGTGGTGGAAGAAATGTTTCTCCTGAAGACTTAACTTTGGTAGTAATTAGATATAGGAAGAAGAACTCCATGAAGAAAAATATAGTATGTTGGATGCGTGGACAATTTGGGCATATGAAGAAAAATTGTCCGAGAGGTGGATTAGGTTTGGCAAGAGGCTCTGGGTCAGTTAATGGAGAGACTGACAATGTTGCTAACATTGTCTCCATAGATGATGATTTTGCTCTATAAAAGGGCATATATATCTCCATAAGATATCGCTAATCCCAAAGTTGTCATGATAGAGAATGTGTTACTGTTAGTAAGTCCACAGGTTTGCACACAGGAATTAGTTTGGCATTGATGCAAGGTGTGTGGTGGAATTTATGTCAATGGATGATGAACTTCTATGAAAGCCAAACATGGGAGTTGCACCATAATTTTTTCAGTAAGGTTATTTTCGACATGTGTCGAAGTGAAAGGCTTGGAATTGGTTTATTCTAGGTGGGTATGCTTTTGTGGTGGAACATGATGCTTTGAAGCATGATAATTCTCTATATTGAGAGTTATGTTATTTTCAGGAGATCTTCATTGAGGTGGAGTGTAATTGTGGGATCAGCCATGTTTTGGCTCCTTTGTTTGTCCTATATTGGTTGGGGAAAACAATTGGGGCTAGGCTCTTGCCTATATAAGGAGGGTGCTAACTCCTTGGTTAGGTACACCAACACAAAGTCAAAGATTTGTATAACAAATTTTGACTTTAGTTAAAATTCCTCTTTTGAGGTGAGAGTTAGAGAGTTTGTTTTTGGGTATTTCCTTGTGGGTGTATTGGTGTATTGGGGTATTAGGTGAGAGGAAAAATTGTTATTGTAAGAATTTTTCATATAGTAAATTTTCTTCTCAGTGCTCGTGGTTTTTTCTCCAGTTTGGGAGTGTCTATGTAAATTCTCTTGTGTTGTTATTATTTCTCTATTTTCTGCTATTTTTGTCTATAAAATATCCTATGGTGTGAGTTTAGGAGGTCTAAATTCACAACATCTAAATTCACAACATCTTTTGTATAAAAGAACCTTTGTATTTGTGAAATTGAGATAATACTAAGTTGTTTCTTTGTAAAGAAATGTCACTCTATTTCACCTTGGCATTCTTACCATTTTCTTTTTCTTTTGACCACAAGAAAGTTTTAATAATTCTAGCAATTTCCTTGATAATCCTTTTAGGCAATACAACATCTACAAACTAATGAATATGCAAGCTATTCAATACCGAAGTGATGAGAGTAAACCTAAATATCATTGAGAGAAAACGATTATGCCAAGCATTGATCCTTTCTTTGATCTTCTCTCAATCAAGGGAATGAAATCAAACAGTTTAGCCTTGATGGTTATAATTGGCACTCCCAAATATTTGAAAGGAGGGGTGTGTATTCTAAAGCCCACAATACTACTAATTTCCTCTTTGTTGCGAACATGTGAGGAGATGTACATATTGCCCTTCTCTATAGTCACCCTTAAGCCAGACCATTCTGATAAAATATGCAAGATAATTGTCAAAATTTTGATGGAATGAGTGACTGTACTGCTGAGGAGCATAAGATCATCTATATAGATCAAATATGTTAACTTGAGTTGTCCACATTTATGGTGGAATTAGAATATTCCATTATTATTAAGAAGTTTTGAGATCAATCTAGATATCCCTTCCATTGATAATCTTATTAAACAACAAGCAGATGATGGCTCTATTTGGCAATCAGCGGATTGTATTAGCTGTTAGTTGATTCTATCAGCGATTAGTTGACATTAGATTAATATAGCTGATTTGACCAGTGGATAACATCAACTATTTATTTAAAGATGTTTGGTAAAATTAGTTGTTTAGTATTAGCTGTTTATATGTAAAATGACTTATAAGAACATGACTTTAAAAAGGATTTGTAAGGACACGAGCATTATTAGTTTTTTAATATTTTTATAAGAATTTAGATAGAGCAAAAGAAGTCAACATCATCATTTAAAACAAAATTTTATAATAATTTAAAAACGGCGTCTAACTGCCATTAAACTAGAAGCAATATTATCACGAATAATTTACATCTCTTGAGTTCTCAGTTCTTCAACACCTTCTTATGTAGAGTTAACTTCAACATCTTCAAATACATATGGAGGTATAAAATCAAGATCTTGATTGATGATTTTAACCTCGTTGGTTAATACACTACTAATCTCACGATTTAATAAAGCTAACTTTGAATGTGCGATTTAAAGAATGAAATTTATCTGAAAAGGATAAACTTATCTCTATTTCTATTTCTATCTCTATCTCTATCTCTGTCTTTATCTCTATCTCTTTAGTAATTTGTAATACCTTTTGGACAAAACTGCGTTTTCGTCTTTTAATTTTCAACCAATGTTTGAAAATGATCCTCATAGTAATGTTTTTAAAAATAACGGGTTGGGCTTAATTTGCCAACCTAATCTGCTAATTACCAAACATGATTATTGACTGCTTGATGTGAAATAGCTAAACACTACAACAAATGAAACCTTTCCTGACGATTTCTTTAGCGACGAAATAGAAATCGTCACCAAAATAAAGCATATAGTGACGTTTAAAAGCATTTGTCACTAAAATTAATGATTTAGTGACGGAATAAAAAAGCATCGCTATAAATAAAACTGTTAGCGAAGTGCAGAAAAAGTCGTCGCAAAATGTTGAATATTTAGTAACGATTAACAAAAATCGTCACGAAATGATGGAAAATGGGCGACGATTTATTATATTCGTCGAAAAATAATGCAATAGCGACGCTTAATGAAAATGTCACCATAAGTTGTCAAGCATTTTGTGACGCATTTCTAAAATCATCACTAAAGGTTCTATATATTGCGATGATATTCTAAAGCGTCACCAAAAGGTGAATATTTGGTGTGCAAAAACATATATATTCAGAGACAATTTTTGTTATCGTCACTAATTAAGAAGTTATCAGTGAGGATTGATGTAGATCATCACCAAATGCTCCACATTCAGTGATGAATTATAGAAACGTCACTAAATGTGTAAATTTAGTGACGATTTCTGTAAATCGTCACCAAATGATTGACATTTTCCAAAATTATTAAACTACCATTTTTATAATCTATCATAATTAAGATACATTTTATTGGAGATTTATTTTGAATGTTTATATTGTATTACTGAAAAGAAACTCTCAACATAATTTTAAGTGTTAAATAGTAATATTAATTAATCATTAACATTTACTAACATTGAAAAAATTAGTTATAAAAATTTTTAAATAATTTTATCAACATATTTTTTTAAAAAACTGACAACATATGGCTTATGGACCAAACATTAATTAATCATTAGTATTAATTAACATTGAAAAATTAGTTAATAAAAATTTAAATTATTTCATCAATATAATAAAATGATATATGGATTAGTACAAACTTTGAATTGGAAGTTATTCAATTTATTCACTCATAAAACTAGAACAATAACAGTGAATATTCAATAATACGCAAACTTGACCCATAAGTGATACATATGTTGTTTGGCAAATTATTGCTGATACAACAAGAAGAAAACATTAAAGTTGAGTTCAGTTGATTGAATCGCTAACTGACAAAGATATTAATTATTTATTTGGATTCCAAGTGACGTGAGAATCGGTAAAGGTAAATGAGTCCCCAATGTCTGGATTTCCCAGAAGGGTCCTTGGATGTTCGAACTCACTAATTGAAACAGTAATAGTTTTCCCTTCAACTATAGTAGGGTTTGTCACACCCTCTTCCAACAGCTTTTTTGCTATCTCTAAATTTGAAGAGGATGGAGTGAAATGATCGATAGATTTAGGACCTAAAACACAATCAATATGGATGTTATATATTATCATATTAGTAAAATGTTAAATAAACTGAAATTGGGGTAACATGCATATGTACAGGAGCAGACGGAGTATTCGGAATTGATGAATTTGCCAAATGAAACGATTTTTCTTTACGAATTGTTGTGACATCTCTCCCGCCACCACGGGCATACATGTCAAATTCGAGACTGAAGGAAGCTTCAAACAATATATAGTATAAGCCACCAAATGTGAATATATATAATAGCTTCATAAAAGGAAATGAGATGCACATAATAAGGGAAGTGACGTTGTTTAGATGATATTAAACACCTTGTTCCAGAAGATCGGCCATCGAAGGTTTACGAGGAATTCATCTGATACGTGAGATTTCTTTTTCAGTTTTGGTAAGCTCAACAGGGACAATTTTGCCACATTCCTCCTCAAGAAATGAATTACGGCCATCGTAAACTAGTTTCCTATAAGAACAACGTTAACCTTGAAGTAATCATTGTATTTCATCAGACTTCTATACAGTATTTATATAGTTACAATCTATAGAGATAAGTATGAATATTTATAAAAGATTACAGCAGATAACAATAAACTTGAAATATCATATGTGATCCGTATCAAATATCAGATAAATGAGATTAAGGATAGTGACAACCTTAGTGCCACATATTTAACAACTACACCGATTTTTCATTCCCATTCCAAACACTTGGAGATTGACTTTCACTTTGTACGTGATAAATGTGCTCACAAGGAACTACAAGTATGCTATATACCTACTGCAGATCAACTTGCTGATGGATTAAAAAAACCTTTGCCCAAGACCCGCTTTCTTCACTTACGGGACAAGTTGTCCATTGTTTCACACCAAAATCAACTTATGGGAGGCTGATAAAGATCACTATCCTTAATCTTATTTATCTGATATTTGATACGGATCACGTCTGATATTTCAAGTTTATTGTTATCTGCTGTAATCTTATATAAATATTTATATTTATCTCTATACATTGTAATTATATAAATACTGTACAGAAGTCGGATGAAATACAATGATTACTTCATGGTTAATGTGGTTCTTATATTTCCATGTCGAAATTCCTTCATTAATAATGTTTAGAGGTAAATGCTTTAAAAGTTGATTTGGAATAAAACGATAATATGTTTAAGTCCAATTATGATTACAAATGAAACTATTTAGGTTTAGAACTGAATAGATTGCCTAGAGCATAAAATGAAAATCGTTACAGAAATATCATGGAACACCTTACAGATATGACAAACTCATCCAAAGAAGCAAGTTTAGAAGATTCAGTAGATATTGCGTTGAGTTAAACACTTTTGATATGCAAATCGTAACAGAAATATCATCGAACACCTTACAAACATAACAATGATATCCCAAGATTCAAATGTAAACCATATGTTTTCCCTTCAATAACTAACATTAACACAATCCACGCTCCCCATCGACAATGCGCAAATAACATAACCCAAAGAATTAAAAAACAATTACAAAACATAAAGAAATCAACTTCAACACCGCAAAAAATACCCTATATATAGATCTACATAGATCTACACAAAGAATGTACAGATCTATTGTAGAAACATAAATATCACAACTTTATCACAGAAACTTGTCAAACAAAGAGTCGATCTATTTAATAACAGATTTACAAAATGAAGATCACCTCAAATGAAAATACAGAACATAGTAAACAAGAAGTTAGAGCATTGCAGACCTTGTTTTGATTAAGTGAATAGCTTTGATACATGTGTAAGATATCAGAGATTGCTGGCTTTAGAATGAGCTGTTCGAAACTACAATACGAAGAAAGGTTTGGAAATAAAGGTTAGGGTTTTTAAAGAACAAGTAGGGTTTTTGCGACGTTTCAAAAAATGCGTCGCCAAATCAAAATTTTTTGCGACAATTTTCATATTCGTCAGAAAAGCAACAACTTTTGGCGACGATTTTCCATATTCGTAGCATATTGTTGTACATTTTGTGACAGTAAGAGGTAATTTATTGCCCAAGAAATAGCTGATCAGTTATTTGGTGAACAAGACCAATGACTTGTTATTCCAATGCCAGTTCTTCTTTTGTTGGAAAATTTGACCGACCGTCAAACATGTCTCACTGCTATAACGACATGATTTTTGTTACTGTTGACATTCCAGGTTGTTGGTTAATGTTGTCTCTACGTCGGAGCAACATATTCACCAGCAAATTGGTTATGTTTCTTCCACTTGTAGCTTCTTAGTTGACGTGAAACGTTTATTAAAATAATTTTTTGTTTTTATAAGTTTATTACTTGAGTTACTTTCTTATTTCAATAAGTTTTCAATTGTTTTGATTTTCTATTTTTATAGGTTTTTATTTGTTTTAATTTTTTTCAATAAAGTACGTATTTGTTCTTAATTTCCCCTTTTTTTGAGTATCAAGATAACTTTGTTAGATCGTTCTTCGATTTTCACTGCCTAGGTCTTGTCATTATCTCTAGTTGAAGACTTTACTCAAGTGGGTTTGTCGTTAATTAAACGTACGACACTAGAATGTCTGTGTCTGGATTCTGTGTTTTATTTTTCTTTACCTCCTACCTGTAACTAGTCTCATTGTCATTACAAAGTCACCGAAGTTTGCAGTTCTCCCACTTTTCCTGTTAATAACATATTGGAATTGCAGAAGGTTGTGATCTTTTCTCCTTTCTGTGATCTGGGATTCGACACATTTTTTTCATCTGTGCATTAGATTCTTGTTTAGCTATTGGTTTTATTTTTCTCTTTCATTTGTTGCTCTTTAAATTGCATTTGGTCTTGGGGGTTTTAAAACTGCAAGAATTTAGGATCAATCCTAGGAACGTAGTTAACTTTTTCGGTTTCTTATTGTACCATTTCCTCGAGATTTATATTTTAGGATCTGGGATCCGCAGATCTTACATCTTAGGTTAATTTTTTATGGTATATTCTCATCCGCAATATCAGTTTCTAACTCTCCACAGTTCTAGGGGTTGTGATTTCATATTTCAAGCTTTTAGCTGGCTTTAGGCTGAGACTATTTGCTTCTCGTCTCCATCATCTTTTTGCCCGTTGTATTTTTGCAGCCGATTTTAACCTTTTCAACTAATCTCTCTATGTATTGATCAATTTGTTTGTAAACCAAATTCTTTATCGATTGTGGCTTTCAAAGTTTAGCTTCTGACTTTGCAGCTTCATTTTTCTTATAGAAGTATAAAGCACTAAATTGGGAAAACCTTGCCCATTTATTCCTTAACAGTAAACATAATTAGGGTTTCTGTTTTGAATTAATTTTCCCTTTTTAGAAATTGTCGTGGAATGCAATACCTCTAATGGTTTGATTTTCTTATTTTTGTTCAACTCCTTTATAATATAATGAGTGAAGAGATTTCATCTCCAGTCTTCGATTTTAAGCTTTTTCTTGTCTATGTTTGCCTTGCTAAAATCTATATATCCACAAATTTTTGATCTTCGATGTATTGGGCTTCAGAATATGCATAAAATAACTTGGCTTGCAGAAATCACTATATTGACAAAAGGCTTCATCTCCACCTTTCTCCTTGATGATTCCCTCTTGCTTGCCAATAGCTGCTGCCTTATATTTCTTCATCTCTATATTTATTTCTATTAACTTAGTGGAGATATCAAATTATTATTTTTCTTCTTTCTTCTTCAATTTACTTTTCTCCCCCTTTTTTCTTCTATTCTTCTCCCCCTATTTGTTATCAATAAAAAACGTTTGTTTTTTAGATGCTGCATGATTTCAGAAAACATTCGTTGCATGTCAGTCCTGATTAACTTGAGGTCTTCTTCTACTGTCACCCGAAGATAAGCTACTTTCTCATGTAGATCACCAATGGAGTCCCTCAAATCTTCAACATTAGTATGAATTTCTTCCATCTCCTTCACTAAGTCTTCTATACTCCACTTCTGAGAGTGACTGACTTCTTCCATCCTAATTGTAAGAACTCGTTGATGTTCACTTGATGGATAGAAGTTTAGTTCAGCATATGTTTCTGAACTTACAACATCCAATTCAATGATTTTCAAAACAGGATGTTTGAGCAACTGTTTTCCTTCTGGGAGATCAAGGTCATCAGGTTTTGGTAGTTTTGGTATTGGTTTGCCAAGAAGGTGAAGGACATGTTTGATTGATGGTATAGAACTCAAAGGTCTAAGATGGATAAGTAGGTTCACAAAAGTTTGTAAGTTGAAACTGATACCTCCCACCATAATAGTTCTGAACAGTCCTTTAGTCACCTTTCCAACTACCTGAGAAGTTGCGTCTGTGTAGAAGTGTCCACGATGACTTCCTCATGCATTTGAAATGTGGTGTGAAACATAGATGCCTCTTGGTTATTTTGTATTGCATGCATCACCTATGCTTCTCACAGCTTCTTGTATCTGCTTATCTGTAAGATCACCTATTCTTCCTTCAGGGTACATCTTCTGTTTCCCTTTTTCTATATTACGTACAATGTTTACAGCTCTAGGTTGAATATCAAGTACAATTTTGATCAATGTTCTACTTATAGCTAGGTAGATGGTATATCGATCCTTTGTCATCTTCAAGGGATATGGTTCTGATTTTTTGTCTCTCAGAATCCCATATAATCTTCTCTCTTCATGATTCAAAAGATGTATAGACTGATTGTTAACCAAGATAGGTTCAACTTGTACCTTGATTATCTTCTGCACAGTGTCTCTTACAATGATTGAGCTTCTACTTCTCGGAGGTACAATTTCCTCTATTACCTTCATTTCAAGTCCTCTTTTCTAATAGGACCAAGAGAATCAACTGATTTTTCCTTCTGATTACCACCAGTTGAAGTATTCTCTTTCTGACTGGTCTTCAACTTCTTATTTTCTTGTACCAGTCTAAAAGGTTGTTGTGGTTGGGGTCTCCTCTTCTCAAACTCCAACTTCTTCTTAATATCAGTCTCTTTTATTGACTTTTGTTATTGTTGTTGTAAGATTGAGACCAACGATCTAGTTGCCTGAGGTGCTTTTCCTACCTTCCTAGAATCTTCACCAGGAGTCAATTCTTTTCCTCTCTTCTACTCTTTTTGTTGAAGACTAAGTAACCTTGGTGATCTTCTTGATTTCTTAATTTGCTCAACATTAAATGTCTCTCCTTTTCTTTTCAACGACACTTGTTTCTCAGATAGATGCACTTGGCTTACTTCTTTTTGTAAAATAGTCTTATCTTTAACTGCTACCTCAGAAGATTTATTTCTCATTTCTTCTAAAATCATTCTTCTTGAGGGTTAAAGTTGCTTCCTCTCTGTGGGAGTAACATTTCCACTATGTCTAACTATACGCTCCCCCTCAATCCTTGCTTTCTCCATATAAATTGTCTCCTCCTTTTCTTGAGTTTTCAACCCCATTCTACTTATAGGAGACGCATTTATAATGCTTTTGATATTCATCTTCACCCTGTTTCCTCTGTCCAGAAGAATTCTAGAGTCTCTAAAGACTCTTGTTAACATCATGCCATATGGTAAGGCATTGGAATCCCTCTTTGTCTTCTTCATATACCCCAAAATCAGGTGTGGAAGATTTATCGGTTGATGGTTGAGAAGATAGAACGAGCATTGTTCATCTATATTTGTTACAATATTCTTCGATCCTGTTTTTGGTAGAATACAATGAAAGAGTATTGTATGTAGAACCCTAGCCTTCGGAACAAGATTTGCAGCCTTCTTGTCCTTTGGGTCATTACATCCATATAATTGTCGATTAACATATGCCTTCTCTACAAGGCTTATAGTAATCCATTTAGTGTTGTGAGGCACCTCTTCTCCAACACAAGGATATCCACTGATCTTCTTGATTAGCTCCAATGTCACAATAGCCGAAAATCTATCCACCGTTGATACTATAGTATCATCTACTACTTTCATATTTTTCCAAAACTTATAAACTTTATTTAGATAAACTGCTTAACAAACCTGAAAGAAGTTTTTCCATCCAGCTACATCGACTTCTGATTCAATGTCCATCTGATTCTTCTTCAATGAGTTGAAATCAACGAGTCTTCCATAAATCATAGCTTGATCCATTATGCTCTTTAGACAGTAGGAACTTTCTTAAGGTAATGAGATTAGTTTCTGAAGATGAGAATGTAAACGAAAGGGCTTGAAATCAAGAGTAGTGAATAGTTTTGTTTGAGAGCTTCGCAAACGTCAGTTTCAGAAGTATTCAAGAGTATTCTGAAGTCGGTGATATTCTGAACCTTTTGAGAAGATTTCTCTTTTATACTACCATATCAAAAGTTACCGTCTGTAACTTACAGTTACTGGGATCTTGAAAATGTATAACTTTTTATCATCCTTTTGTAAATTCCTCTAGGTTATGACATGTTAGACGATTTATCATTCAACACTACCATATTCAAGTTTCGTCTGATTTCTTTAAATATTTCTTTATTCAAGGGCTTAGTGAATATATCTGCATGTTGATGATTTGTCTCAACAAACTGTAGATTAATAATTCCCCTCTGAATATAGTCTCGCAGAAAATGATGCCTTACTTCGATATGCTTTACCCTTGGTTGTTGTAATGGATTCTTCGATAGGTTGATAGCACTTGTGTTGTCATAAAAAATTGGGATTTGTTCTTCTTGTATTGAATAATCTTTTAATTGATACTTAATCCATAAATTCTGTGAGCAACAGCTTGCAGATGACATATATTTAGCTTCTACAGTAGATAGAGCAATTGAGCTTTGCCTCTTATTGGACCATAAAACTAGATTATAGCCATGAAAGTGACATCCTCCACTTGTACTCTTCCTATCAATCCTATCTCTGGCATAATCAGCATCACAGTGGCCAATTAACCTGAAATCTTTACCTTTCTCATAATTCTTTTAACAGCAATATAATGAGATTCTCTAGGATCTGCTTGAAATCTAGCACACAAACAAACACTAAATAGAATATCAGGTCTGCTTGCTGTAAGATAAATTAAAGAACCAATAATTCCTCTATAAAGGGTTTGATCAACTTTCTTACTTGCTTCATCCTTAGATAAAGGGTTTGAAGGATGCATAGGAGTTGACATCGGTTTTACTTTATCCATACCATACTTGACCAACAGTTCTTTAATATACCTCTGTTGATGAATAAAAATCTTTTTTTTAGTTTGCATAACTTGTAAACCAAGAAAGAATTTTAATTCACCCATCATGCTCATTTCAAACTCACTTTTCATCAATTGTTTAAAACTAGAACAAAGCTTCTTAGACGTTGCACCAAAAATAATATCATCAACGTATATTTGTACTATAATAAAATCATTCTCAATGCATTTTCTAAACAAGGTCTTATCTACATTTCCTCTACTAAATCCATTTTTAATCAAAAAGGAACTTAGACAATCATATCAAGCTCGAGGAGCTTGTTTCAAGCTATCTAAAGCTTTGTGAAGTCTATAGACATAGTCTGGTTTCTTAAGGTCTTCAAATCTAGGAGGTTGCTTTACATAAACCTTTTCATCTATAAAACCATTCAAAAAGGCACTTTTCACGTCCATATGAAACAACTTTATATCATGACAGACAACATATGCACGCAAAATCCTAATAGCTTCTAACCTAGCTACAAGAGCATAAGTTTCATTATAGTTTATCCCTTCTTGCTGATTATAGCCTTGAGCTACTAATCTAGCTTTGTTAAGACTCACTCTACTTGAATCATCTAGTTTATTCTTAAAAACCCCATCTGGTTTCTATGATAGACTTTTTAGAAGGTCTGGGAACTAACGACCAAACTTTATACCTAGTAAATTCATTCAGTTCTTCTTGCATGGCTAAAATCCAAGCTTCATCCTGAAGAGCTTCAACAATTTTCTTAGGCTCTATTTCAGAAATAAA
>JANZXR010000007.1:15008874-15029124 GCA_027575705.1 Erythroxylum echinodendron
AAACCCACATAATCACAGAATTTTCATGCTCTTGAAAACTGATTGCCCAAAATGGCAGTTCTTGAAGTTCTTGCTTTCAGATCAGAAACTTGTTTTCAGAAGTATGCAGCTTTTTGTAGAAATCAGTCTTGTTTGCAAACATGCAGAAACTTAGTTTCATAAAGTATGCAATTTTGAATAAAACCTTTTTATTCGAAAACATGCAGCAACAAATGGCATTTTATAGCATATCAGAACAGAACAAACATACAGCACCTCTATGCAGAAATTGTAGTTATTGAAAACAAATATTTTTGGCTTATTTCTTCATTATAAAACTGTAACGCACCTTAAACTCTTTGCTTGGTTCTGTAATACGACTTATGGATACTTTTCCTCTTGATTTTCTTGCCTCTCTTGAACCTCTCCTTGATTTCCTTCATAACAGAACCATAACTCCTATTTAAGAACAATATCCAGAATCGGCTAACTCAAAATGTGCATTCTAAAATGACTTACTGCGATTCTTCACCAAGTAATGAGATTCTTAACTCCACCGAAAGCTCCTTCTTCCTTCTTTCTTTTTCCTCTCTTGCATGCACTCGGATGTTCTCTCTTTAAGCTTTACAGATATTTCAACTTAGCTCTCAACTCTATTCTTTCACTCTCATCCAAAGCCTCTCTTTTCTTCTATTCTTCTTTTTGACTTCATTCACGCTGCTTTTCTGCCACTAAGAACAAGTCCACCATACCTTTCCCAAAAGTCCACTTTACCCTTAGTTCTTAAGCTATATACCGAAAATGCCCCCAATTTTCTCTCAATCCATTTATTCCATAAGCTATTTTTCTTAAGCTAATGCAAAAAAAAATTTCAGGGGGCCGACATTAGGGAGAATGATTCGGGAAATCCTTTGATAAGGTAGAATGACGTTTTGTAAATAGTTTACAAACGTCTAGCATGAACTATATGGAGGTAATTGTGTGATCAAGATAAGACTCATCACCTTAAAGTAATTAGGGAGAATGATTCGTGAAATCTTTGGCTAAGGTAGAATGACGCTTTGTAAATAGTTTAGAAATGTCATTAATTGAATCAATAACTAATGACGGAAAACTAATATCATTGGAATAAATTAGAGTAGATATTAATTTCATGCTTTATGTCTAATCAAAACATTGTATGATAAAAGGATTGAATTATATGTAAAAATCATGCAAGGAAAGATTAGTCGAAACCACTTTAAGATTCCTAAATATTTCGGTGGTCATAATTAGGGATATCAATGGGCCAGGCTAGGCCTGGGCCATTGATGTCCCTGCCCGACCCGTTGAAAAAATGTCTCGACGGGCCTAGCCCACGACCCAGGGGGGCCGCAAAAGACTAGCCCGTGGCCTGGCCCATACAAACCAAACTGACCCGTGTGCCGTGGGAGGCCCTATAATGGGTGGCCCGTTGACAGGCCCGTGGCCCAGCCAGCCTAGCCTGCCTGGGCCACAGACCAACCGCGGGCCTTTGTTGGCCCAGACTTTTAATATTTTTTAAATTTTTTTAAAACAATTTTAAAAATTTTAGTTTTATTTTTTAAAATTCATAAATTATAAACTTTTTTTATTTTTCATATTTACATAATATATACATTATGCATATGTTTATACTAATCTTAAAATGAATTAATCACTTTATTAATCCTAATGTATCAATTTCAAAATAATATATAAGTAATTCAGTTATAAAAATAAATAATTATAGTTTATACATTGAAAATAGGTATTATTTCATTAAAATTAGAATGAATTTTATAAATTCTTTTGAGTTTTGATTTGTTTTTATAAATTATTTAGTTCATTAAGTCAAAAATAGTTTTTTTACTTTGTTTCTAAAATCATTTTATTCTAATTAATCTAAATTTATATAAATTAAATTCATAATTTTTTCTCCTATCTAAATTCTAATATTAGAAGATTCATTTCTACCTATCTAAGTCACTCTAATTAAAAGTTTGTAATTTGTTAAGAGTAATTTCTTATATCCTTAATGGAAACATTGATTATTGATATAAGATATAAGTATAACTTTAAATCATTCTTGTCCTTAGAGTGTTATAAGCATATCATATCTGATATATTCATGTTTCATATAATTAATAAAATCATTTTAATATATTCATGTTTTATATAATTAATAAAATCATTTTACCTTTTCTCCGTTTTAATTTATATATTATATGACGACTTTAAATTATAAAAATATATAATTAATTAATTATGATATAATAAAGTTATTGAGATGTATGTAAGGTATGATTATTGATTAATTAGGAAATTTTATTCAATTAATTACAAATTTGTATCAAAAGTTAATAAGTTATTAAATAATAGTTAATTAGTTATAGTTAAAATTATGAATTACATTAATTATGAATTTTTAATTTACTTAAATTATTTATTAATTATTTTTAGAGATAATTTGATATAACCAAATTCATGTTTCATATAATTAATAAAATCATTTTACCTTTTTCTCGTTTTAATTTATGTATTATATGACACGACAACTTTAAATTGTAACAACATATAATTAATCAATTATGATATATGAAGTTATTATTAAGATGTATGTAATGGTATGATTAATTAGGAAATTTTATTAAATTAATTACAAATTTGTATCTAAAGTTAATAAGTTATGACTTATTAAGTTAATAGTTAATTAGTTATAGTTAAAATTATGAATTACATTAATTACAAATTTTTAATTTACTTAAATTATTTATTAATTATTTTTAGAGATAATTTGATATAACAAAATTCATGTTTCATATAATTAATAAAATCATTTTACAAAAAAAGATACAATACAAAATCAACTGCTACATTAGAGAGTGGATTGGAGACTGATTCTAATTGATTATGTGTACTTATTGGTAAGGTCGTCAACAGTTTGGCTCCGATCATCTATATGAACAAAGATTATATTTAGTAATAATACTTAAAATAAAAACAATATTTAATAATGTAATATTATATAAAAAGAAAATTAAAATTCCCTCCATCTCCATCTTCATATATTTGATCAAAATAACCTTCTATTGGTCGATTACTTTCACCAATCCCCTCTGCATTAATACATGTGACTATAAGAAAAAACAAAACAAAACATTAAGTAAGATAATACAAAGATAAATAAAATAAAAAGAAAAGAATTTACCATCAATATGTTCATTTTTTAACCAACTTTGAGTACACATAAGAGCTTCCACAGTGTGCTAATGAAGTCGACCACGATGAGGAGTAATGACCCAACCACTAGTACTAAATGCAGGCTCTGAAGCAACAGTCGATGATGGAATAGTTAATAAGTCATATGCAATGGCTTGGATGATCGGGTACTTATCTCCAATCATCTTCCACTATAACAATATATCGAATAACTCACCTTCAATTTCAGGAACACACTCATCAGAAATATATCTGTCAAACTCCATCGTACCATAAGATATCCTAGCCCTTTTCTCTTTCAAAAAATTTAAAAGACAATCTGTCGGTAATGGGATAGGAAATGTTGAACTTGAAACTGAAGTATGAGTTGAACTTGAACTGCCTGCATCCCGATCATGAGTTTGTTGCATTTTGGCTTCATAATCATGAAACAGTTGATACCATAATTGTTTCATGGTATGTATATGCTCTTGAGCTTCACTACTGAACAATAAATTACAAATATATTCAACACCATCCATCTTGTATCTCGGGTCCAACACATATAATACTGCAACAATATCTCCAACCTTAGATCAATAAGAATTAAACTTCTCCATCATCCACTGCCCCATCATCCAAATCACTTCATTAGAGTCAAACATCCACATTCCTGAAACATGCTTTATAGTGGTCATAATGCTAAAGATAAGGTGTAAAGTTGGATATTTTGTTCCTGAAAACAATTCAGTCCTCCTATTGAATAATTCCAACTTTATACAAAGTTCTTTAGCTAAGTCCCACTGGTCTTCTGATGGTATGGAGGTATACTAAGGATCCCTGTCGGCTAATCTAGTAAATAACTGAGTATATGGAATTGCCGACTCCAACATCTTAAATGTTAAGTTCCATCTCGTAGGACAATCCAAAACCAACTTCTTTTTGCAGGGAATGCATAAAATCTGTGCTACATTTTCAAAAGTTTCAACTCTTTTAGGAATTGCACTCCAATATAAAACACTACTCCGAATACACTCAATTGTTTCCTTTATCGTCTCCAACCCAACCTTCACAATCAAGTTAAGAATTTGTGCAAAACAATGCATATGAAATAACTTACCTCTAGCCAATAAACTCCCAACTAGCATCTTATACTTTAACTTCTCAATCATAGCATCATTTGTGTTATAATTATCGACTGTGATATAAGAAACTTTGTTGTCGATGTTCACACCCATAAAGAAATCTTTCAACACGTTTCTCAATTTTTCACTTGTATGCGATGTCGGCATATAAATAAACCTATCATAAAAAAGCATAACAATATAAATCATAAATTCATAAAATAATGAAATTAAGTAAATGATAATAATATTAAAGAATATAAATTATCTCAAAATTCTATTGCATAGCTTCCAATCATTATCAATATAATGTATCGTCACTGCTATGTAACCCTTCTGTTGGTTATCGGCTGTCCACATGTCCGTTGTTATGGCAATTCATCCTTTAACACTTGACAATACTCTTAATGTTTCTCTCTTCTTCAACTCATAAATTTTCAAAATATCACTTCTCAATGTATTCCGACTTGGAATCTTGAAATTTGAGTGGAGTGAATTGAAAAATATCCTAAATCTCTCACTTTCAACCATAGCCAATGCATGTTCATCTCCAACAGTCATATTAACCATCAAAATTCTTGATCTTTTATTATCAAAAGTTGTTACGGTTATTTCCTTATTTCCCTTCATAAGGTTAGGGGTAAAAAATGATTGACCTCCTAAAATCATCTTCTTTCTAATACATGAATCGGTATGTCTCTTTAAATGAGACATTCCACCTTTCGAACCACTTAAGTACAACTTATGACAATAATTGCATTCTGCTTTTTCAATTCCCTCGATCGATGTCTTCTTAAAGTGATTCCAAACATCACTTTTAGTTTGACTAACTTGACTTCTAATTGAACTTTTATTATCACTCAGTATCTGGTACTGGACTTGAACTCTCAACTGAAGGAATAATATGTTCATCCATCTTATCTAACAAACCATCCATGAAATCACTAGATTTAAAATAAAATATAAGCTACATTAAGTACCAAATGAAATCACAAAGTTCATAAATTAGCTTCCTTTCTTGTTTCCCTTTTTTCCTTACTAATTAACAATTCATATTCTCTACCATGAAGATCATCTAGTAAAAATTTTAGTCCAACATTCATTATATTGAATAGTAGGTCAAGATCATCTAGTAAATCATGCATCTTTGTCGCTCATCATGATAATTAGAACGTTGAGATATTTTATCACATTTCAACATAATAGTTCAATAGATGTTTTTATCAATCATAGATTCTTTTAAAATGGGCATAAGCGGAAGTAGATCACATTTCAACATAACAATTCCTTACAAATTTGTATCAATCATCCAAGGTTATTTTAAAATGGGCATAAGCTAAAGTAGATCACATTTCAACATAACAATTCCTTACAAATTTGTATCAATCATCCCAGGTTCTTTTAAAATAGGCATAAGCTGAAGTAAATCACATTTCAACATAACAATTCCTTACAAGTTTGTATCGATCATCCAAGGTTCTTTTAAAATGGGCATAAGCTGAAGTAGTGTCAACATCTATTCCCATAGAATGTAACCATACACATGTTCTCTATAATAATGTCATCATCTATTCCTATCTAGAAAGTTTATATGGATCATTTCTCACATTAAATGTGTAATTCATTCACACCAAGTCAGCAGCAATTGGTGAGTTTGTCATTGTGATTACTGAGTTTGTCAATGGACATACGGGAAGTTACAAAAACGAAAAAATTACCACAAAAATCAGCAGCAATTCTCAATCCATTCAATCAACAATCACCAATTCATTCACAACGACTAGGATACGGACAAAACAATCACTGAAACAATCATTCACACCAATTCATTCAACAATCACCTACCTTCACTGAAAACCACAGCAAATACGACGATGCGACACCACTTGTGATGGAGGATGGCGACTGGGTCACGGAGGGAAAGGGAGCCACCGATCCAAACAACGTATGGGTCACGACTCATGATGAGATGAGTGGCGGGTGGGATGGAGAGATGAAGGACAGCTGACTCTTAGAGTGACGACAAGAGCTGGAGGCAGAGGGAGACGCCGAGAACTGGATGCAAAGAGTTGGAGGTGGGAGTGGAGAAGGAAGGTCGGAAGGGACTCAAGGTAGGGGACGAAGAGTGACGAAGGGTGGGAGGGGTACTGGGTCTAGGTGGTTTACTGGTTTTGTTTCGTCAGACATAAAACGACGTCGTTTTACGTTTAAGCAAAATGACGTCGTTTTCTCTCTGGGAGAAGATTACTCTAGCCCATTATACGACATCGTTTTATCACGGGCCACGGGCTGAACTGCGGTTGCACGGGCCGTAGGCTGCCCACTGACCGTCTCCTCCTAACCCGTGGGCTATGCTCCATGGGCCAATTTTTCTTAACCCATGGGCTAGTTTGACTGGGCCAAACCTATTGACTTCAGGTTGGGCCGGGCCAATTTTGTCATTCCTGGTCATAATGAATTGCTAGATGCCAATCTTGATTTATGATTGTAAATTGTTTGATTAGAGAATTAAAGATAAATTAAAATGAGTTTTAATTTATCTAATTCTAATTATGAATTATAATTTATGATCATTGTCATCATATTTGGGAACTTAATCGGTCTCATATAAAGAACGGGTTGAAGAGAGAAAAGATGTTTTAATTAAATTGGGCTTGATTGTAAAGTCTGAGAAACTTTATAATTAAATATCAGATATTTAATAACTAAGGATCAATATGAAATATTGGATCTTATATAGGCATAATTGGTATTTAATTAGAATTATTTATAATTCTAATTAAAATTTAATTTCAATGAAATTACTAAAACATCTAAAACCTATTACAAATAGGCTTAAGCTCTGATGGAGCTAGCACTTCTTGCTTAACCCTCTCTATAAGTATTACAGAGTTCTCTCAACCTGTTCTGTGGATACTACTAGAGGTCATGATGGTTGAGACAAATCGATTTTGGAAACGATTTGAGGGATACAACAAGAAAAAGGATTAAGCTTCGGAATAAAGTACAAATTACGATTCATGCATTGTTGTGATTCACTTTTTAATCATTTTATAGAATTAAAGAGATTTTGGTTTTTGAGAAATCAAAGGTTACAAATTAAAAATAGCAACATATTGCTCTAAACTTTTGATATTCATGAGTCTCAAACATCAATCTGAAACCTGATATGATCCTAATACTCTCACCATTGCCTTCTTTTCCATAAATATTGTGACTAATCCTGACAACTCAAAATTTGCTTTTAATATTGTTACTAAATGGTTGTCTAATATTGATGACATTGTTCATATTACACTTGATACCTAAATTATAGAATATATGATACCATATGACGGCTCAAACTATGTAATTGTCAGTGATGGATATACCATTCCTATTTTCTATACTGGTATTCTCATAGTTTTTATAAATACTTATATACTTCACTTTAATAATATTTTGATTATTTCTTAATTTAATATAGATCTTTTATCAGTAGAAAATTTTTTTACTAATAATTCTTGACTTTTTTAATTTAACTCTTTTGATTACATTGCAAAGGACCTCCAAACTAATACATTGCTTCTTACAAGTTCCATCTATATTAATCTTTATGCCATAATGATTCTTTTAAATTTTTTCAATCCTCATAATCACTCCTATTTCACTCGATTATTAACATATAAGTCATCTTTGTTGGTTTAACTTTCTAGTTTATCTAATTTTTTATCTACTAAGTCAAATATTTTCAATCATCGCACCTTATATCTTCAAAGAAAAAGTACTAAACTTTTGTTTTCGTTGTCCTCTCATATAATATAGCATCTTTACAACTTATTCACTGTGATATTTAGGGACCCTCATTAACTCCTTTTTCTAGTTATTGTTACTTTATTATTTTTATTGATGATTTCAATCATTATACTTCGATATTTTCACTAACTCAAAAGTCTCATGTTTTTTATGATTTTCAAATTTTCAAAAATGTTACTGAAAATCTTTTCTCCACCATTATTAAAATTTATTGATGTGGTAGAGTCTTGAACTTACCAAAAGACCATTTTGTCAATACCTAACTACTTATTAAATCACTTATCGTATCTTTTTCCCTCATACTCCTTAAAAAAATAGTCTTGCTAAATGCAAATTTGTTATATCACTGAAACTATCCTCATCGTTCTTCTTTATGCCTCTCTTTGTAAGTCCTTCTTGTTTTAGGTCTTCTATACTATTGTCTACCTTATAAATTTATGATCCGCTCCTATTCTTCACCACAAGTTCTCATATAAATTGGTCTTTCACACTAAGCCAAACCTTTCTCATTTTAGTGTTTTGGATGTACCTATTTCCCTTTTCTCTATTCCACTTAGATAGATAAACTTATCCCAAAATATAACCATATATTTTTCTTGGATATTCTTCTTAATATAAAGAATATCACAATTTTAACCCTCTTACTTCTAAGATTGCATCTCTTATCATGTGCACATAACTTTGACCATGCTAGTTCACCTCCACTCACTCACTCTCCCTCTTCATCTTCTCAAGTAACATTACCTTTTCCCTTCACTAGAAATCCACCACTTACTTCTTCAACTCCTTCACCACACTATACTCCTACATAGGGAAGTGTCTAGAAATTTTTTTAAGTGGGGGAAAAATATTTAAAGTACTCATATATTAGTGAAAATTATACAAATATTTGTACATTTGATAAACAAAAAATTACCTCATTGTCTTGAGCTTCTTACATATAAGTATACAACCTATTACAATCGTTCCCTACGAGTCCTTATATTTTGATATCGCTGTAAAATTTTCTCATTGTCAATACTATTGAAGATATCTGTCTCAATAAATGTGATCAAACAGTCATTCATCTAAGAATCTCCCATCCGATTGCGCAAGTGATTTTTCACTATCTTTATTGTAGAAAATACTCTTTCCACCGATGCAGTAGCAATAGGCCAAATAAAAACTAATCTCACAAGTAAAAACACCAAATGGTATACAACATCCTTTTTTGTTTCAACTAGATTCTTGGCAAGATCACCAATCCCATTTAATATCAAAAATTGATCATCAGATTGCATATCAACAATATAATTGTCAAGTTGATCACCAAAAGTAATAAGCTCTACTTTAGAGAAATCATAAGGATAAAATTTAGCAAATTGAATCAATTTTTTCTTATTAAAAGCATAAAAAGAGTCACTTGGATTCAAGCATGCCACACAAATAAGCAACTTGGTATTTACCTCATTGAAGTGATTGTTGAGCTCTTGAAGTTTCATATCAATCACAGTGTAAAATAATTCCACTTGATAATGATGCAAATTCGTCATATTTTGTGCATTTCGCCTTGACCTTTCTCGATGTACAAACTTTTCATCCATATCTGGAATGGCCATGGTTCTCACAAAATGAAGATGTTTCATCAAATAAGGACTGCCACCCATCATCCATCATCATTTGTAGTCGTTGTTTGGAAACTTTAATTAAAGAAATTGCATTGATAATGTCTTGATCCTTCCTTTGCAATGCTTGAGATAATTCATTTATGATGCCTAAGATTTTTTTCATCAAATGCAAGCTAAACACAAATTCATAAGATTGGATAGAATCAAACAAAGGATATGCTTCACCTTTTTGCTCTGAAGTTGTGCCTTCTTCCATAATGATCTCTAGAACATAAACTATGGAGTCAAACATCATAATTAAGCTTGATAATGATTCATAATGTGTGCCACAATGTGTGTCACCTGGTCTTTGAAAAGAAGTTTCTTGATGTAAATCTTTACCACTTGAAAGTTCACCAATTTTTAGCCCTTTAACAATCTTACTAAATTGCTTCTCACGAAGAAGATCTTTTCTTTTAAAAGAACCTCCAACTACATTTGATAAGCTTGAGACTATGTTAAACAACAAAGTAACATATACATGATTTTTGGCCACCGTTACAAGTGCTAATTGCAATTGGTGAGAGAAACAATGAACATAGTGAGCTAAATTATTTTCTTTTAAAATCAAAGTCTTCAAACCATTAATTACTCCTTGCATGTTGCTAGCTCCATCGTAGCCTTGCCCACGTAGAGATGATATACTCAATCCATGCTTTGAAAACAATTCATCTATTGGAAACTTTAGTGATAAAGAGGTGGTATCACTAACATAAATAATACTAATAAATCGCTCAAGCACACATCCTTTTACATTCATATAACGTAAAACAATAGCCAATTGTTCTTTGATTGAGATATTACGAGACTCATCAATAAGGATAGAAGATAACCCACCTTAAAGATCATTAATAATGGCATTAGAGGTTTCAATTGCAGCGGCTTTGACAATATCCTTTTGTATGTTAGGAGTAATGATTTTGAGATTTCTGTGGGCATTGTTTAAAACAACATTTTTGTAGCTTCATTGCCCATTCATCAGTTCACAAAAATTGTTATTTGATCTCTTTCCCTTTTGTCTCTAAATTGGTGATAATCATTGAATTTCTCCCTATATGTTTTGAATTACTAATTTTCTTCTTTTCTTTCTTTTGATTATTTTATTAATTAGTAAAAGAAAATCTACAAATACTATGATGACTCATTGAGTTTCACATATCCACATAAAAAGATATTATAAAAGTATCATATAGGGACAAATTGAATACAAAATAAACAAAAAAATAACTAATTAAAACTATTTGAATAACACTTTATACAGATGCAAAATATGAATTACAAAAACAAACAAATATATATAAAAAATATCAAACCACTTTGTCAATGAAGCATGATTTTGCACGATATTATGTAAGCTAAGCTAGCATCAAAGGTCTGTACCCAGTTCAAAACAAAATTGGACATATAAGGGAATGCACAGATAATAACAATATGCAAAGACAATCCTTAGCACCAAAGCAGATTTTGCTTACACCAATAAATCCAATTATCCAATCCTATCACCAAGATGAAGTGGGAATTTACCTATCAAGTATCAATTATCAAAGCCCTCATCGGCATATCAGTAGAACGGGTGGGGCGTGTAGGGCAGTAGGGCAGAGAATCCTTTTCCACAAATCACAATTGCGTTCAATATTTCAGTTATACCTATTGCCTCCTGGATAACAATAGCAACACTATAGAATATTGTTTTTCGCTTTGGGTGTGGTCCTCGCGGACAAATAGAGAAGAATAGGTGAAGAAGAAGCCAAAAAGACAAAAAGTAGTGTGCTGTAGAAAATCTGAATAGAAAAAGTCAATTAAGTATGTGGTTTTTATCTCTCTATTTGTAGATTTTCATTTTAAAAAGTAATGGGCCCAAATAATAGTAATCTTAATAAAAATGGATAGGCTTAGATTTTATTTTTTATTTGATATCTTAATATATCTATAATTTTTATTATTAATTTTTTTGTCACCAATTAAATTAATAGGGCAAATTTTATTTTTTTTATGGGATCAAAATTTAAAATAATAATATTTTTATATAAAATTTTTTGGGGGCAGTGCGGGCTTACCCACACTTGCCCCCAATGTGCATCAATCCTTGCTCCTACACCTTTTCACTATCTCCTCACCCTATAATCGCGTATACAAATAATCATACACGTATTACCCATAAATTTTCTAGATATATCACTAATTCCGCTAACATCCACAACCCTTATGATCTTAATCTTATGTCCTTTACCTAAGAAAATAAATTTTCACACTAGTTTCAAGTCATCTTTAATAAGTTCAATGCCCTTCATTATAATCAAACATGAATTATTAATCCTCCCTTATTAAATTTCAATATTGTCACTTGTAAATAAGCTTTTTCGTTTAGAATTTTGATGGTTCTTTTGAGCATTATAAAGCTTGTTTTATTTTCAAGGGTTATTATCAAACTTCATATGTAAATTACAATAACACTTTTATCCATGTTGTCAAGCTTACAACTATTTAGATTATTCTGACTCTTGTTTTTTCCAATAACTAGCGTGTTTGTCTACTTAAAGTTAATCATGCCTTTTTCTATGTCTTAGCCTCCTAAATTTACATATCCTCATCATTCTCATTATATTTGTCATTTTCAAAAGCCTTTTATGGTCTTAAGCAAGCTATCCATGCTTGGTTTTATCGTTTAAGTCAGAAATATTATGAACTCGTTTTTACTTCCTCAACCTTTTCCTTTACATCACTCCCTCTCACACAACCTTTCTATTAGTCTATATGGATGATATCTTGGTTACATATTCTTCACTTGCCTTCTTACCTCCCTTAGTCATGATTTTAATACTACTTTCTCTGTGAAGAACTTGTGTCCTATTCATCACTTTTGTTGACATGGAAACCATAACCATACCCTATGGACCTTTTCTTACAAACCCAATACACTAAAGATCTTCTTGATTACACATACTTTGACTCCCCCAATCTATCAACACATCCATAACCCCTACCCTTTCTCTCTCTAAAAGTCATGGTCATCCTCTCCCTAATCTTATTGAATATTATAGTACTGTTAGTGCTCCCTAATGTGTTTGCCTTACTTATTTTGGCATCTGGTTTGTAGTAAATAAAGTTTCTTAATTCTTACAATATCCTATTGTTATTTACTAAACCACGACTAAATAGATTCTTCAATATCTTAAAGTCACTCCCTCCTAGGACTTTCACTTCACCAAAGCATCACTAACCATACAAGCTTATTGTGATGTTGTGATGTTGACTGGGTTAGTTTTCCTTATTAGTTTTCCTGATGATCATCACTTTACCTTTGGTTACTTTTATCTTCCTTAATTATAATCTCATTTCATAGAGTGCCACGAAACAATCTACAGTTGCCAAGTCTAATATTGAACCTAAATATTGAAGTATTGTTCTTGATGCCAATTAACTATTTGTATCAACTCACTATTTAGTGAAATAGGCTTCTCATGTCAAACCTACTCTATGGTATGACAATTTTGATGCAATAATTCTTTCTAGAAATCCAATTTAACATGCTCAAACAAAACAAGTTGAGATTGATATCCACTTTGTTTATTATCCAGCTACTAAAAGGCTTCTTCCTTAAAAACATTTTATCCAATCAAATTGTTAGATGTCAAAACTAAAGTCTTAAATCTGGCTTTCATAAGCTTTGAGACAAGTTAACCATTGTCAGTATTCGTAAGCTTGTGAAAGATTGATACCGCGTACAGATTTTCTCACAATTCTAAGTACATCCAAATTATCCATTATCGTTACACATTGCAAAAATAATACTTATCTCATCTCATTCAGATTATTCATTATACTTCGTAATATAGCATCATGGACATCCTATCGAGATAACGCCATGTTTATAAAGGCTATATGCCTTTTTGTATTTGCGATCGATGAAAACAATACCTTTATTCCTTTACACGACTATTGCTAGGAAGTGTAAACTGATGCAATTCATTATATTTGAAAGAATAAAAGGACCATGATCAATAATTATCACTGTGGACGCAATTTTTGAGCCATTGATTATTTATTAAAGTAAAAGGAAAATATTTTCTGATAGAATAATCTAAAGTAAAAAGAAAAGATTTTCTAATAGAATAATCAACATGGTCAAGCTTATGGAGCAAACTGTTAACACCTCCAGGAAAGATCACACTAAACTCTATTCCACGCTTACTTTTGTGAACTTCGCTTGCTTTCTTTTGCTGCTTTGAAGCTATCAATATGCTTCAGAACCTGTTTCCTGTGTTCATCCAAAGATTTATCTCAAAAACAAAATTGCGAATGAAAATTATTTATTTCAAAGCACTTTTTACAACTTATTTATGTATGCTTCAGTATCAATAGAATCCACAGCAGATTTATCCTGAGATCATGGTTAGATGAGGAAAGATGGTGCAAATAAAATACAATAAGAAACCTAGGTACACAAACCAATGTTTTTTTTTTTTTTTTTGCTTTTGCCATGCAAGTGAAACTTCATCATACACAAAAAAAGGACATGGATCCCACAAAGAAAAACAACAGAAAGTCTTGCAATAGGCCTTGTGATAAACCATGCTTAATCTATTTCATTTGTGCATCATATTTTTAGTTAGGCGCACAATTCTGTCCGTAGGCCTACTAATTGTACCAGTTGGTGATGGACTACAGTTTAGCTTGTTAGCCGGTGCCATTGTGCTCTATTTGGTAATCTATGAATCCATCTTCAGATAGAAACTTACAATGTCAAAAACAAACGCAATGAGAAGGCAAAAATCTCAATTTTCCAAATTAAATACTTGTCAAGTCCTTTAAAAATAGATTTTGCAAATTTCAAAAGAAAAATTTTATACCTTCCTCCTTGAGAACTTTTAAGTCGTGCGAGGCCAGCAAAAAGCATTGTTTTCCTGCTTCACATTCATGGATTGCCTTTGACGTTCAACTCGCTCAAGCTGTGATGACAGTTGAAACAAGTCCATGGTAGTGCCATCTTCACAGGAAACATGGTCCTTGGAATTGGCAAAATGTGAGCCTTGATAAATCCTACTTGTCACACCAAAGTTCATTGCAACTCTACTATCAGATAGGAGAATGGGATCCAAGGGACTTCCTTCCATAGAACTCACTGTCGATGAGGAGAAGCTATTCGAAAGACCAGCTGATGAAATCTGTGAGCCAACTCCTACAAGCTTGTCAGATACTTGACCAGTGATATGATACAAACTGCTACCTTGCTTTGTTAAAGGGTAGGCCATAGGAATTCCTGATGAGTGGTCCGAAGAATTCTGTGGTTGGGGTGACAGAAGAGAGAGAGCACAACCAGACTCTGTGATCCCTGAGAATCCTTGAATGGTTGATGCTGTATCAAAAGCAGTTAAGTTTCCATTTCCAAATGAGGTATTCTGTACCAGAGAGTGAGAATCAGAATTTTGGCCCCCAAATTGTTGAGGATAATGGTTAGTGTTCTCACTAAAAAAGCTTCCTGTTGCAGAACTAGCGATGTTGTCATGAAAAATTGGAAATACTACACTGTCTAACTTATCAGAAGGTAAAACCGCCTTTGGATGAAGATGCTCGTTTGTAATGGGAATCACTAATGATGAATCAAAGTCGGTTCTATCAACTTTCATACGCCTGCACCAATCACTTGTTCCATATTTTGGAGGATGCAATAGTCCATTGGGGAGGATATCTTGGCAAATAAAAGACGTAAGCGCAGTGCCATGAAATTGTCCTCCAGCAAACCCTGGGTAATGTTGGGAAAATGATATGACGTTGAGGATAATATAATGACCATTATAGTACGATTGGAAAGTACCATCATGAAGAAAAAGAGAATGTCCTGATTTTGAAATGTACACGGTGCATGCAATGAAAGTTCAGCTTTTGACAACAAAATAAAAATTCCTGAATCCGAAGTTTAGCTTGTACATCTCCAAGATAATTACTGTATCAAATGCAAGGAGACTACGAAGATAATGTTAACAAATATCCATAGACACTGATATATTTACTACACGTATGCCAATTGGATTAGGACGTTTAGTACATAATAATTTCTAAAACTTAGCACCGCCAGTTGAAGTTAATTATTATATTAAACATACTAAGAATCCACACTTGATAAGAAAGCTTTGTATTCTCACCTACCACCCCAGGGAGCCACGTATTCTTGAGGATAGAATGTAGTATAGCTATTGTACTTGCATGGTATTGTTAATGCCCAAAATGGATAGTATATAGCATGAAAGCACAAACATACTAGGATGGAAATGTTCATTCTCTTGCTTGAACAAAGAATGGCAAGTCAAACTACTTATACACACCAATGAGCACTTGACATTAGGTAGATATAAAGCCTTACTTCGTATAAACTAGAAACTAAGACATGTTCAGGGGGACATGAATACATGCTGTCTACTTAGTTATATCAAGTTTTGGAGGAAGTGAATATTTTAATCCCCCACCAGAACTGCTACTTGATGATTTGCAAAGAGAGCTTATACAGAAAAAAGCTAGTAATTTTGTGGATCATAGCTTATTAGCTTCTGTTTTCACCCAAAAAAAAAATTGTACTTATATTGGCTTCCTGAAAAATGAAGGAGATCAAAGAGGTTTGAAGTGTTCCATCTGCGCACCAGCAACATCTTAAATCATTCAATTGTTGATCTCACATCCTGAGTTTAAGTTAGATATACAAGTTATTTAAATAAACTTGAAAAGCTATTCAAATCAAGATTCAAATTAACGTTCTAGAAAGTGATGCACTACTAAATAATATCGTTTAAATGCTTGTTGACAATGAAACTCTTATCACACAACCAACGAGAGGGATTTTGTTAATGCAGATGTTTTACCGTTGCATGGCTGAAGTATCCTTCCAGTCCTCCTAGAGTAAATACCAACTTGTGGTTTTCTCCGGCGCTCATTGTGGCCTGCAAGGCGTTTACGACAGCTGCGCTTACCATCATCAAATTCAGCCAGCAAATGAAACCTGAGCCATAAAAAACTAAAATACTTCATAGCGGCCACGGGACTCGTACATTTGGACATACTACTTTTTAAACATCCCAACATTTTATATATAGCAAGTAATATTCAACCCACCTGAACAATTAGACTTCAAGAAAGTTAAAGCTAATTTTTATCTAGGTGAATAACGAACAAATGTCACTATAGCTAACTGGTGCTCATAATTTTAGTTTAGACTAATTGAATAAACCTTTTCAGTAGTAGTGGGATGAACACAGAAAGGGGTGAGCATCCAATTTCTAGAGAAATAGCATATTGAACTTGCAACTGCCTAACATATAGATGAGAAATTAAATCTCAGTGAAACCCAACAAACCTGCTACATTGTTGACAAAATCTCTGTTCAATTCCATTCACAACAACTTTTGCAGTCTTGGTGTGAGCTTCACAAACTTTGTGTCTTTTGTGATAATCTTTTGAGGAGCTGAGATCCTTGTTACAGCCATAAACTTGGCAATGTGCAGTCTGGGAGCTCGCTCGAAGTCGCATACCCTTAGGAGATGTTAGAGGCTCAGATGACTCAGAGAAAGAAGCAACGGTTGATCTTTTACAAATTTCAAAATCCCTAGCATCTCTAAGATCGCCAAACCTTCCCAACTTCAAATCAATAAATGAACAATCCCTGTTATTAGAGTCCGTTGTTGAGCTAGAAAACTTTGAAGTGGAGTCACCTTCTAATAAAAATGCATTTGTTGGAGGTCCGAAACTGTTCATGATTTTTTCACGACCAGTCTTACTAGTTAGACCATCATAGAATCATTTCCCTGTCAATACTTGATAACCCAATTCCCCAAGACCTTCGTTCTGAGTTGGATGTTGACCTGAGGTCAATGTGCTTCCAAACACTTCATCCAGTTTCCAGATCCCAAACGATGAAGGAAATTTTGATACGTCTAGAAAAATTAAGGGATGCAATTTGTGGCTTAACTAATTCTGAAAGTTACAGCATCTGAGATTAAAGTAGAGGTAACTTCGATTCAAGGAAAATCCGTCTCAAACCCTCCTTATTTTAAAGGGGAAAACCAAGTTAACTTGAAGTTTCCACTAACGATCTCCAAAAGACCTGAGAGTCTGTTGAATGATCTTCTTGACGACTATATAGACTTAACCACAAATCCCACCAAGAAGCCGTTTTGAAGTCTTCAATAGGAAGTTAACCTCAGTGCTTGGTATATCAAAAGCTTCACAAAAGAAGGAAACAACCCCATTAAAGAAAAAACCAATAAACAAATGAGAAAGCAGCATATTATATTCTTACTAGACACAAAGCAAGAGCCCACATATATTGAACCCAGAAAAATACAAAGACAACTGAAGGAAGGCTCTTATCAGAAAGATAATTGAGCCAAAGCAGATAAGAGCAAAAGAAATGCATGAACAGTGCAAACGCTGAAGCAGACAGGTATTTAATGGTCAGAAAGCAATGTTCAAAAGTTTTGCAAATGATATGTGAGAGAGAGAGAGAGATGAGTTTGCTTTACCAGTTTAGAGAGTAGTGGAACTGTAAATGAGGTGTGAGAGAGACCCAACTCACTGAAAATGATTTACTTGTCACAAACTTCATTGGAACAAAGGAAAGAGCTTATGGTTAAGAGAGCGAGAGAGGACACTGACTTTAGAGAAAGATTCTCATCGGCAGCTTCTTTTGGCTTTGCGTAGAAACGGGGTTAGTCAATCTGCATCCTGACCATCAGAGTTTGACAATAAGATCCATTTACCATCTCAAATTCCTTAGCATATAGGACTAGGATCTACTGTTGCCAAGGCTCTCTAGTTAGGATGCAATTATTTAGTTAGCAGAGAAAACTAACTGTTCAATAAATGAAATACCATAGTTCACGCTTACTTGTTCGAGAATTTAAAAAGTTCCCTTAAATTAATTTCTTAAATCAGAACTTCTATATATATATATTCAAATTATAGAGTAAATCAGGAAAAAGTAATCGAGTGCTTAAATAAATTGAAAAAAACCTCTCATGCTTTGTATTTTGCATGAAAAAGATTGAAAACCCCATCCATGTATTCGCAAAGGCAAGTACTTGCTCATTTCATTAGACCTCCGATGGCTATAAAGAAGAAAAAGGTTTGGAAAGATTATTAACAACTGATAATTAGAGAAGAGCTTAATCTGGTGGATGTGATTCCATTTTCCAAGTATTGTAAGAAGCAAGACATGTAACTCTTGGAGAATATTCCTTCGACCGAAGTCATGTAAAACATGGTCTAAAACAAGTTTTGGACTTTGGACAATACATAAATAAGTACACAATTGAAAAACCGAAACCACCCAAAAAAAATGTGCCAATAATAGAGTGAAAACCCAGACGCCGCAGTCAACCTTGTCGGTTATGTGGGGCGCGTACGTAACAGGTTGAGACTAAAAGACATGTACTAAAAGCTTTCATACATTTTCAAATCAATTTTTTAAAATATTTTTAAATAGTATTTTTTTTCTTTAAATTTTTAATCAAAGAACTAATAAAAATTATAAAATAAGTATGAATTTTTTTATAAGCGTACGTGGTGGCATTACACTACTACCACGTGGTAGACATTGTGGCGAACTGATCAACTTTTTAACGGGCCAACAGCGACTCGCTTTCATTGCCTAAGAATGTGATGTGGGCAGCGTTAGTTTTGTCGTCATATATTTGGCTTACTAACTGCGTCAGCTGTTCAGTTGAAAAGAAATATCTTACAATGTTCATATTCTGAAATTTTATTTCCACCGAATTAATGTTTTCATTTGCTAAAATTCAGTTAAGAGTATATACGCTTATGATATGCTATGCAGTTAATTTTATATTTATCAACACTAAAATTGAAAATGTGTTTGTATTAATTTCACAAAATTTTATTAAAGAAGGCGCGTATGAGTATTGGGAGCAATGTTATGAATACCGTACCTAAATGTTATGAATATTGTACCAGACTTAATACCAGATTGGGTTCTAATACGGTACTATACCGGTACCAGTTAATACCGGATGCCAATTCGGATAATATTTTAAATTTATAAAATAATCCTTGAATTTTTTAAAAATGCAAAATAGTCCCGAATTTTTAACCTTGTCTCCAAAATCAAAATTATAAATAATAATCACAATTAATATGAAACAACAATAATTTTCACATATTTCACATATAAATAATAACCACAATTTATATGAAAAAGGACAATCATTATTATAGAAATATAAAATTAAGAACAATATAAAATATTTAAAATATTACAATTTCAATTTTCATTATATAATAAATAATATTACATCAAAACATCCAAGAAAAAGAATAATATACATCCTTAACTCTTAAATTATTATAACTTACAAGAAGAGTTCGTGATAAGGAAACAACCAAGTAGAATTTAAACATGAAACAAAAATATATATTATTTAATTTACTATCAATTAAATATATTATATATTTAATTTACTATTAAAATTAATTATTGTGAAAATTATAAATATCTTAATTTA
>JANZXR010000007.1:15037629-15074697 GCA_027575705.1 Erythroxylum echinodendron
TTGACATAATAATTAACTCCAATTAAAATATTTATCTAACAATACTACAAAATTGATTCAAATCATGCTTACTAAAACAAAAAAAAATTCGGGGCCCAACATATGGTCACTCCCATGGAGAATTTTTTAAATAAAAGTCTCAAATAAAGTTTAAAGACGATGTTTTCAATGCTAATATGTGATTATTTGACTGTGCATTTATTTTTTGTATTTATAATTGATTTTCACATACTTTATGCCCATATAGAATGTCAGGATGACATAAAGTCATGTCCCTTATGTTTGTGAACTTTCTAGGGTACTGATGAGAATGTAGTCACCAAATTGGCCTTTCGACTCACTATTTTCGGATTGTTTTGCTCACATATTGGGGGATGTCTCTGGCTTTATGTTTGGCTATTCTGCCCAAAGGTGTTGGCCTTACATAGGATTTTGAGGTGTTCGTAAAGGCATTAGGAAAGTCATTACTTAAATCATCTATTCACCCAAAAGTGGTAGTGTCATGAGAGTTGAAGATTTGTACTTTGATCGCTTTTATATATGAGAGTCTAATTTCATATATTATGTATTCAACCCAAAGATATTTTATAATATATGTGATCAGATTCTCAGTATAGATATTGCTTTAATACTTTAAGTATCGCTATTATCTTACATTTTTACTGATCATTATCTTTTCAATTTTTCAGTCACCACTGTAAACAATAATGCTATCACGATTGAAAACTTGATTGGTTTCAATTTCAAGAAGTGGAAGAAAGACGTCGAGTTAGCTCTGGAGATGGCTGACGTCAATATGGCGATGCAGATAGAGAGGCCTTCTCCACTCACTGATGCCAACTTAGAGGCCGATAAAGTGGTGATGGCAGATTGGGAGCGGTCAAATATAATTTGCTATTTGACCATCAAGAGGTTAATCCCGGACCATCTGCTGAGTGGATTGGCGAACATAAACATAGTAAGGGAGTTCATGGATAGCATATCCCAGAGGTATAAGGTGTCTTCCCATGCAGAGCAGAGCGCCCTGATAAAGGAATTATTCTCTATGAGGTACACAGAAGAAAGAGGTGTTCAAGAGCATATCATAAGGATGGTGCACCTTCAGAGCAGGCTGAAGACGCTGGATATACTGATAGCTGACACACTCATAGTGCATCAAGCACTAAATACTCTCCCTCGAGAGTTTGAGATGTTGACTACTTCCTACATCTCATAGGATGAGAACTAGGACATTAACGCCTTGATTTGCCGGTGTGCTGCAGAAGAGGAGAAGATCATGAGTTCTCCTTATATAGCTATGTATGCAACTACCACAGGCAAGGGAAAGGCTAAACCCCAACAGGTTAAGGGTAAGGGTAAGAACCCCAAACCCTCTCCTTAATTTCAGACTGGAAAATCTATCATTGCAAAGGGCCCATATGAGCTAAATAGTATGTGGTGCTTCTTCTATAAGAAAAAGGGGCATAAAAAGGTCAACTGCTCGAAGTATAAGATATGGAAGGTTAAGCAGGAACTATCAGGTAACTCCTCGGCCTTTATGATTCATGAATCCAATGTAGTTATAACCATATCAAGTACTTGGTGGTTAGATAGTGTAGCTTCTAATCATGTTGCTTCCACAATGCAAGGGTTCAGATCCAAAAGAAGGCCGACTAAAGGAGAGGAGAGACTAATGGACGACAATAATGAAAAGGTTGAAGTTTTGTTTGTAAGAGATATAGGTTTAAACCTCGATACAGGATTTGTATTGGTTTTACGGGACATATTTTATATACCGTCTTTTAGGCAGAACTTGATCTTTGTATCAGTTTTTGATAAAGAGGGCTATTGTTTTGTATTTGATACTTCAGTTGTAAATATTTCTATCAATACAAGATATATCAGAATTGCCTTCTTATCCTACGGATTGTATAGAATGTGTCTTACTCCTAATAAAATATATGCCTCTTTTTATGTTGCTAAACCTGTTACTCGTAAGAGAACCTTCATAAAGGACACATCATACATGTTGTGCATAAACATCTTGGCCACATTTCTAAGGAGAGGGTTGAGAGATTGATAAAGGATAACATTATCCTAACTTTGGACTTCAGTGATCTGAAAACATGTGTCAATTATTGTAAAGGTAAGTTGACCAAAATAAAGAAGAAGGGGTCAACTCGTGCTTCTGGCTTATTGGACCTCATACATACAGACGTTAGTGGTCCCTATTCAGTCATATTATGCAGTGCTAGATATTTTCTGACATTTATAGATGATTATTTCCGCTATAGTTATATGTTCTTACATAAGGAGAAGTTTGAAGTTCTTAATAAGTTCAAGATCTTTAGGACTGAAGTTGGGAACTAATTGAAAAAATCAATAAAGATAATCAGATCTTATAGAGGAGGGGAATACTATGGCAGACATGAGGTTGTAGGACAAGAAAAAGGTCCGTTTGCCAGGTATTTGGAATTAGTTGGAATAATGAATCGTTTCATTATGTCAGGTAGTCCTGAGCAAGCTGATGTAGCCGAAAGGTGCAATCGCACCCTAAAGGACATGATGAGGTCAATGCAGAGCAGGACTAACCTACCAGAATATCTTTTGGGTGAAGCCTTCAAGATGACATTATATATCTTGAGTAGAGTCCTAAGTAAGTCAGTGTCAAAGATTCCTTTTGAACTTCAGGTTGGAAGGAAGCCAAGCCTTGCACACATTCGTGTTTAGGGCTGCCCTGCTGAGTAAGGTTATATAATCCTTATGAAAGCAAATTACAACCTCGTTCCGCTCGTTGTTATTTGATAAGATATCCTGACAACTCTAAAGGCTATAGATTTTACTGTAGAGAAGGAGAGGCTAGAATAGTGAAATCGCAGACGGCCAAGTTTTCAAAATACGATGCCTATGATGAGGGAGGATCCTCACATCCTCCAGGAGATAGCAGGATGGATACTATAATTATTATGTACTTGCCTCTCATATAGTTAGGTCTAGTGGATGAGGGTCCAAGTACTATGCCTGAGCAGGCACAGGAACCTACACCTATTTAAGAAGAGGTTTCTGAGGTATAAGAACCAATGCAGTTGTGCAGATCTACCAGAGAAAGGCGACCTACTATCTCATCGGATTACATAGTCTATTTAGGTGAATAAGACTATAACATAGGATATGTTGTGGATTTAGTTACTTTTACAGAAGCCATTTCTGGACCCCATGCGAATATGTGGTGGGCAGCAATGAAGGATCAGATGCAATTTATGAGGCATAATAAGGTATGAGAACTAGTTGATTTACCTCAACATTGCAGGCCTATCAGTTGCAAGTGGCTATTTAAGACCAAGAAGGATACACAGGGTCAAGTTGAGCAGTTTAAGGCGTATTTAGTTGCCAAAGGATTCACTCAGAGAGAAGGAGTTGACTTTAATGTTACCTTCTCTCCTGTGTCATCAAATGATGCATTTAGAGTGATTATGGCAATAGTAGCTCATTATGACATGGAGCTACATCAGATGGGCATTAAGACCGCTTTCCTGAATGGTGAACTTTATGAGGTCTATATGGAGCAACCTGAAGCATTTTAGGATCAAGATGCAATCGACAAGGTTTGTAAGTTGACTAAATCAATATATAGTTTGAAGCAAGCTTCCAGACAATAGTACCTAAAGTTTGATGAGGTTTTGACCTTATTCAGTTTTGTGGAAAACAAAGTTGAAAGATGCTTATACTATGAAGTCAGGAGGAGCAAAGTTATATTCATATTACTATACGTGGATGATATTTTGTTCGTGTCAAATGATTTAACCATGTTGCATCAGGTAAAGCAAATTTTGGCCAAACACTTTGACATGAAGGATTTAGGTGAAGCATCTTTTGTCCTCGGTATGCAAATTTACCAGGATAGATCTCAACACTCATTAAGCCGCTCATAAAGAGCATAATAGAGAGACTACTACAAAGGTTTAATATGGTTGAATGTAAACCTGTTATAACACCTATTTCTCATGGTGAGAGATTATCTTTGGCACAGTATCCAAAAAATGAAGTTGAAAGAGAGGCTATGAGGAATATCCTGTACTCTAGTACAGTCGGTAGCTTGATGTATGCCCAAGTATGCACTAGATTGGACATTTCATTTGTTGTTGGACTGCTGAATCGACATCTAGCTCAGGTATGGACCATTGGAATGAAGTTAAATAAGTGTTGAGATACCTAAAGGGTACCAAGGATTATACGTTGACATACAAAAAAGTCAACGATTTAAACCTTATAGGGTATATAGACTCCAATTTTGCTATGTGTCCGGATGATCGTAAATCCACTTCAGGGTACATTTTCATGTTGGCAAATGGTGCAGTATCGTGGAAGAGTGTCAAACAGACACTGGTTATTTCCTTGACCATGCATAAAGAGTTCATTGCATGTTATGGAGCTGCTAAACAGGCAGTTTAACTCAGAACCTTAATTTTTGAGTTGTCTGTGGTGGATTCAATTGCTAGACCCGTTCAGTTATATTGTTATAATCTTACTGCAGTGTTATTCAGTAACAACGACAAGAACATCACAAGGTCCAAGCATTTGGAGGTCAAATACTTAACCATAAAGGAGTTGATTTAGAAAGGTGACGTTGAAGTGGAGCATATTATAACTGAAGAGATGCTAGTTGATCCTTTAATTAAAGGACTTCGCCTAGTAGTGTTTATTAGACATGTATCCAATATGGGCATGTTAAGGTCCTTAAACAGCAGTAGTTAGGGATCATTATATTTTTGTTCCTTAAATGTTTATAAATTTTGATGTATTATGACATTACAGTTATTTAGTAATAAAGATGATCATCTTTTTATCCTCAGTAATAACTGTTCTTGAGTATAGTCATAATACATATGAAGGTCTTAAGATTTGTATCAATCTTAAGCATTTAAAGGTCAGTGGGCATCTATACAGATTGACCTTGAACCTATGTCATTTAGACACATAGTTTTGTTCAGATATCCTTAAGGTTTTAAATGACATAGGGGGATATAAGTTTTTAATTGCATAAAGGTTCTCTAATGCAGTTTAGCATTCAGTTGGAGAACATAAAGGTTTTCTCTAATTGTGTTTAGCATTCGGTGAGAGAAAACGAGATTTCTCTAAATGCAGTTTAGCATTTGCGGTTTAGCATAAAGTTGAAGAAATCAAGACCTACAAATGAAAATGATATAATTTAGATCATAAATGCATCATCCTAGTTTGTCACACTCTATTTTCCTATTCATGTTAGTAAAGTCTTAGATATTTGTGATTATATTGAACCTGTGTCACACATGACACATGTGCTTGATATTTTTCGGTATCGAAGACCTTACAAGACAGAATGTTGGACTTTCATTACTTTTGGATTAAATGTTTTTCAAATTTGGTACCATTACAGTAGTATAGCTTAACCGAGTTTTCAAACTGTTTTAAACTTAAGTAAAAACTACAATTAACGATTGTCTAAGGGGGGATTGAAGTACATTTTTGTCTTTCTCCTATTAAGTGGCCAACATTAATTGTATTTTTGTCTTTTCAATAAATTGTCGGTTAAGTTACGTAATTTGATCCAGATTAGGATAATAAAGTAGCCCAATAAATGATCTAAATCAATGGATCGAAGTTCAGGTAAAAAATGAGTCCCTATTAGTGTAGACCGGGTCCATATCGGCCTTATAATTGGAAAGCCCGATGTGGAAGTTATATAAAGGTTAAGGTCTCCTACAGTTGCTCATATCAATCATAAGTATATGGAATCTCTGACTCGTTAAGAGAGCTTCCGTATTAAGAAAACTGTAGAAAGGCCTAAACCACGTGTTAGATAATACTTTCCATAAAAGTTCCGAAAGATTGGACTCGTTTGGTATTCGAAAACTACTTCGGAATTAGAGATGGAATCAAAATTAGGTATTTCTCATTTATTCGTTTTTAATCCTTTTATGTACGATCCAGGATACGTAATAAAGTCTATGCTATGTATTACAAGGTTGTGAGGATGAAAGGCGATGACGTGTGAGATTGTCTAGACATTGTGAACTGGTGGTGACAGTGAGAGTTTGAGATAAGAGAAAGGCAGAAGAATGAAAGTAGGTGGGGGGACTCGGGAGGCTCAAGTAATTAGGGTTAAAAACTTTCAGTTTTTTTCAGTTTAGTCTTATATTTCTTAAATTTATAAGTTTCACTGGTATTTAACTAGTATTATCATTTTCAACCAGTATTGTAAGTCAGTACGATGCTATACACTTTAGTATCATTTTCCGGCGGGTATTTTAGTAAAAAGCACAAGTGACCAACCAGTAGTTATTGCATTTTAAATAATTTGATGGGGCAGTGCGGTCGAGAAGATAAGCAAGAAGCAACGGCCACATGGAAGTGTTAAAGAGGCAGTGGACGCTGCTGGTGGGGGATGAAGTCAAGAAGTTAGAACAAGTTGGACAAGAAAAGATTAGGTACGGTGATTGAAAGAGATAATAGCTCACTTTGATCGTTAAGTTACTGATCACATGAGACAGATAAATGGACAGTTCATAGAACGAGCATACCCCAGCTTCTTTTTAAATTGTCTTTTTCTGGAATAAAAGACATTTTTTAAACTATGAAAAACTAGTAAACTTTCATTTTTCATATTTATTTTGTTAAATTTAGAGTAATAAAATGAAAATTTAACCATTTTATTTTATTTTATTGATTAATAATAAATGATTTTATTTAATTGAGTTTTGGTGATATTGAATTTCATAGTTTTGATTATTCTAATATCATATATTAAAAAATAGACTGAGAAAATATTTTTAAAATTAGAAAATTAATTTGTCACGTAAATTACCTCGGAAACTTCCAAGAGTTAGATTTTAGAGAAAGAAAACAAGTGAAACAAGTTGTTTAGTGATAATATAAGCATAGTTCTTTCCACTGGTAAGGGAACATGACTAGGCAGAACTGGCAATTACTTTGGCCATAACATATGTATGTAGTACTTGGGAATCATTGTCATAATACATCGACAAAACTTGTCTGGTGCTTGTGAATTGTGCAAATCAGTCATTGGCACATGCAAACTGAAAAATCTCTATTGTTCATTTGACTAACTTTGGTTTTTTCTTTTAACCGTTGATGGTCATTGGAACTTGGAAGTTTATTTCACGGCCCCGATATATTCTTCTTACAGTCAAATGTCACAAATTCAATACAGTTCAAGCTCTAGATTAATTTGTATCTAAGCTAATTTTCAAGTTTAAATCATATTTGTAGGAATAACAAATACAAATACAAACACAAACCACACACACATACATATATCCGAGGTATGGGAATTAAGTAGGCATTCATAATACTGACAGGAGTAGGGAAGCAAGTGGGTGTCTGTTGGATGAGGGTTGTGAAAGCTCCATCACAGCAACCATCCATTACATCGAAGCTCTTAACTCAAAGCCAAGTCCCAGTCAAGATCTGTCTGTTCTATGGGGCCTCAGGCTCGGTCCCCTTATGGTCATCAATAATTAGAGGCAAATATTACTAAGTGAAACATATTATGTATTATTAGATATGCATGGAATTTTATGTTAGTTTATTCTGATGTACAATCCTTTTCACGTAAGCTTTTAGGCCTCTAAAAGCTAAGAAAGTGCTTCACGTTACATTATTCAACTTTTGTTTTTCAAAGTATATACAGTGCATCAGAGCGAAATTATGAAGAGGATTATAATGTATATAATCTTTTCTTTGTATTTTTAAAAAATTATTTTTATGACTTTAATCTATGATCATATAGTCGTAAGGGTATAAGTTTTCATAGCGCACAATAATTTTGGAAATAGAAGTGTTTGTAATAATAGTATGTGTGTATTTACATTGTGGGGTTTCTATTTTTATAGAGAAAAGATATAATTTTTATTTTTATTCATTTTATTTTTTATTTTTTTAAATTACTTAAAAACTACTTAGTAATATAAAAAAAACAAAACCCTTCTACTACTATTATTAAGTTTAGGTCAAAGCATTTTACAAGTTAAGTCACAAAATATTTTCTTAAATAAGTGAAACCTCTCGAGTTGGACCGAGAATGGAGAATGCTACTTGTGAAACCTCTCAAGTCTTAAACGTCTTAAACACCGTACACTTGGCATATGCAGACCAGCTAGCAGCTAGCTAGACGCATAGACTGCGTTGCCACGACCCCTTCGTCTTCCAATGTGAAAAAATATCCAATTCCAACAGGAGTTTAATCGTCGTTCAGTTGCTTACGGCTCCACGAACATTGGACTGATGCACAGTCTATCTTATCCACTGACAGAGCAGAAGCCATCGTTGCATTAAACTCTCCTCTGACTTTTCGTCCCTTCCGATACTTGGACGTCATTAACTTTATACAATTTAATGCTCTCAAATGTAGTTGAAATAGCTTTTATTTTCCTCAGACAGGGCCATGGAAAAGAATAGTCTCATGTATATTTGTGAATTATTTCCCATAGTAGCAGTTACATATACATATAAGTTAATATTTAAATTAAGCTATAGTTTATCAAATAATTACGATCAATCGTTTAACTTTAAATATTAATACACTAAATAAAATAAATAAGCGTATGTGCGTATCCTTTTTATTACTTAAACAGGTTTTTGGTTATGACATGTTTCAGACAGGACTATCAATTAAATTTAATATTAAGTGATATTGACGTGGAACTAATAAATTAGTCCATAAGACTCCCCATTTGATGAGGTCTAAGAAAGATTATCGATGTACAAAACTTTTTATTTGTACTTTTACAAAAAAAATTATTTTTGTGATTTGCATCTAATAACAGAGAAGTAACTTTTATCAGTAACTTTAAGACTCTCCCTCTAATTACTAGTTATAGATTACTTAAGAAAATAATTAAAATTAATTGATCGAGGATTTCATATTTAATATTTATTTATATATTAATCGTAGTTTATTGTTGTAAAAGTTTAAAAGTAATTAAATTAAAGATATTTATTTTTAGAAAGTATGTATTATTTTTTGGAAGCCTATTCCTATTTCCAAAAAAAATATTGGAATTTAAATTCTCATGGACTGAAAGGAATCTCACGGTGCTTAGAAGTCAAATCTGCATGATAAATGCATTCTTCTTTACCTGAAAGGACTATCATTTTACCAAATTATAGGCAAAATTTTGAAAAGCTTACGTAATACAATGGGAAAGCTGATATTAATTAATAACGTGATAAAGTAGACAAAGTGATAAAATTAAATAGCGAAAAAGGACAATCTGAACTACAACAACGCTACATAATTATTGTTCTTAAAGTATTGTAAGATGGATCCACTAGAGGACTAGAGGAAGCACTTGCCCATTCGAAATTTATATTCTGAAAGGAATTATTATGCAGGTATTGGATGCTCCAATAGCGGAAGAGGATCAATTTTCAGTCTTTCAAATAAAACCTGAAAGTAGATATTCATAGTAATGTCCTTTTAGCTTCACCCAATGTGATGAGTCCATCAAATATGGCGGTGTAAAAGACTTGGAATGTCTTTCATCAACTCCATATTGGAAATTGAAACCTAAAGATACAAGTATGTTACGATTCGTAGAATATCTGAAGCAAAACATGAACAAGAAACAAAGCAACATATCTCTTTCATTTCTGCGATTTTGACACCCCGTGGCCCAAGTCGTGAAAGCTTGGGCTTTCTTTGCTTCCATTTATAGGCCGGGAGGACTGAATATAAAATATATTAATGCTTATTTGCGTAGTAATTAAGAATGAGTACTAAAACATATAAACTATATGTTTTCATCATATTGTGAAAATTTAGTTTTAATTATAGAAAATTCAAAGAAATGGTCATATTAATTAAAAATAAATAGCAAATCACAAAGGTGAAGAAAGAATATGCTTTCTCTTCTATCTTCTCATCCAAGTACATGTTTTGACTTATTACTATGTCGAATAATTACTTTACTATGTTTTGACTTTTTCTGGAATAATTGTTTTGCATGCATGCAAAAATCGGGTGATAATGTCATGATCTGATGGATCAGTATATTATTGTTATTATTATTATTATTATTATTATTATTATTATTATTATTATATGATACGGATGTGGCAACTTGTTAACGGTTGAGTAAAAAGGAACCGTGCACCGGCATCAATTTGGTTGCCTAGTATCGACTTTTGAGATTTGAGGAGGGCAACAAAGAAACTGCTACCAGATAATGTTCAATTTATTATTATATCAAAGTCAAACATAGGGATCTACCGGACAGTTTATGTTTTGAGAAGTAGAGAACATCAAAGCGCAGCCGTCCATTGCCTATTTCAGGAACTGCAGGCGACTCGGCGGAAGAATAGGCATGGCATTAAGGAGACAACGTTAAATGTGATTGGTGCTTGTACGTGGGTGTTAGTGGCTTTTGCATTATGCATGGTAAGATAAAATTTCTAATATAATTTTTTTAAAAAAATTAAAAATATTTTTTAAATTTTAAATTTTCAAATTTTAAAAATATCTCTTCTCTTGAACTTGGTTAAAAGATAATAATAAAATATATATAATATAAACACCGAAACTAATTAAATACTATTTACATAATGATTTATCCCTCTTTTTAAATTCGAATCAAACTAATTAATTCAAGTTGAATTTTATTAGTTTGAGTTTGGTTTAAGAAATAAGTTAGATTACTATATTAATAATATTTGATTAATATGTGTTTAATTTTTATCCTGCATATGTTTTGTTATTATTTTTTAACTGAGAAGAGATTTTCGGAAAAATTAAAAATAAAAAGTTTTTTCGAAAATTTTAAAAATAAAAGATTTTTCTAAAATTATAGAAAAAATGCTGATAAAATATATTTATTTAATAGGAATGAGTTTTTAGCCCATAGTCTTAGATTCTCAGTATTTGCTTGCTAAGTACCACCAAATTCTTTTTGGGTCAACCCACAGATAAACTGACTAAGTATCAAAGTAAAATTTAAAGAATATTAACGATGGAAAGATGTTTTCATAATCTGGAGGTCCCACTTGAAGAGTTGAATAGGATTTTACGTGATAACACCATAGGGCTCTCTCTAATGTACTTTCATTTTCCCTTTTTAGAGAAAAATAGTTACTTTTAAAGAGAAAGAATTTAGTTAAATATTAATTTAATGTTGTTTGATGTCCCTACATGTATTTGATTTAAGATTTTATTAAATTTAAGATTTTATTAAATTTTTAATTTTTCATAAATAAGGATTAAGTCTTCAAAAACTTAATTTCAAGTTCTTTTTTAATTTTTCATATTGCTTCTCCCTTTAGAATCTTTCTTCAAGAACATCCACTTTTTTTAGAATTATAATAAATCTTCACAACTGATGAAAAGTCTTATATTCATTACTATTATTTCTTACTTGACTATATAATGAAAAAGAAATTAAAAACAACAAGACATTAAAGCAAAAATTATATCTTTAAAAATATGTTACTCTTTTACTTTTCCAATTATTGCAACTCGATTAAAAGCTCCCATCACAAATTTCATAATTTCTTTCAATAAAATTGAAAATTGGACATTGAAAAGAAGAATAAAAATAACTTAGATACATTTAATTTTACATATGTTGATTTTTTGAAAAATAAAGAATATCATTAATAAACCATAAAAAGAAAGCCTTTAAAGCTAGTAGACTAGTTGGTAGCTAAGAAGCAAACAAGTTGGCCAAGTAAAAGCAGCTAACCAAGTTGGCCCTTTAAGCACTAGAGGACCAAGATTAAGGTCTCCTTAAGTGTAAGAGATATCAACAACTAGTCCCCATTAGACTAATAAACTCTACAAACTAGCACCAACCATCCCACTTTAAGCTAGCTAGTTCTGCTGCAATAATAGGAATATAGAGATATAAATTGAGTTTATAATATTCTAAACAATATTTCAAGTCTAGAATTCTCCCAATATTATCTATAACACAATTGATTCAATCCATTCAATTAGGATTTATGCTATAAGAGAGAAAAAAAATAGTAACCTTGTTCTAAGTTTAATATATGTCTATAATGACAAATCATTAATCCTTTTGGTTACAACCACCTTTTCTATGCAAAGAAGTTTATCCACTCCCTCCTTCTTCTTTTCTTCGTTCTTTTCCAATAGTGCAAAAACATATATTTTCTTTGGTAACTGTTCACTTAACTTATAAGAGAGAGGGAAGGGTTTTATTAACTATAATAAAACCCAACAAATAATTACTCTAATATTGTCTACAAGCCCAATAACCATTATCTTAGACCCACTTTATATTATAATCAACTTAAGTAATATAGGTCACACCTTTATTATTATTAAGTAAATCTAACAATCTCCCACTTGTCCCATGTTACGACTTGATGATCCAACAATATATATGTGCACCATATATTGAATCTATCAAGTCATCAAACTTGAATGAATTGAAATGGTTAGATTATGATGGTCACAAGTCATTTAACGACATGATTCCTTCTATGTATCACACAATCAACTCAATTTATCAGTGTGTATAGTCATCAATAAAGTGAATACTGTTTACTGCCCCAAGATGGAACATGAAATGGACCACATATAACAGTGTGTATTATTTAAAATAACTCATAATTTTTGTGCCTGAATTCTTAAATATATGTTTGATTTGCTTGTCTTTAATGCAATCAACACACACATCCCAATCATTAAAATATAGTTAAGGTAAAATTTCACTTTTTACTAACCTCATTACCCTTTCTATAGCTATATGACCTAACCTTTATGTCACAAATAAGCAAAGTGTTCACTATGTGCACTACATTTATTACCAATATTGTGTTCAACATGAAACAAGGATTCAAAATAATTAACATCAAGGTTAAAACGATATAAACCATCAATTAATGTACTAGAACTATAATAGTACTATTGTTTGTATAAAGAAAAAGCATTATTTCCAACATTGCAATTAAAACTTATCTTATCCCACTTACTAATAACAACTAAATTTCTAGCACATCCAGGAATATAAAGACATTTTCCAAGATCTATACTACAATTGGTGTCTAAGACCAATCTATAATCCTTTATTCCTTCTATTCATGCCTTCATTATATTACCTATATATAGGAAATCTTCAGTTCTTTTTATGGTTTGGATTGAAAGAAATCTCTGCATAACATGTGACACATGAGTAGTTGTACCTAAATTTAACCACTAGGTGTTATTGGGCACCTTAATAAGGTTTGGTTCAAAATATAATAAAACATAGTACTTACCTTTCTTTTCCAATCAAGCCTTTCTCTTAGGGCAATTTTTCTTGAGGTGGTCAACTTTCTTATAAAAAAAACAACGTTATTCTTTATAGATTTGGCCCTCATTAACTTTCATTAGGGCTTTGTCCTTCTTGTTATTCTTCTTTCCTAGCTTTCCCTTTTTGCTGCTAGCTTCATTGTGCACTGTAAGATGAATGGAATGCTCCTTTATTTTCTTTAATGATTTGTTAAAAGTTCTATTTCTCGTTAAGAGTCTTATAATTCACTTGGAGGTGACCAAATTCAGGAGGAAGTGAGATGATGATGAACTGTACTAGGAAGGATTTACTCACATCCACACCTATTGATTTTAGCTTTGCAGCTGGATTTGACATGCCTATTGCATGATCATGGATAGGTTGAAACTAATCAAAGTTCCTGGTTGTCAATTCACTCATTAAGTTTCCTATAATAGACTTGTCAATTATGTCTGATTTTGAATGCTCCTTGATTTTCTTCATGAATTCCCTTACATTGTCTGTATTAGGCATTAATGTCTTGACCTTTTTAGCTATTGTCAATCTCATTAAGTTCAGACTAAGCCTATTAGACTTTTTCCAAACCTCAAAATATGTCTTTTTGGCTTGTTTACTAGTCTCAATAATGCTTACATGCTTTTTAGCAACTAATGTTAGGTCCTTATCCATATTGCCTAATTGAAATTGGATTTTCTTAGACCAATTGACACAGTTTAGGCCATTGAACTTGATAAGACCGTTGCCTACAGCTAACAAACTATTAGAAGCTGCAAACGTAATACAAACTCCTATATTAATGCTATAAGTACAGTTACTGGATTCAGACAAAAATAAACTTTAATATATATATATATATATATATTTAAGTTCACCTTTGGGTAATACTTAAATACATATCCTTAATCCATAATGATGCTAACAACACAAACACACACACACATACACACACACACACACACACACACACACTTTAATAGAAAGTCAATCATAGTCAAGCTAGTATGCATCTTGTCTTTAGATATACAAACATATTCACCAAGTATGTCGATGTCTCTTTAATAATATTATTATAAGCAATAATCCACCTTTGGGAGATCTCCTAGTATTATAATTAATAATCTCAATTATTCATTTCATCTTTTATGTCATTTATTAGCATCATATAACATGAACAATTAAAAGAATGCATACCTAAATATCTACATATCTTTTCAAGCAAAGTTACTAAGGTGACTAACAAGCTTTCTATATAGTAAACGTTTAATTAAGTATAATAAATTTGGGAATCTAACCATAATGTTGAAAGATCATAGAGTAAATTCCGACTAAACCTTATGTTTTTCATTACCAGATTTTAATAGTCCAAAAACTATAAGGACCAAAATATAATTGACTATCTTTAACCTTTTATTTTCAAAAAGAAATAACGTTTTCCAGTAAATTGCAGCAATGTAACATCTTATGCTTTACAACTACAAACCTAAATCCTTTCTATGGTACGCCCAAGAACATAATCATAATTGATATTTTTTTAACATTTTGTTTTACATACTCACATATTCACAAAGCTTTGTTTTACATACTCACATATTCACAAAGTGTCACATCAAGTTTAGCTCAAACTTCTCTCCATCTTTTTTCTTTAAAAAAACTCAACTGGTCAAACCTTTACAATTCATTGAAAAGATTTTTCAAACAAGTGGGAAAAGTAAACTCTAAAAAGTATAAGATAAATTTAGTGGAGGTGTAGCCATTTGGCGAAATAGTCAAAACCTGACATGGTATCTTTAGGTCCTGCATATTATTTCTATCAATTTTCTGATCCGCTAATTTCTTCAATTTTTAGTGCTTTATATTATCTCGACTTCCAACAAATGTCAACCCTAAAAATCATAATATTTATTCTTGATTCAAGAACACCATAATATTCAATAATTACATTAAACAATTCATGCAGCCAATTGAACAAAAACAAAATACACATTATTACAGCGGAAGCAATAAATTTTAATTGCATTCTATAACTTTAAGCAATATTAATGCCTACCATGAATCCTAAAGTTAACTTTAAAGTAAATTAAAGTGTCATAATCTTATTCTAATACCATTTATAAATTGAGGTTATAATATTCTAAACAATATTTCAAATCTAGAACTCTCTTCGAATCATTTATAACACAATTAATTCAACTTATTCAATTAAGATTCATGCTATAAGAGAGAGAAAGAAATTCTAATCTTGATCTATGTTTAATAAGCATCTACAACGATAAATCTTTAATCCTTTTGGTTGTAAACACCTTTTCTATGCAAAGAAGTTTATCCACTCTTTTCTTCTACTTTTTTTTGTTCTTTTCTAATGGTGCAAGAACGTATATTTTTTTTTGGTAACTCTTCACTTAACTTATAAGGGAGAGGAAAAGGTTTTTATTAATTATAATAAACCTTTAATGACTCTAATATTCTATACAAGCCTGATAACCATTATCTTGGACTTACCTTCTATTAGAATCAACCCAAGTAATATGAGTTACACGTTTATAATTATTAAATTCATCTAATAGGAGAACCATAGTTTAAGTAAAGCAAGCACCATTTGGAAAGTTGAGGTTTGCTACATCCTCTAATTTTTATGAGCTACTACATGCACCCTGACTAGTCATATCAACTCTTGTAACAGGAGGTCTTCTTATATAGCTTGATTGTAAATATTATTAATAATAATACAATTTAAATGTAATTTAAATTAAGAAATTAAAATTTTGATTCTATATGTAATATTTTCTAATAAATATATAACATAACTTTATTAAAATAAATAACTAAATAAGTAAGAAAACTTTAAAATTTTAAAAGTAAAATAATATTTATCTAACAAGATATATTTTAATCTTTATTTTCTAAAGTATTTTTATTTTTATTTTAAATAAATTTACTGATAAGATTTACATTTTGAAAATATTTTAGTTAAAAAATTTTTAAAAAGTAATTATAAAATAAATTATTATATTTTATTATAGTATTCATAATTATTATTAGTAACTAATGGTAAACAATTTAAAATATTATTTTATTCAATATTAAAATTAGATTATGACAAAAAGTAAAAATTTAAAAGCTAAAATCACTTTTTATATTTATGAAATGATTAAGAAACTAAAATTATAAATAGAAACTAAAAATTCAATTAAACAAAAATTTTAACTAGATTTGAAAAATAAAACTAAAAATAAAAAATAAAAGTGGAATAAAGAAATAATTAGTGCACAATGTCCCAAGTCCCAACATCTTAAAATCAGGGTGTTTGCCTTACGGAAAAAAAATCAAAAGATTACCCAAAATTATTGCTTTTCACATTGATACTTTTTTTTTCACTATGTAATAGTTCTACTGCTTTTTAAAATTTTCATATAAACAAAGTAATTTTTTATCAAATTGTATTTTGCAAGGCAAATGTTTTTAAATATAAAAATACCTTTTCATCTTTGAATATGTTGATCTTTAGCATAAAAAAGTTTTATATAAAATTTTTCTAAGGAAAAGAAATTATTTTTCATCTGAGAAGACAAATTATTTTATTTTAATCTAGTTATTTTATATATTTTATATAAAAATTAAAATAAACTATTTATAAATTGTTGATTTTGGGTTATTAATATATTCGTATCATTTGTTAAAAATTTATAAGTAGTGTTGTTCTGAGATAAATATATTTAAAAATTATAATTTATTATAAATTTTAATTTGAGCCATAAAGTTCTCTAGAAATTCGAATAGTTTCCCCCTTAACATAATTCCTACACCACCAGGCAGGGCACGTGTCATACCTTCGAAAGTTAATTATTGACGGCACCTGTTTCCATCACAATCAAAGGCCCTTGTGAGACATTTTGATCGGATTCAGATCACATTGATAAGACAATGACACATTACAACCACGGTGTGTACATGTGATGTGAATTGTCCAGTCCTTGTGTTACTGCTTTGCCCTAGGCAAGGACTACCAAGTTGCTAGAAAACGTTGAGTCAGGGCTATGCTTCCGGGACAAATTTTGCAGATTGATTATTGGGTTTGCAGACTGATTATTGGGGTTAGATTTTTTTCCGATTACGATAGTTTTTATTATATTTTATTAAATTTTATTTATACATTTATTTAAATCGAATATTGTAAGTAAAATAGAAGATTTAATGTACTGATTTTCATCATAGCTAGATTTAATATTTTATTATCATCGCATTCAGTCTAAAATTTCGCAATAAAATAAAGTTTGTGAAGGTCTGATAGTATGCAGTTTTATTCCTTCAAAATAAAAAGATTATTTCCGATAGACTCACATAACTGGATTCAATATTTATTGAAGAAAAACATTTTTTATTCTTTAACTTTAATCAAATTATTAATATAACTTTTTATTTTATAATTCATTTTAGGATTCTAAAGGCAATGGAAAGCCTAATTTTGGTGAATGAAGGTTCATGGCCTCTCTAAGCATTTGGAACTGAAAATTTCCTTTATTTTTCCTTCTTCTTTAGATTTTGCTGTGGAATAGGATTAACAAATCTTGCAATCTAGCCTCAATATGTAGATGCCAAATGACAGAAGAATTTACCTCTCCACCCGAAATGGATTTTTGTTAAGGAACTAAAAATTATCATCACAGGTTTGGTGACTTCACTATTTTAGACCCACCAACGTCTTCACATTTTTTTTATAAAGAAATTATCAACCCTTAGGCAAAAGAAGTTTAGTCAATTTGATTTCATATTCTCAAAAGGCATCTTAGCATTCTTTATTAATAGAGCTGCACTAAAACTATTTTATTTGGATTTGTGAAGTTATCGAAGAGTTTTAGGAGCTTAAAGAGAAATTGAACTTTTAAGGAGCTTAAAGAGAAATTGAACTAAGTCTAAATAAACTCATATATATATTTAGAACATCATTTTTCAACTTAAAACTTTAAGATAATAAGTTATATAATTCATTTCATTCATATGTCTCTTTTTGATGTGGGATTATTTCACTTGTGAATTTTCAACTTCTCTCCCTCACAAATAGATCTATTCATATTGGAATAGCTGCCTTTTAACTCATAGCCCATGTAAAGCTATTTGAGTCACTCTACTAATCACCATTTTTTTGATCAAATCTATAAATCTCTATTAATTAAACTTTGCTAAAGCCCATGTAAAGCTATTTGAGTCACTCTACTAATCACCATTTTTTTTCGATCAAATCTATAAATCTCTATTAATTAAACTTTACTAAACTAACTCTAATAACAATGAATAGATTTGAGGAGGCTTAGGGACAAATCAAACAAAGTCCAAATGAGCCTATATACAATCAAGATACCATATCTCAACACAAAATATTAAGACAATAAGCTATAGATCCTATCTTTGTGTATAATTCCATCCCTATGCCTTTTTATGATGTGTAATTATTCCACTTTAAATTTTCAATAGTTATATGTGTAACACATAACATGAGCCTGAGTTACGTGTCCCATATCGAACATGAAAGGAAAATAATGAATAAATGTGAAAAATACTTGATTTTAGTTCCATAAATTCAAACGAGCTTTTCGAGGCCTAAATTTACCAATACCTTCTCAGGATCTACTCACCGAGATATGGTCAACATCTTTCTATAGTTTTCTCAAAACATAAACCTCTGAATGGGTCAGGATAACTTTATGTTCACGATTTACATGAGCAACTGCCCCTCTTTATATAGCTTCAATATTGGACTTCCTTATTATAGGGCCGATATGGGTCCAGTCTACACTGATCGGGGTTCATTTTTTGGACTTCGGCCTATTAACCTAGATCCTTCATTGAGTCACTTTATTATCTTTATCTTGATCAAATTTACATAACTTAAACAAAAAGTTATTAAAACTGTTAAAATAAAATTAATTGTTGTCCATCAAATAGGAAAATATCCAACATTCTCCCCTTGGACAATAATTAATTGCATTGTTGACTCAAGTTTAAAACTAGTTAAAGAAACGGTTAAGTCACGTTACTGTATTAGTCGACCAGGTTTTAAAACAAAAACATTTGATCCAAAGATAAAAGGAGTCCATTATTCTGTCCCGTAAGACTTTCGATACCGAAAGATATCAAACGCAAGTGTCATGTATGATATAGGTCCAATATAATCACACATATCTAATACCTCACTAACATGAATGAGAAAATGAAGTGCGACAAACTAGGATGATACCTATATGATTTGAAATGTATCAACTTTATATTTATATGTCTCAATTTTTCTAAACTTTATCCTAAACTGCATATATGAAACTACACTAGAGAAATCTTGTTTTCTCTCACCGAATGCTAAACTGGATTAGAGAAAACATTTATGTTCTCTTACTGAATGCTAAACTGCATTAAAGAACCTTTATGAGATTAAAAAAATTACATTCCCCTATGTCATGTCAAATCTATGGATATATGTATTAAAATGTATGTGTCTTAGTGACATAAGTCTAAGATCAATCTATATATATGCCCAATGTACTTTTAAAAATGCTTAGATCGACACAAATTTTAAGACTTTCATTTGTATTATGACAATGTATAAACATACAAGGAGCAAACATAATGATCTCTAACTAATAGTGTCTAAGGACTTCATTACACCCATACTATGTACATGTCTTTCGAACATATATTTATATAAAGGGTCGGTTAACATTTCCTCAGTCCTTAAATGCTCCACCTCAATGTCACTTTTTTGTATCATCTCCTTTATGGTCAAGTTTTTGACTTCCAAATGTTTAGAATATGTGATATTTTTATTGTTGTTATTGAGCAACATAGCAGTAAGATTATCACAATATAACTAAATGAGTCTAGCCACTGAATCAATCACAGACAACTCATAAATCAAATTTCTAAGTCAAACTGCCTGTGAAGCAACCTCATAACATACAACAAACTTTGCATGCATAGTGAAAGGAAGTCACCAGTGTTTGCTTAACACTTTTCCACGATATTGCACCATCTATAAACATAAAATGTAAACTAAAGTGGACTTTCTATCACCTGAATACATAGCAAAATTGAAATATGTATACCTTAAGAGGTTTAGATTGTTGACCCTTCTGTATATCAACATATAATCCTTTGTTCCTTTTAAGTATCTTAACACTCTCTTGGCTGTATTCCAGTGGTCTATCCTTAAGTTAGCTAAATATCAACCCAGCAGTCCAACAACAAATGCAATGTCTAATTTAGTATATACACTTAGACGTACATCAGACTACTAATTGCAGTAGAAGATGAAATATTCCTAATAGCCTATCTCTCTCTAATTCATTTATTAGACACTATGTCAAAAATAATTTCTCACTTTAAGAGATAGGTCGGATAACAAGTTTATAGTTAGTCCTACTAAACTTTTGTAGCATTTGTTCAATGTATGCATTCTTGATAAGCTATTTTTTTATGCATTAATTTGAGTCGATTGTGTACTGTTTTGGGTTAAATATTATGCTAAATTGCTGTTTTTATATTATATTTGAATGTTAAGAGCTGTTTTGGAGAAAAGAAGCAAAAATTGACTAAATTGAAGAAGAATTGGAAGAAAACAATCCAACAGGAGAAAACGCATAAGCAGCCAGTAATAGCCCACCAAAATGCCAGCACCAAGAGTGAAACGCACAGCACAAGAAACAAAACGACAGCACCAAAGGAGTGAAATGCGAGCAACCAGGAGAATAAACGATAGCAAAACGACAGCACGGTAGAAGACAAACGCATAAGAAAATTCCAGCACGACATCATCATAAGACCAGAGGAAAATGACGTAGCAGAGAAATAGGAGGAGCAAAACGCCATCGACAATAGCATAAAACGCAGCAAGGCCAGCCCAACAATAGATCAAAGAAACGACACAATCCAATTAACCCATCAGAGGAGATAAAAAGCAGAGTACATAGGAGAAATAAAAACGTTGCAGCAGAGAGCAAAACACAAGGACTAAAAACGTTTCGAGGACTCCAGACTTTTTTCACGTAAGAAGGGTTTTTGGTTTTTTAAAAAGAAGAAGGTACGTAGGTATTTATTTTCGGGAAAAGGAAGGCAGGGACCTTTTTTTTGCGTTTTGGGAATACGTTGGGGCGGCTGAGAAGAGAAGATACGCAAGTCTGGAACAAATTGATTCTGTACGTTGGTTTTGGGGAGACAGACGCTTGGCTGTGAAACTTTTGGCTCTAAAAGTTCAGTGTCTCTAAACCATGGTTTTTCTTCTAATTTTCTTCGGTAAGCATAATTTTATTTTTAACAATTCTCATGTGTTCTTTAGTTTTTATGGCTTGTAACTAAATTATTATTTCTAGTTAATTATTATTGAAACCTTAATTCCGTGGAATCATGAGATCTAATTGTTTATATCTTACTTATATATTCATGAGTATTTATTTATTCTTTGTATTTAATGTCTATAATTATTTTAGGATTTATTAAATAAAGGCGTACATTTGATAATCTAAGAATAGTTAACAGCTAATTAGAACTACACATCTATAATTGCATGTTTGGACTAATAAAAAGCAATCGACATAATTTTATCGCCTTGTAAATGGTTTAATCTGTATTGTAGGAATGAATAATCTAATATAAATGATCCTAATTGTGTATTTATTGGTTAGAATCGAGTCTCTCTAGACCTTAATGTTGTTGAAACATTAAATCCTGTTAGGCAATTTCTGGGGGTTGTCTTTCGATTAGAGAAGTAATTAATGGGCATCTCTTAATTACTGAAAATTAAGGAGAGATTGGTTATTTAGAGCGTTCATCGATAACGATAACTAGTTTATTTATGAATATATGATTTGATTTTTTTTTCATTGATGATCAAGTAACGGAATTAAAGTGGAAATACATCCTTTGACTAGAAACTTTCTCCCTTGTTTAGTTTTTAAAACTTATTTACATCTTTGTTTTCTTTTGAATTTAATTATTGTTAACTTATATTCATAAGTTAAAACCTCCTAATTTTACTGTTTATTTTTATAAAAGAGATAAATTCACCGTTCCTTGTGGAGACAATCCCTACTCATTATATACTCGTATTTAGTGAAATAAGGTGATTTATTTTTGTTGGCTTAACACCCACTAACTCTGCGAGAAGCCTAATGAGTGTTGAGATCTGTCCCAGTGAATTTGCATACCTAGGACAAAAGATGCTTCACCAAGGTCCTTCATGTCAAAATGTTGGCTAAAAGTTGCTTAACCTCATGCAATATGGTCAAGTCATTCGACCCGAGCAATATATCATCCACATAAAATAATAGGAAGATGACTTTGCTCTCCCTGACATTGTAATACAACCATCCTTTAACTTTATTTTTCATGAAGTCGAAAGAGGTTAGAACCTCATCAAACTTAAGGTACTACTGTTTGGAAGACTGTTTTAAACTGTATATCGATTTTCTCAATTTGCAAGCCTTGTTAGTCTTTCCTTAATCCTAAAATCCTTCAGGTTATTTCATATAGACTCTTCATAAAGGTCACCATTCAGGAAAGTGGTTTTAATGTTCATCTGATATAGCTCATAATGAGTTACTATTCCTTCAAGAATACAGGAGAGAAGGTAACATTAAAGTTAACCCACTCTCTCTTATTGAACCCTCTGGCAACTAACCGTGTCTTAAACCACTCAACTTTACCCTGAGTATCCTTCTTGGCCTTAAACAACCATTTACAATTGACAGGTTTGCAATGTTGAGGCAAATTAACTAGCTCCCATACCTTATTATGCTCTATAGATTATAGCTCATCATTTATTGCATCCCACCATAAATCTGCATTGGGTCTAGAAACATCTTCTGAAAAAGTAACTGGACCTACAACATATTCGATATCATAGTCTTATTCACCTAAATAAACTATGTAATCAGATGAGATAGCAGGTTGTCTTACTCTAGTGGATCTCTGCAACTGCATTAGTTCTTGTACCTCAGAAATCTTTGTTTGTATAGGTATAGGTTCATGTTCCTGCACAGACATGGTATTAAGACCTTGATCTATAAGACCTAACTGTATGAGTGGCAGATACGAAATAACTATAGTATTCATCTTGCTATCATCTGAAAGGTGAGAGGGCCCACCTTCATTATAGACATCATATTCTAAAAACTTAGATATTTGTGATTATACTATTTTGGCCCTTTCCTTCTCTATAGTAGAATCTGTAGCCTTTAGAGTGTTCGGAATATCCAACTAAATAACAACGAGTACAATGAGCGTGCAATTTACTTTTATAAGGATTATACAACTGTACCTCAATAGAGCAGTCCCATATATGAATGTGTGCAAGGTTGGGTTTCCACCCATTCTAGATAATCATGTAGGTTAGTCCTGCTCTTCATTGACTTCATCACATCCTTTAAGGTGCGGTTATGCTTTTTAGCCATACCATTTTGCTCAGGACTACACGGTATAGTAAACTGAGTCATTATTCCAACTGATTCCATATATTTGACAAATGGACCTTTTTCTTGTCTTAAAACACCATGTTTGTCATAATACTCTCCTCCACCGTCTGATATGACAATCCTGATGAATTTTCCTAATTGGTTTTCAACCTTAGTCTTAAAGATCTTGAATTTATCAAGAACTTTATACGTTTCCTTAAACAGTAACACGTAACCAATAATAATCAATAAAAGTCAGAAAATATCTAGAATTGCATAATGTAGTTATATAGGGTTCACTGATATCCGTATGTATGAGGTCTAACAAGCTAGATGCTTCAGTTGACCCTTTTTTCTTTATTTTGATCAACTAGCCTCTGCAATAGTCAGCACATGTTCCCAAATCACCAAAATCTGGAGTTGCGGGAATGTTTTCCTTTACCAATCTCTCAAATCTATCTCTAGAAATGTAGCCTAAGCATTTATGCCACAACATATATGACTTCTCCTTTATCAGAGGTCTCTTTCGAGTAACATGTTTAGTATTATATAAAGAAGCATATATCTCTTGAGGGGTAAGAAATATTTTATATAATCCATATGACAATAAATAGCAACAGTACAACAAAAACATTAATTGCAAATCTTAACCTTCTTTGTCCACAATTGATACAAAGATTAGATATAAAATGTGTCATGTAAAACCAAAATGAATCTTGTAGCAAGGTTCACTATAGATATTACATTCACTTCTTCATTGTTGCCAACCATTAGTTTCTCCCACTTTTTAGTTAGCTTTCTCCTAGATATGAATCCCTGTATTATGGAGGCAACATAATTAGATGCTCCACTATCTAGCCATCAAGGGCTGGATGTGGCTATAGCAAAAATAGATTCATAAATTGATAAGCCAAGGAATTACCTGACGATTTTTGTCTTTCCTTCCAGGCCTTATACCTCTAGCAATCCTGCTTTTTATGTCCCTTCTTTTTACAAAAGAAACATCTCATATTCTTTATGTCCACAAGACCTTTACTAGCACTAGATTGACCAACATCAACTTGTGGAAAATATTTAGACTTTTTACCTCTATACCTTTGGGGCTTAACCTTCTTTTCTCCCTTGGTTGCTAACATGACTGTATGAGAAGTGTTCGTTCACTTCTTCTCCTCTACAATACAATGGAAAATCTAAGAATTGAAGTCCCATTCCTCATCTTGTGAGTAATATGTCGTCACTAGAATACTAAACTCTAAACGGAGTGTGTTCAGAACTTGGTGAACTATGCAGTCATCAAGAAGAGGGATATATAGCGCCTTCAGCATGGTTTGGAGATAGACCATTCTTGACATGTACTCCCTCACTCCCCCTTCTTTAGTGTATCACATGGAGAATATTTCTTTTATCAAGGAACTTATTTCAACATTAGTTGAGAAAACATACCTTTGGAAGACATTATCAAGAAACTCATTCGCTATGCTTGTCTCCGAAAGTCCACTAAGTAGATGGTCAGATATGAATCTAATGGTCATGTAACATAATCTGTTCGACCGATCCCTGGCTGCATAAGCTGCTTTGTCAGCCTCTGAGCTGTTGGATGTAGGTGGAGATGACCTATCCATACGAATAGCTATGTCAATATCTGCCATCTCCATTGTAATCAATAAATCCTCTATCCACTTCTTCAAATTGAAACCAATCAAGATTTCAAAGGTGACACTTTTTTCGTTGACTAAAAAGGTGATTACAAAATGACCATGCAAAGATCAACAAAAATGCAGGATAACAACGATTCTCAAAGCTTTAAAATAGTATCTGTATTGAAAATCCGATTATACATATTCTAAAACACCTGTGGATTGAATACATAATACATGCAGCCAAACCTCCACATAAAAGTGATCAGAATACACACCATCAACTCCCATGACATTACCACCTGTGGGCGAATAGATCATTTAGACAATCACTTTCCTCCATATAATGACTTTATGCACATCTCAAAATCCTATATAAGGCTAACGCTTGTGGGAAAAATAACCGAACATAAGACCAGAGACATCTCCCAATATGCAAGAAGAACAATTCAAAATACTAACTCGAAAGGTCACGGTGGTGACTAGATTCTTATCAGTACCCAAAAGGTTTACAAACACAAGGGATACACCTGTATATTATCCCCACATTCTGTGTGGGCATATGGTATGTGACAATATACCATCAATAAATCAAAACCCAGGTTCACATTCTTATTATCACATACTAGTGCTAAAAACATTATCTTTAAACTTTATTGAGACTTTATCGAGAAAAATCTTAATCAAAGCAACTATCGTGCATTACCGAACACTGAACCTATCACATGAGACATAAAAACCTCAAGTACCTCCCTCATGTCAAGTAATTCACTCAAAACTAGCTTTAGAATGCCTTATTCCCTTTTTCAATAGTGAAATTACCACTGTAATAAATCCAGAAAAATTAAAACTCACTTTATGAATTTCCCGAACCCAAAACTTAACCCAAAATAACCCAAGACATCTTTATGGGAATTCTAAAATTTTTGAGTTTTTTTATCCTTTAGTGTACTGACATCAACACTGCGTCAGTATTGCATCAACACACTGGCGTCAGCTGTGGGTGGGCATGGGGCACGCATGTGTCAGACACATCGCCACTAGGAGGTCACCGTGCGTGGTACACACACCACACTCATCAGTCATCGCGTATGATGATGCATTGGGCATCCGGTTGCGTGTACAGTACATACGCCCACCTCACCTACCACCTGACGTCACTGTTCACCTGTAGGACGCGCTCGAGGTCCTCCATCACTAGCAACATTCTAGGCAATTTCCGGTAACTCCTAGCCTAATTTTTTAGGCTTTGAGGCTCGTTTTCAACTCGTTTTTCAAGGATAACCATATTTAGCATACATTCAAGCATCAATATGCAAGAACAAACTGAAAAACGAAACTTTATTCTTTAAAACCCTTATAGAGAAAATAAAAAATTCTTTATTTTTAACCACCTGATCACATAATCGCTCTGACACTATATGTTAAACATAACATAAGCCTTAGTTATGTGTCCTGAATCGAACGTGAAAAGGAAATAAAAAAGAAATGCGAAAAATACCTGATTTTAGTTCTATAACTTCAAACAAACTTTCTGAGACCGAAACGAGTGTGAATCCACTGGCACCTTCGTAGGATCAACTCACTAGGATGCGGTAAACGTCTTTCTATAATTTTCTCAAAACGTGAAACCTCTGAATGAGCCAAAGTAACTTTACATTCATGAATAACAGGAGCAATTGTAGAGGACCTTAACCTCATTATATAGCTTCCGAATTGGACTTCTCCATCACAGGGCCGATATGGGTCCAATCCACACTGATTGGGGTCTATTTTTCTAGACTTCAGCCCATTAATGCAGATCCTTCATTGAGTTATTTTATTATATTTATCCGAGTCAAATTTACGTAACTTAACCTATAAGTTATTAAAACTGTTAAAATACAATTAATTGTTGTCCACCAAATGAGAAAAGAATATAATTAATTATTATCCACCAAATGAGAAAATATCCAATAATATGATTCAAATATTGATAAATTTTGAGTGAAGACTTCACTAATTATTAATGGATGCTCTTAAGAATGCCGATTCTCTTTTTTTTTGGTATATATGTGCTACACTTTTTCCGTTATAGGCGGTGACACAGGAAAACTATGAATTTTTTCTAGTTAACCCTCTAGGCTAAGGCTAACTCACCTCTCAAACCACTACACTGGTTGACGACATCGACTAACCAAAGTCAGATTGGAAGTTTGTTTACTATGTAGCTGTTCCAGTTATCGGAGTCTTACTGCCCTCAACGCCTTCCCCTCGGCTTACATGGGACTTAGTGCTCTCGCCTCTTAGGAGCCCTACTTTACTCACACACTCTTACTCGTCATTCCCCGTTAATACTTCTGACAAACAAAAAGGCAGCGGAAATAGAAGCAACAGTTTTCCAGACTGTTATAGATTTTCTGATACACAAGATCCTTATACAAGGCAAGTGTAGAGCATACTCATCTCTGCAATCTTTGAACTAGGAAGGGACTAATTTCAGGAGAGAGAAGTGTTTAGAAGAGATAGATGAAGAAATAATTCTTCATTTTCTAATAAAATGTACAAGCACTCTAAGTATTGAATGTAATTACAATGAAACTTGAACCCTGCTTATATAGGGAAAGCTAGGGAAAGAAACGTAAACTATCCTAGAGAAATTATGAAAAAGCGTACCTAACCTTATCTCTAAGGAATCTACTTTTACAAAAGCAAGAATAATTCACCTAACTTTTACAAAAGTCAAAAAGTGAATAGCAAAAAGCATCTACTTTATACAAAGATAATAAGATGGAATCTTCAATAATTGGTTGAAGGTGAGCTGAGGGTACCATCTATCATCATGCTTTCTCACAGTGTTAGAGACAAATTTATGTCTTCTGTCAATTCCATTTCTCTGTCAACTTGGGCGATAAGATCATCAATATTAGTTAGAGTCCAATTTGGAGGCCATGGTGTTGTGACAGAGTCAGAATCTTAGACTGGATTAGAATTTTGGCCTTGTTCAGAAGATGGGCTGATGGCAATATCAAAACGAGATGAGTTAAATCTCCTGCCTGGATATGGATCACATTGCCTTCAACAAAAGTCCATCGAGAGGGTGATGGTGTATGAATAGCTTCAACTAGAGAAGTGTCACCATAATAAAGTCCAAGAGATGTACATATATCTGAATATGCAACATCAATGACTTGATTGAGCTGGTCCAACAATGTATAGAATTCAGCTAGTAGAGATGTTTCATTAGCTGACCAAGAAGTAGTAACCCGCCATTGTTGAAGATGGTTGAATGTGCACATTTGTCCAGTGGTAGTCATCACATAAGGCCTATAGAGAATATAAAGAACAAAGATATCTTTATTTTGTAATGAACTTTCCCATAGGTGATGTCTGGTTAAAATATCTGACATCTCTGCTTTCCATTTATCCAGAGGTTGAAACTATTCAAGAAATGTCCATAGCAGAGACCTGGACTCAGAAGGATCTGACAGATGTCTGTACAAATGTAGAGGAGAGCAAGCAACAGAACAAGCATGTAATGCCGTCAAAGCCCAAAGATGCCATAAAGTATAGTCACCAATATCATAAAACAGATGATATATCATTTTGTATGGTGAAGTAGGATCAAAGAAACCTGGGCTAGGAATAATATCCTTTCAAACTAAAACAAGATGCAAATAATACAAAAGACTTTGTGGCAACAAAGGATAAAGATCTTTAACACAAGTAGGTGGTCTATCAAACAAAGGAGGAAACTCCCTACGGTATCTAGCAAATCTAGGAAATTCCATGAGCCAAAATAAAGGAATTGGGAGTTGAAGTGTAGAAGAAAAGAATAAGAGTGGTTTTGAAGGTCGAGAGAGATAATCAGCACTAAGATTTTGATGACCTTTTAAATGTTTCACGGTGAATTTATAGACTGAGAACCGCTCTTGCCAGCGCTAAAGCTGATGGCTGGGAATCTTTCTTCTAGCTTGTTCAAGTATCTTGGGAAAAGCAGTATTATCCATTTCAATGATAAAGTGGAAAGGAGTGAGGTGGATTGAGAATTTTTCAATACCTCTTTTAATTGCAAGAATCTCCTTGTAAGAGATATGATAGTGATATTCAGATTGGCTGAACGATCCACTAGTATGCCCATAATAATATCGTCGATCATTGATTTCTTCAAGAAGAATTGCTCCTTACTGTTCATCACTAGCATCAGTTTGCAGGATTCTTTGTCCTTTTTCAGGGATCTTTAGAGGTGGTGGATCCTTGCAAATCTTTTTCAGATACTGAACAGCTGTTGTTTGTTCTTTTCCCTATTGTGGTCGATTCTTACGTAAGAGCTTAGGTAAGCTTGAAGTATAGGCTGCCACATGTGGTATGAAATCTCTGATGTAATTGACAATCCCAAGGAATTGTTGAATTTGTTTGACGGTGAGATTTTCATCTGGAAACTGTAACAATTCTTCTGCAATATGTGGGCCTGACTGGTAGAATCCATCTTTAAATTGCATTCCAAGAAATTCAATTTCTGTTGTGCGAATAGTGCTTTTTTGGGCTGAAAGCATAATACCATAAAATTGTGTAAGGTCCAAAAATTGTTGAAGAAGGGCCTGATGTTCCTCATGAGTCTTTGTGAATAGTAAGATATCATTGATGTATATCAATGCACTGTTGAGGATAGGTTTGTAGATTTTTGTGATAGCCTTTTGAAACAGTGATGGAGCGATTTAAAGTCCAAATGACATAACAGTCCATTGGTACTGAGCATTAGGAATGCAAAATGCAATCTTGTAACGTTCTTCAGGGTGAATACCCAATTGCCAAAATTCCGCTTTTAGATCAAACTTTGAAAAGATAACAGCTTCTTTGAGAAATAGTATCTGAGTACTAATCTTGGGCAGAGGAAACTTATCGTCTTGCAGGAATGCATTCAAAGACTTGTAGTCTATCACTAGACGCTTTTTTCCATGTTTTTGCTCTGAATGTTTATTGACATAGAATGCTTGGCAAGTCCAATCCGACTTTGTGAGCTCGATCAATCCTTGTTGCAATAGAATAGCGCACTCATCTTGTGCTAACTTCAAATCATCAGGAGTCTTTCCTGAATGTGTGGCTTTCGTAGGATTGAAATCCTCATTTTTCTTAAATGGTAGACTTCTGAAAAAGTCTGAATTATTCCACAAAGGATTTGGATGAGTAAACTGTGCATGAGACTCTGGACAGTAGCTCAACAGTTTATCTCGTAGTCCAGTGTAACATGTAGGAACCTGTGAAAGTTCAAACACGTTTTTTATGTCAGTATAAGGACTAGTAAGGTTTCGATACCTGAGGCCTGTGGGTAATATCTATAGATGTTTAGCTTTGCAGTAAACATCCATGCTAATCAGAAGATCTGGGCATGGTAGCTTGCTTCCAAGTACTTTAGTCTAAACTGTACACTGAGGAAAGAAGCGGATGCCAATTCTGCTTCTTGTTTGTAATCCAATCTTAAAAGAATTTCCATCAGCTGCAGTAAAATATTCTTTATGAGAAGTCCATGTTTCTACTGGTAGGATATTGGGCTTCATGATCGTACGATTGAAACCAGTATCCAGAAACCCAAGGACTTTAATGGGTCTATCATATTTGTCCTGTTGGAATATCTGAATCTGGACATAAGGTCGAATTGGAGTACGATCTATTTTCATACAGGTCTGCTGTAACATGTAGAGAGAATTATCACTGTTAGAGGCAAATGATTGTGATGATACTTCTTCATCTGTTGACACAGAAACCGCAAACTGGGTTTCACTGTCCTCACTAGATTGTTCCTCAGGTAATTCTTCAATGTGACTATGAGGAGGTATCGGCAAGAGTTTTTCAAGTTTTTCCAAGAACTTGGCATCTTTCTTGGTTGGCTTTGGACAGTTGTTAGCATAGTGATCTAAGCTTCCACAGACAAAATACCAAGGCTTTCCCTTGCGTCGACGTGATGATTTTTTGAAGAACCTCATACGTCTATACTTTTTGCTTATGTTCTTCTGTTTGAAGTTTTGCTTCCAAGGCTTCTTGCCTGTCTTCTTGTGGAACTTTCTTCTCTCATAGTAGACTTGAGATTGATGAGCTTTCTTACTGCTATAGCATTTGCAAGTCTGTTTATCTTTGCATTTTATTTGGAGATGAGGCTGCTTACATGCTTTCTTAAGAACTGGACCTCCTTTTAGGATATTCTTGAACAAAGTATGCTGATCACATAACTTGTTAAGAGAAGCTAATGAAAGCTGGTAGATTTCTCTAAGAGATATTGTTGACATGTCTCTCTGAAGAGAAGCAATGGTCCTTTGTAGTTCTGGTTGTATTTTATCTGCAAGGGATGAGATAAAAGTATATCGTAGATTCACATCATTCCATCAATTCAAGAGATAATACCTTTCCGTCATGCGTTTGTAATGCTTTTGAAGATCTCTCTTATCAAGCGAACAACATTTCATCTTGAAATATTCCTGACGGATTTGCTTATCAATCAACTGGAAGTTACCAATAAATTCTTTGTGAATTACACCAAGTAGTGCTCCAGTAGTTGTAACTTGTATACACTGAAGTCGTTGATACTCACTAACACTTTGCTACCATTCTCGCAAAATACCAGTAAATCTGGATGTGAATTCAGACAAAATATCCAAAAGAGGATGATTAGGTCTGGTCATTTGTAAATCAATCCAAGCACCGAATTCATGCAATCTATCCTGCCATTTCTTTGGAGGTAGATCATCAAATGTAAACCAAGGTCCTGAAGTAGACTTGGTTGTATTCTGCTGTGTAGTTAGCTGTACAGCAATGGCAGGTGTTTCTTGAGGTGCTAGTTAAGGTCTAAAAGGTTCAGTACCTGTGGATTCAGCTTTACTGATTTCTGGTTCTTTAGTATATTGAGACATAGTCATCAGAATATTAGATAATTCTGAAAGATCAGCAAGATTAGCTGACGAATCAGTCAATGGTGAACTGATTTGTTCATGGGATGACTCTGAAGGTTGTTCTTCTGAAGTGATGAAACTTTATTCATCTGAACAACTGGATGGTGTTGCAAAGACTTCAGATGTATTTCTTTCCGCATTAGTTTTCTCTGAGTGAGAACTGGAATTATCTGCAAGAGGTTTAGAGGTCAGAGCAGCTATATGCTCTGTCTGCTTAGCTTTATCCTTCCCAAGATAAGAGGTGGAAGGTTGTACTGGTGCTAGTGGTGGTGGAGATTCTGGAGGAGTATGAATCCTTAAAGGCTTTCTCGACTATTCTTCTAGTTCAAAAGGTGTATAAGAAGCTTCTGGAACCTTTGAAGAATGATCAGAAACCCGAGGTTTATGTACACGATCAGATGTAGACTTGGACTTTGATCGTCGTGATTCCTTATGAGATTTCTGAGGATGTATATGTTGTCTAATCAAAGGGTAGTTGAATTTGAATACCTTTAAGTAGTCAGCTTCTTTTGGATATCGTTGATACATAGGTGTTGAATATGATGGCTGAAGAGTAGAGAACTCTGAAGTAGAAGAGCCATATATCTGTTGAGATTGAGAAGCATGCATGTTTACTTCCATTTGATGTACAGTCCTTTGTATCTCTTGTATCTTTCTAACTTTTAAGTCAAATTCTGGCCCCATATATTGGGCAGAGATGTATTGTTTGAGTTCAACATCAAGGCGTTGAATCTGAGCTTTATAAGATCGATACATCATTTGTATCTGTTCTGCAATAGAATTGACTTTATGATGAGTAACATTGTTTTGTTGACTATGCCTCAATATACTGAAGAACCAGAAATCAGTGAAGCTAAATCCACAGGTGCTGAACCTTTCAGACCTAAACCAGCACCTTAAGAAACACCTGCTGTAGCTGCACAGCCAATTGCACAGCAGAATACAACCAAGCCTACTTTAGGACCTTTGTTTACGTTTGATGATCTACCTCCAAAGAAATGGCGGGATAGATTGCATGAATTCGATGCTTGGATTGATTTACAAATGACTAGACCTAATCATCCTCTTTCGGATATTTTGTTTGAATTCACATCCAGATTTACTGGTACTTTGCGAGAATGGTGGCAAAGTGTCAGTGAGTATCAACAACTTCAGTATATACAAGTTACAACTGCTGGAGCACTACTTGGTGTAATTCACAAAGAATTTATTGGTGACTTCCAGTTGATTGATAAGCAATTCTGTCAGGAATATTTCAAGATGAAATGTTGTTCGTTTGATAAGAGAGATCTTCAAAAGCATTACAAATGAATGACAGAAAGGTATTATCTCTTGGATGGATTGAATGATGTGAATCTACGATATACTTTTATCTCACCCTTCCAGATGAAATACAACCAGAACTACAAAGGACCATTGCTTCTCTACAAAGAGACATGTCAACAATATCTCTTGGAGAAATTTACCAGCTTTCATTAGCTTCTCTTGACAAGTTATGTGATCAGCATACTTTGTTCAAGAATATCCTAAAAGGAGGTCCAGTTCTGAAGAAGGCATGTAAGCAACCTCATCTCTAAATAAAGTGCAAAGATAAACAGACTTGCAAGTGCCATAGCAGCAAGAAAGCTCATCAATCTCAAGTCTATTATGAAAGAAGAAAGTTCCACAGGAAGACAGGCAAGAAGCCTTGGAAGCAAAACTTCAAACAGAAGAACGTAAGCAAAAAGTACAGACATATGAGGTTCTTGCTGCTGTCTTTTTTGCAGCTTTTGTTCTTGATCCACTTGGCTACATCCGCCCCTAATACTTTCATTGGGCCTTTCGATACAATCAAATAGAAAGCCCCAAGGGCGCCATATTCTAGGACCCCAAACTATGTGTTTGTTTTATTTACATTTCATCGGTGATTTAACAATCCCAAAGTTTCTTCTTTTTTATTTGAATAATAATAATAATAATAATAATAATAACAATAATAATAATAATAATAATAATAATAATAATAATAATAATAATAATAATAATGAAAAAATAATTTTTATTCAATGCAGTTATATCCGATATACACAATAAAACAATTAGAAAAAAATCGATACGTCTCGAAATATAAAAATGGGGTATTTCCCTCAATTTCAATGATTTTTTTTTTATCGTTGCAAAATTCAATTAAGAGAATGAACGTCATCTGTGGAAGCTTAGATCACTATGCTAACAACTGTCCAAAGCCAACCAAGAAAGATGCCAAGTTCTTGGAAACATCCTTATAGTCACATTGAAGAATTACTTGAGGAACAATCTGGCGAGGACAGTGAAATCCAGTTTGCTGTTTCTGTGTCAACAGATGAAGAAGTATCATCACAATCATCTGCCTCTAATAGTGATGATTCTTTCTACATATTACCGCAGACCTGTATGAAAATAGATTGTACTCTATTTCGACCTTATGTCCAGATCCAGATATTCCAATAGGACAAATGTGATAAACCCACTAAAGTCATTGGGTTTATGGATACTGGTTCCAGTCGTACGATCATGAAGCCCAATATCCTACCAGCAGAAGCATGGACTTCTCATAAAGAATATTTTACTGCAACTGATGGGAATTCTTTTAAGATTGGGTTACAAACAAGAAGCAGAATTGGCATTCACTTCTTTCCTCAGTGTACAATTTGGACTAAAGTACTTGGAAGCAAGCTATCAGGCTCAGATCTTCTGATTGGCATAGATGTTTACTGCAAAGCTAAACATCTACAGATATTACCCACAAGCCTCCGGTTTTGAAACCTTACTAGTCCTCACACTGATATAAAAAACGTGTTTGAACTTTCACAAGTTCCTACATGTTATACTGGACTACGAGATAAACTGTTGAGTTACTGTTCAGAGTCTCATGCACAGTTTACTCATCTAAATCCTCTGTGGAAGAATTCAGACTTTTTCATAAGTCTACCATTTAAGAAAAATGAGGATATCAATCCTACGAAAGCCACACATCCAGGAATTAATCTTGATGATTTGATGTTAGCACAAGATGAGTTAGCTATTCTATTGCAACAAGGATTAATCGAGCCCACAAAGTCGGATTGGGCTTGCCAAGCGTTTTATGTCAATAAACGTTCAGAGCAAAAATGTGGAAAGAAACGTCTAGTGATAGACTACAAGCCTCTGAATGCATTCCTGCAAGATGATAAGTTTCCTCTGCCTAAAATTAGTACTCAGATACTATTTTTCAATGAAGCTGTTATCTTTTCGAAGTTTGATCTAAAAGCGGGATTTTGACAATTGGGTATTCACCTAAAGAACATTACAAGCCTGCATTTTGCATTCCTAATGCTCAGTACCAATGGACTGTTATGCCATTTGGACTTAAAGTCGCTCTATCACTGTTTCAAAAGGCCATCACAAAAATCTACAAGCCTATCCTCAACAGTGCATTGATCTAAATCGGTGATATCTTACTATTCACAAAGACCCATGAGGAACATCAGGCCCTTCTTCAACAGTTTTTGGGCCTTACACAACAGTATGGTATTATGCTTTCAGCCTAGAAAAGCACTATTGGTGCAACAGAAATTGAATTTCTTGGAATGCAATTCAAAGATGGATTCTACTAGCCAGGCCTACATATTGCAGAAGAATTGTTACAGTTTGCAGATGAAAATCTCACCGTTAAACACATTCAACAATTTCTTAGGATTGTCAATTATATCAGAGATTTCATACCACATGTGGCAGTCTATACTTCAAGCTTATCTAAGCTCTTACGTAAGAATCCACCACAATGGGGAAAAGAACAAACAATAGCTATTTAGCATCTTAAAAAGTTTTGCAAGGATCCACCACCTCTAAAGATCCCTGAAAAAGGACAAAGAATCTTGCAACCTGATGCTAGTGATGAACACTTGGGAGCAGTTCTTCTTGAAGAAATCAATGATCGACGATATTATTGTGGTCATGCTAGTGGATCGTTCAGTTAATCTGAATATCACTATCATATCTCTTACAAGGAGATTCTTGCAGTTAAAAGAGGTATTGAAAAGTTCTCAATCCACCTCACTCCTTTCTACTTTATCATTAAAATGGATAATACTGCTTTTCCCAAGATACTTGAGCAAGTTGGAAAAAATATTCCCAGCCACCAGCTTTTGCATTGGCAAGAGTGGTTCTCAGCCTATAAATTCATCGTGAAACATTTAAAAGGTCATCAAAATATCATTGCTGATTATCTCTCTCGACCTTCAAAACCACTCTTATTCTTTTCTTCTACAATTTAACTCCCAATTCCTCTATTTTGGCTCATGGAATTTCCTAGGTTTGCTAGATACCGTAGGGAGTTTCCTCCTTTGTTTGATATACCACCTACTTTTGTTAAAGATCTTTATCCTTTGTTGCCACAAAGTCTTTTTTATTATCTGTATCTTATTTTAGTTCCAGAGGATATTATTCCTATCCCAGGTTTCTTTGATCCTACTTCGCCATACAAAATAATATATCATCTATTTGATGATATTGATGACTATACTTTATGGCATCTTTGGGCTTTGACGGCATTACATGCTTGTTCTGTTGCTTTCTATCCTCTACATTTGTACAGACATCTGTTAGATCCTTCTGACTCCAGGTCTCTGCTATGGACATTTCTTGAATAGTTTCAACCTTTGGATAAATGGAAAGCAGAGATGTCAGATATTTTAACCAGACATCACCTATCGGAAAGTTCGTTACAAAATAAAGATATCTTTGTTCTTTATATTCTCCATAGGCCTTATGTGATGACTACCACTGGACAAATGTGCACATTCAACCA
>JANZXR010000007.1:15090995-15101313 GCA_027575705.1 Erythroxylum echinodendron
GAAATATTGTGTGAATGGTTGAGAAGTCTAAAGTTTCCCGATGGTTATGTTTCAAACTTGGCAAGGTGTGTGGACATACGGAAGTACAAATTATTTGGGGTGAAAAGTCTTGATTGCCATGTATTTATGCAAAGGCTAATTCCAATAGCATTTCGGAGTTGCTACCGAATAAGGTTTAGGAAGCAATAACATAATTAAGTTTATTTTTCAAAAGCTTAACATCATCTAAAATTAAGTTGGTTGAAATGGAAAAATTGGAAAGGAAAATTCCAATAATTTTATGCAAGTTAAAAGGGATATTTCCTCCAAGCTTCTTTGACTGTATGGAGCATACACCTGTCCATTTAGCACTCGAGGCTAAACTAGCCAGTCTAGTGCAATATCGTTGGATGTATTTATTTAAGAGGTACGTAATTCAACAAAATTGAACTTTTCTTGAAGTTAATTTATCAAGTTTTCATAAATCAATTCGTTTAACTCTATTCACTCATATAGGTATTTGCATCACTTAAAGAAAAATGTAAAGAACAAGGATAAAGTTTAAGATTCGATATGTAATGCTTATTTAGCGGAGGAAGCTAGTACAATTTGTTCACATTATTTTGAGCTGCATGTTCACACAAGAGAAAGAAAAGTTCCTTGTAATGACGATGGGGGAGGAACTACTGATGCTGATGGTTCCGGGACGGTCATATGGACGTTCAACAAGAAGAATGTTAACAGAGAAAGAAATTGAGGCTACCTATAATTACATTTTATTGAACTGTGAAGAGGTTCAACCTTTCGTGTAGTAAGTATCAAGTGATTATTTTGGTTTTCAAATTGGTTACTGTTATTCATAACTTGAATATATAGTAATGTTTTTAGATTATTCGAGGAATTATTGTGGGAGCTCATGCCCAACAAATCACAGGATGACATCAATAAAGAAGTTGGAAGCCACTTTGCTCGATGGTTCGAGCAACATGTAAGTTTCCACTTCTAAATATATTGAAATGATTGAAATATAACATTTAAGTGTTCAAATAACATTATACTGTTTAATATGATATTTTCTTTTCTATAGGCCTTAGAAAATTCAATAGACAACAAGCTCATATGTGATCTTGCGAAGGGACCTTTGCGAACTGTTAAATCATATCCGGTGTATTTTGTTAATGGATGCAAATATCATACAGAATCTCATGGTCATAGCATGACAACAATAAATAGTAGAGTTTGCATACAAGGAGAAGTGATTGATTATGATGGCAAAGTAACTGAAATACTTCAAATTGAGTACCCTGGATTACCAATAAAGCAAACTGTGATATTTAAGTGTGAGTGGTTTGATCCAACTCCAAATGTCGGTACAAAAGTGCATAGTTGATACAATGTAGTTGAAATCAACAAGCAAAGAAGATTTCGACATTTTGAACCTTTTTTGTTGGGAATGCAAGCGATTCAAGTGTATTATGTCGCTTTTCTCGACTTACAACAAGATAAGTCAGATTGGTTGGCTGTTTGCAAATTTAAAGCAAGAGGTGCTTTTGAATCACGTGAAAAAGTAGAATAGAGAGTTAAAAGTGACGCATTTCAGGAAGAGATTTATGAAATAATTGCATCTCTCGTATATGAGGATAATGAACCTCTGAATGATCCGTGTAATGAATATGTTGAAATTTTATCTAGAGACAATGAAGAAAGTCAGAGATCTGAAGAAGAGCCAGATTTTGATTCAAATTCTTCAGAACAAGAAGATGATTTTTCTTTACAATTAAGTGATGATAGCTATTAATTTGTGTTTGTAATTTAATATTGTATGAACAAATCAATTATTTACTTTTCAATATATTGTATAAATTATTGAAATGAAAATGTATTATTTCTATAAACTTCAATCAAAATTTGATTTCAGGTTGAAATATGGGATCAAAGATAAGACAAGATAATCAGCGAGTAAGATTTTTTAGACCACGATTCAGAGGTTTATACTGTAGAGGTGAAGGATCTCGTGCTGCAGCACCTATAGATGAATCACCTCCACCTCTTCCACCCCTTCCACCTACTACACTGGCAGATGAGGCTACACCATCCACCACTCTTTTATCATTTAATACCCCTATATCAACAGAGATATTAGGGGTAAATAACGCGGATGAAGGAGATGGCCGCCAGTCTAGAGCTGAGGGACCTGATGGAAGAAAATACATCACGATAGTCAATAATTTGTAAGTGAAAATACATGAACCATTATATGTTATAATTAAGTTATACGTTACAATTTAAAAAATGGTATAAATTTATTTGTTTTTATATTATAGGTTTTTTTCCATCTGGACTTTATTTAAAAAATATGACATCAAAATTCAATGAGAAGATTGATCCTGAGGGTTATTGTTGGAAGAATATCTCTTAGGCAACAAAGGAATTTTACTATCATGAGTTTGAGGTACGATAGAAATTATTATTTCCTTTTTAATATAAATTTTTATACACTAATTTGATAACTATTATTACATCAAAAGTATTTATCAAATATTTTTCCTTTTATTACAGAAAGAATTTTTCGGGATTCTCAATTAGACGAGATCATGTATAAAGTATGGGAGTCGAGAGCACGTACACGTTATCGCGACTTTGTTAGTGCGATACACAGGGCGACTGTATGACCGCCTTACATTTCTGAAGAAATATGGAGTCGTTGGCTGCAATATTGGACATCATCTGAGGCGACGTCGATTTCACAGCATAATTCGGCTAACAGACGTAGAGGACCCGAAGGAGAGAGTCTTCCAATACATACAGGAGGATTTATTACTCACCAAGAGCATGCACAGAGACTTGTAAGTATTTACAATTAACAGTTATATTCTCATCTTTGCTTTGCTGTATTTTATTGAATTCCCTATCAACATTTTTATAACTTCTAATTCACTTTGTATTTCTATTGAATTTTATGTGTGAATTTTAGAATGACTATATGTGTTTCTTGTTGACAGTGATAATGTTATACTGGTGCCATATATGGCTGTGGTTTTAGTTTTGTTATTTGTTCAACAGGGGGTTGATTTCATAAAAATAGGGAAAACTCCGCCAAAATTTTTATAAAATCTAATTTACTTATAATTAACATTTTATTCCTATGCAGAAAAAGTCTATGGGCGTGGCATCTACACCCCGTTAACTATTTATGCACACTCACACTAAGAAGCATGACGGGGTGACATTCGTCAACGATCGTTGTAGAGAAGTCAATGTATGTGAAATTTATGATTTAATATTAATAATGCTTAATAATTATCACTTACTAATATATAAACATTGCTTTCTAATAGGACCAAATACAGCAAACCATTGAACGATGGTCTCAGCAATCAGAATGTTGATGAGACTGACACTTACCTTGAAGCAATAGGTGATAGGGATCGTCGTGGGAGGATATTCGGCTTAGGATATCCTCCACGTCTAGTACAGCAGCATTTGCTAAGCAGTCCAACAATAATAAAGTGGAAGCGCTTGAGAGCACAGTGCAGACATTGTCGACTTAGTTGCAACAGATGTTGGAATAGTTGCATCAGTTGCAACAGTCGATGGCAGCACAACAACAGTCAATGCTGCTGTACGCTCAGCTCCGTCAGGAGATAGATGAATTGAAAAATAAGGGGCAGCACGTCACCGCATCAACCAGACGATCTACTATCTCCTGATCAGTAGTGTAGTTTTGGTCATTTAGTTTGTATTACAAATACTTATTATTTACAATGTAACGTTTTTATTATCAATTAAGATATTTTAATTTTTAATCATTAATCAAAATTTCTATTTAACCAAATTAAATGTATATTATAAATATTTAATTATTAAAATTATGCATCAACTATAATTTAAATATAATGACAATAATTTTAAAAATTTTAAACAATAAATTTACCGATGGAAATAAACGTTCGTCGGTAACTTTCTAAATAATTTATCGACGGTAAAGGCTATATTCTGTCGGTAATTCATAAAATATACTGAAGGATGTTAAATTTTGTTGGTAATTATTCAGTATATTTACGGGTAGAAAACATGTCACCGTCGATACATTTACCGACGGTCGTAAACATTCCGTAGCTAAATTTACTTACTATTAAAGAACTTACTATCGGTAAATTTAGCGTTGGAAAATGTTTAACCATTGGTAAATTTACGGACGAAACACTTGTTACGGTCGGTACATTTTTGGTATATTTACCTATAGTTTATCATTTACCAACGCTAAATTTATTGTACCATCGGTAAATTTAGCTACGGCAGATTCTATGATGTTTTTATCTGTCGGTACATTCCGTCGGTAATATGTGATACCGACAGAATATTTGTGTTTTCTTTTGGTATTTTCCGTCGCAAAATGACAGTTTTCTTGTAGTGTTAAAGAATTAAAGATAAATTAAATGGAGTTTTAATTTATCTAATTCTAATTATGAATTAGAATTAGAATTTATAATCATTGCCAATATATTTAGGAACCTAATGAGTCTCACATATAGAATGGGTTGAAGAGAGCAAAGTTAATTTAATCAAGTTGGGCTTGATTGTAAAGTTTGAGAAAATTTATGATTAAATATGAGATATTTAATAAATAAGGATCAATATGAGATATTAAACCTTATATGAACATAATTCATATTTAATTAGACTTATTTTTAATTGTAATTAAAGTTTAATTGAAATTATATTTTTAATTTCATTTAAATTACTAAGACGTCCAAAGCTTATTATAAATTGGCTTAAGCTTTATGGAGCTACTATTTCATGCTTAATCCTCTCTGTAAGAGTTACAGAGTTTTCTCTACTCGTTTTGTGAATACTGTTAGAGATCGGACATTTGTGAGGCTGCAGTGGTTGAAACAGATTAGTTTCGGAAACGATTCAAGGGATACGACAAGATAAAGATCAAGTTTCGGAATAAGGTACGAATTAAATTCCACTTTAATATGATTTGTGTTAACCATTTTATATAACTAAATATATATTAATTTTCGAGAAATGAAAAGTCACGAAAAAATTTCGTGATTATTCTAATGGGGTCAAGATCGAATCCCATCCTAATTTTCCAATACTTTCTCCACATACCTTCTTTATTTTATCATTCACAATACCAAGAATTTGCACAGCCCTAATGGGACAATTATGTCAGGGGCCAATTGGGGTCACGTCCGTTATGTGTTGTCGGGAATTGGACTGTACTGATTTCAATGTTGAAGAAGACGAGACTCGACGCAAGGGCAAGCACACCAAGTTATTGTCAAGCTTCAACAGACGGAAGAAGGGGTCATGGACTTAAAGAGGTTTAGATCGATGTCACCTTTGGACGGGAGTCTATGAATTTGGGATGTTTTAAGGTTTTCAGGGCTTCGAATCATTTGAGCCTTCCTTATTTTGTTTTATTTTTATCATTTAATTTTTAAAATCTATTCATATAATATCACATGTAGGTTGACGTAGAATGAGCTAAACCTTGATGGTACTTTAGCAGAGTTAACAGTAAAGTTAATAATGAGTTATATTTATAATAAATTAAAATTTTTAATAAATATCTTTTATACTCTTGGTTGATATTATAAATTAGACAGAATTCAGATTTAAAATATAATTTAGGTAGGTTAAATCGATATTTGCTCGCCAAACTAGAAGGGTGTTGGCAATAAACGTGAATATGCAGGGTGCAACAGATTACGAGAAGAACTAGAACTGCTTTGATATACATGTTAATAAACATAAATTACGTGTTCCTACCGGTCTCTGCTTTCTCGTGGTATGTTTTCGTAATTGCCATAGTTGTAGTAAAGTAGCAAATGTGGTCATGACTGTCAAGGTTGCCGAGCATTTCTTTTGTAGGTCCCCTTTCTTTTTCCACTACTGCTTTGTCCTTATGGTATGTTAGATGGAGTCAGCCCTACTCCCACGTGTATCTGTCATTAGTGAAGGACTTGGACCTTCCGACACCGTTATGTACTCCGATCTCTAAGGTCCAAATGATAACAAATCGGTAGTGGCATCTTTTTCTGTTGCCAGCTAGAGGTACTCCACTTTTAGAGATACCAAGGTAGCCACTTTTCTTAATATTCCCATATATGTTATCTGTCCACTCTTTCGAAAGTATGCATCGCGCTATTGTTTATTAACATGATGAAACGAATGATTGCTAGTACGAGCACGCATGAAATTTGCCAATCTTCTTCCATCCATGAAATGGGGCTTCAAACTTACTTTCCGTCGTAGATAATGTTGAGAAGTCACGACAACTTCTGATCCCATACATACTAGAGTGACAACAAAAATCATTTTCCCTGTCCTAAAAATGATTTCCCTCAAATTAGCACCTCTATCTACACATTGAAATAGAACTTAATGTTTGGCTAAGTAGGTGTCTCTCACTTTTTTCTTTCTTTTTTTTTTCCAAAGGCTTGAGTTACTCCTAATTGTTTTCTCTCATTTCTTTCCCCTTAATCTCTCTTGCTCACTCATATAAATATGGTAGTATGTCTCATTTAAATTTCTTCTCCACCTTCATCTCTATGAACACAATATCCTCTAACTCTAGATAGTGTTCTAGGTCTGTGACATTTGGCAATTTTAGGTATAACCTAACAATAAATCAAGTCATTGTTGCTTTCATATCTTCCTTCATGTTTTCCCTATGGTAAACTTCACTTCCTTGTGATACTTTTATACACTCTTAGAACCTTGAGTTAATATTTGTAACCTTTGGTAGAGCTTCCTATAATAGGATTTTGGTATAAATTAGTTCCTCACCACTGGTTTCATGTCCTCCCAATTTCTAATAGACGGATTTGGATTTCTAATTAATGGATTTGGATTCTTCCTTTTAGTGTGAATTTATTATTCCCACAAACCCACAATATTGTCACTAAACTCTACTATAGCCAAGTTAACCATTTTCTCTTCTAAAATTTTATAATAATGAAAATTATTTCCATATGTTTCTTTAACACCAAGTAGGCATCTGGATCTATCTTCCTTACAAAAGGTGGAATTGCCATTTTAATTCTTCCATATTATTATCTACTGTTTCTTCAAGTTGCCTTTCAAATCCTACACCAAACTTGCCCCCTCTTTGTCACCCTATTCTTCCTCCTCTTCCTCCCCCTTAGGTTTAAATCTCGTTGGAAGTACTTTCAACTCTATCACTCTCAAAGTCATCAATCCTAGTAGTTAGAGGTGGATCTTTTTATAGTCCATCTATAACAACATGTTTCTCCAACTTTTCCTAAACTTCACCAAAGTATCGAAGAAGTTTCTTATATTATCTTTGGATGATATTTGTTTGGAACCATCTAATCTACTACCTCACTTTCCCCTTTACTTAATTCCTTATCTTTAAACAAGTTTCTCCTCTGAGTTTAAGTCATGTTGTACCTGCTCTAAAAGTTTGTACCAAAAACACTCCCTTATATGTTTCTCTCAAAGTTTCACTTAACTTTCAACATAAACTCTTGACTAAATTTCCTTGTAAATTAGAAAATATAAATAAAGAAAACTAGTTTAAATCATCCACTTGTGGTCAAATACTCCTAAAAAGCAAATTTGGAAAAGAAACAAAAAAGAAATAAAATTAAAGGAGAATGAAAAATAAAACTAAAAGAGAGGAAATTGAGTTCGATGAAACATAATTAGATCTAATTAGGCTAACCTTAACTGCATTATAATCTGCCTTGTTTTCCATTTCTAGGTTTCCTATGCAGTGAATCAAGTCATTCCAAGAGTTGCTTGCTTTCCTTGTGCTTAGTAACCTTTGTATTCTATTCTAGATGCTCGATGTGCAATTGCATTTTACCATAACAAGGTCCAGAGGTTCCAGATTATGGCTACATATTTCACATACCAATAAATCAATTGGAAATTTGATCCTATCCTTGTGAGGAGTTTCCCTACTAGCCCCATCCATAGTATAAAAGCATAGGAAGGGATAATATCATAATCCCAAACTATAGCTTTCCACCTCACTTTATTATTGGGTTCCTTTTAGAAGAAAACTCTACAAGCTTTGAAGTTAAATGCTTTAAAAGCCCCTGCAGTCCACAAAACTTCATCCTAATCTGTATCCTAGCATGTTGCCAAATATTCTGCTATGATTTCGGCATTTCTGTTGTTATGGTAAGGTTAACCTGTTAACCTTAGTTCTTGGTCTTACCACCTGCTTCAAGTGTGGATCTCCTTATCTTTGTATAGAGGTCTTTTAATGTGCCAATTCTAAAACCAAAAAATTATGTTTTTACCATTTCCAATCTTGTGGAATATCAAGTCTTGCATCCACTATCTGGTCTTTAGTATTTGTTTGAAGTTCCATGACATATTCTGCTTTATTTCCAAATTCTATATGTTGTTCACTTTTATGAAGACAATGTGGATCCACTTTACCCATAGATCATGTTTCTTGCTACATAGCCTCCGCAAGTTCTTTTCTAGGATGACTTTATTTAACAATCTAGCTAAGTTTATTCCCAACCCACCTTGATTCTTAGGTTTGCATATCATATCCCATCTGATTTATTTATCTGACTTATTTAATCTATCTCCTTCAATAAACTTTTTGGAAGTGATCAATAACTGATCCAATAGGTAGCTAAGTTACTTAGAATTGTCTTAACCAGTTGTAATCTTCCCCCATAGCTTAGATGTTTGTTGCACAAGTGATTGATTCTTCCATTAAATAAGTCCATAAATAATCTATAATATGAGATAGTATTTCCTGTTTTGAGAAATCGACGCTCCAAAGTACCTAATAAAAATGTTTCCTTCTTTCAGCCCCTTCTCCACAACTTTAAAAGCAACTTCTATTATGCAATTTGAAGACAGGCATAATTAACTTTGGCTAGGGTTGCTTTTCATCCCTAACATGAACCATAGATTGTTTGAACAAGTTGATTGATTACTTTTAGCTCTACAAAATAGTAGCATGTCATCCACAAAAGCTAGGTGAGTAACTTTGTTACCTTTACATTTGTGATGGTATTGTATAATCTATTTTCCACATACTTAGCAATGATGATTGAGAGGATGCAAAACACAAGTAGGTAAGGGGATAGGGGATCCATTTGCCTCAATCCTCTCTTGGCTTTTATAAACTTGGTGGGTTCTTCATTTATTAATATAGCAAGAGATGTACTAGATATATAGACTTCGATCCATTTCCTAAATAAGGGAGGATAGCTAGCTACTTTTGAAATGTTGAGAATGAAGATCCAATTGTCTAAGTCATAAGCTTTATCCAAATCTATCTTTATAGTGTATTTCTTCAATTTAGTCTTATTGTTATAGCCTTTAAGGATCTCATAACAAAATAAAATGTTAGTGCCTATTGATCTTCCACTGATGAATACATTTTGTACACGATCAATTATTTTCCCTAATCTCTTTTTTGTTCTATTTGCAATTATCTTTATGATGATTTTTTAGAGTAATTGCAGCAAGCAACAGGCTTAAATTGTTCCAACTTTTAAGCGTTGGGTTGTTTAGGAACCAGGCTAATAAAGACCTTATTTCATTCTTTCAAGATAGTTCCTTTCAAGAAAACACTCCTTCACTGCTTCTGTAACTTCCTCCCCTAGAATGTCCCTTTTTTTGGAAAAATTTCCCATTGTAGCCATTTAGACCAAGATATTGGTCAGGATTTATAGAGATTAATGCTTCTTTGATCTCTTCTCTAATTATTTCCTTGATAATTTCTTCCTTTTCCTCATTTGACATCTGTTTAATTCTCCTTAAAACATTTTCTAGAATGACCTCAAATCAACGTTGATTTCTATCTTAGCATGTTGTTAGTCTGTTCTAGAGCCTTATTATAGTTGCTGATTAAGTCTGCTTCCTCTTTTCTTAATTGTTTGTCCTCAGGTCTTTCCAGCACTCTCTTTTAGCATCTATATAGTTCCTCTAATGCTTTTGTCATTCCCTCTTATTCAGGAATTATGTTTTCCTTAGTAAGAGACTTCAAACTTTGTTTCATTGCTTTAGCATGATATTTAGCCTATATCCCTTAGTTCCTACAATCCCTATGCTCATTGCCTCCTTTAATATTCTCATGAATTTAGAGCTATCCATTAAATGGTTGAACACCTTGAAAGGGGCTCAGCTCGTCTTTCATCTTTATAGATGGTTAGATGTAACACCCCATTACCCTAGGGCACGTGCCGGAACGCCCGTAGGTCATTCCGACACATATCCTAAAATAACGGAGCGCTACGTGCAATTATTATAAAACTCCTATGGCATCACATACATTAAAAGAATAATAACCAGTAAATGTAATTCACAAAATTTTTAAAACCAA
>JANZXR010000007.1:15101413-15120337 GCA_027575705.1 Erythroxylum echinodendron
CCGTCGGCAAATTTGCCGACTGTACGATGCCAAATTTACATACGGCTATACTGTACCTGTCGGTAAATTTAGCGACGAAATAAGTTGGACGGTCGGCAACGTTTCCGTTGATTTTACCGACGGACATACTATTCGGTCGGTAATTTTACCGACGGTAAGAAGGGTTTCGTCGGTAAATTTAGCTACGGCCGAATCACCGACGTTTTCTTCCGTCGGTAAATATATTTACCGACGGTATATTATCTTTTTCCGTCGGTAATTGCCGTATGTAATTCACTATTTTCTTGTAGTGAAGTGTAAATCTACTTTTATGTATCACTAAAGCTTACCTAACCATATATGTTTCGGTTTATTTAATAAGCATTAGTTCAAAGAGCAATTTTTATAGACATGGCATATCATGATTGGCCCTGTCTGGGCCACGGGTCCAACCAATTTAGGCCAAAAATGAAACTGCTCGATCAGTTATTGTCATCTCTACTTGTACCTTTTAATTAGATAGGCGATCTGATGTTTATCTAATAACTGCCAATTTTAGTTATAAAACATAAGGATGCTATAATATTCGAAGGAGATCACTTATTCTCATTATTTTATTTCTATCGTGGTTCATAAAAATCTATCATCTTAATAAATAGAATCACAAAAATTGAAAGACCGGATCGAAATAGACACACACCAAAATTAGAAGAGAAGATCTTGCTTCATAATATACTGCCACGTTTTACATCTTGAGTGGATGGGTGTATAGTCAATGTGAAACTGCATGCATCACAGAATTAGAAAGACGACACCAAATCTTTGCATTAAACACAATCATAGTACTGAGTGAAGGACACGTGTCGAGTGAGCTTACCTTTGATACCGGCAGTCATATGTTTGTTTCCTTTTTTAAACGTGTCCAATTTGTGGGTGGCTGAAGTGGGGAGCCCTTTTTCCTGTTTTTCTTGATTCGAAGTGTTTGACTTCACTTTTGTCGTTATTACACCATGTGTGAGTAATAAATTTTGCAGTCATATGCCAAAATTTTCCTCAAGATGTACCAAAAGGGTAGGGTTTGGGATGGTCGGGTCGGAATCAAACCTGACCTAACCCTCTTTGAATGCAATCTGAATTCATTTGAACTAAAATTAAAAAGAAATTGTTTTCATATAATTAATTAAAATAACATTTTTATTATTTTTTAAATTTATAAAATAAAATAATATCATTTTAATTGCTCGATTTGAGTTAAATTAAAGGAGCCGTTTGATTCTACTTTTACTTTTCAGTTATAGTTTTTAATTTTAATTTTTTGTTTACGTTTTTCTTTCAAATAAAAATAAAAAACTGCTTGATTGTTAATGTTAATGTATTTATATTTTTATCACTGATAATAATTACATATTAGATAAAACCTAAAGATAAATTATTTTTAATTAAATTAATTTATTTAATCTCTTATATAATATTTATTAACAAATTATTAATAAAATTATGTAATTTTAATAAAATAAATAATTTAAAAGTTAAAAATATGTTTATAAATTAATATTTATTTGAAATATATTTTAGTTATTAAATCAAATTTTATTTGAATCTTTTTATATTTTAAATATAAATTTAATTATATTTATTAATAATTATTAAAATTTAATTACGTATAATTCAATTATAAAAGTTAAATAAAATTAAATTATTCATAATTTTTATTAATAATTAAATAATTAAATAATATATATTTAAATAATATTAATTCAGATTATAAAAAAAAGGAAATAAAAACTATTTTTTAAAATTTTCATAATTTTTAAAAATTGAAAGAAACTAAAATAAAAGGCAGTAAATAAAAACTCAAATAAACATTTTTTATTGAATTTAAAAACAAAAGCAAAAAATAAAAAAATGAAAACAAACACCCCCAAATTTGACTAATGTCCTATTAATTTTAGACTTGGACACCGTTCTCTAGGTCACTAGCATCAAGATCAAAAGACAACAGGTTGGCTACTAGACTTGCTTAAATCTTGGCTATTGCTCGGCACTATCACTTGAGTTCCGAGCATAAATGTAGTCTCTGACTTTTATTATTACACTTTTATTTGGCTACAACACGATTTTCGGAGTTAAGGTTCAAAAGAAAAGGGGGATTTCTTGGGTTCGGGAGTGAAAATTATGGCCAAAGCAGTGTTTTTTTATCTTATGATTATAAAATAATATCATTTTTTATATTCTTATAATTTGAATAATTATAAATTTGAGAAATATTTTAAATAAAATTTAATTTTTAGATAACCGCATTAGGATGCCTGATCACCTAAGTTATCTTGCCGAAATGTTACGTGTAACAAGATAAGAGTTCTGATATTATAATTAGATTTTATGATGCAAATAGTACTCTTTTGTGAATCGTAAAGTGCAATACTAAATATGACAATAGGGACTAAATTAGACCTTTTACAAAAAGTTTGGAGACGATTCGTACCATTAGCCAAAATTATCATCTGCAAAGTGATATAGAACATATTCTTTATCATTCTCATCTCTTCTTTTCTTTAGATTTTTCTCTTCTTTTTGTTTGAGTTTAACTAGAATTAACTTCATTTCCTATAATATTAATTCACACGTATACTCTCTTGAGCTAACTTCTATTGATTTATTCTTAGTTATGTAAATTTTTACATAACTAAGAATAAAATATATTTATATCGATAAATATATTTTAACATAATAAAATATATTTATATCGATAATAAAATACAAACAAAATTATGAGGTACTATAGAACTTTTTAACAAGATAGTATATTTGCAAAGTGATAAATAAGTTATAATGTATATGTTATGGAAGTTACCTAAGAACGTTGCTTCTTGCTTGTAAATTGGTGTTTAACACTCTAAATTTTTTGTTCAAGATTTGTTTCCTTTGTTGAGTATTTCTACTTTGTTCATTAGAAAAATGCTTTTGAATACTCAACATTAATCAATATCAAAACTTATGATGATTAGTCACATGGTGCCTTTGTTTGAACAATTTATAGTAACTATTTATTCTTGATGACTAAACTTCGTATGCACATTGATAGAATGAATTAAAATAATGCTTACACACATAGAAGCACAATGTTATTTGCCAGGCAACTTAGATGCTAATGGTTGGACATAGATTCTTATTAATAGGAACATCTTGTTATTAATCCAATTGTATAAGTTTGTTTAGATTTTGCCCATAGTCCATTAAATATGTTGGAGAATCGGAACCCTCCCTTATATAAAAACTCTAAGGCTATTCACTTTTAATGGAAGTTGTCATAAAAAAATTGTATTTTTATAAGATTGAACATTTATGTTTGTCAACTTTATTTTTATTTGCATTTGTATAAATATTTCGTGAGACACTTTTATTGCTCTTGTCAGTCACGTTTAATTATTTTTAACTGATGAAAGCTTTGAATAATTTGAATTATTTAAACAATCGAAAGGATGAGATATGGAATAATGTAATAGAGTTACATTTAATCTTATTGTAAGTTGAAGAATTGAAGAATGAAAATGGAATAACTATTACATTTTCCAAATCTTATTTAAAGAATATTACGATTAGTATTCAAACAAAATTCAATAAAGAATATGTTAATACTTGGTTGAAGAACAATTATAATAGATTGAGAGTTGATTAAAGAATTTCAACAATTTTTTCAGAGAATACTTATCCTATTAATTATGTGTTTCCTTCCCTATTCCTCTTCGTGGATTCACTTTCTTAAATTATACATTTCACTTTTAGTATTTGGTATTTAGTTCCTAAATATGGTTGAAATTGCATATACCAAATTTCATAATATTTAGACTTAAGTTTTGAAATTTATGATTGGACAATGATATTAGTTTAACGAGATGTATGTTATTTTCTTTTTTATGACATGTTATGGTTATTTTACAAGGGACATAAGTGAAGATAGAGATTTCAATAAAAGGTTTAAGAAATTTTTTTTCAAAAGCTCAATTTTCTTTTTTCAAGTTCAATTACAGTAAAAAATAGTTAAGAATTAGATTTAATTGGGCTCACACACCCATTATGAATATCTTTTTATTTGTTTTTTTAATTTGAATTCTTAGGTCCATTAGTTTAGTTTGGTTCCACTTAAGTCTTTAGGTCTTTATGACCTTTAAATTTCTTTTAAACAATGAATGATTGTTCCATTTCATTTTCCTTTAAATAGGTCAATCCAAAAAGTTTGTTCATTTTTAATTATTTTTTCCTTCTGAATAACCTGATTCATTAAATTCCTTTTACAAGTCTTATTATTTTATTTTTATTCTTTAAAATAAAAAAAACTTACATCATGTCTACTAATATTATTAGGAAGTTCCTTTTATTTCTCTCATTATTTGCATTCACCCCCCTTTTAAAGAGAAAATTCAAGTTTATTACATTCAAAGACCTATGTCGTCTAGAAATTTTTATTATTTTGATTTAAGCCTTAGATGAAACTACCAACCATAAGTATTCATTCACATTTTTTAAATTTTATTTCAAGTGTTAAATATCAATTCAAATATATTATTTGAACCATATGTAAAACAATAATCTCCTAGGCATTCAACAATCTGTTTTATTTTCTTTATTTAGCCTACTTTTACTCACTTTACACTTCAGTTCATTTTCTTTCAAAAAGTCTCCAAATTTACAAAACACTCTTTTTAGACCTTGACATTTGCTTAGGAAAATAAAATAGGATATCTAATATCTTCCATATTTTATACTTCAACCCTGAACTTAATTTTTCTTGCAAGGAATTTTTTAGTGCCTTTCTTTTTAGGTTTTTCCCGATTTCTTTAATAGAGTAGAGTGGCGATTATATTAAAATTTTAATTTAATTTATAGTCCTATCTATGTTAAAGGTATCCAAAAACATCAACCACAGTTATGTTATATGTTTTAGTGTTTAAGAATAGCTTTAGCATTTATATTTTAACATTTTAATAAATTATTAAATATTGATATTACAGATGCATGCTCCCTTTTTTAAATTTTAAATCAGATTTAGATGATGAAACATTCAACACAGTTTTAATTTCTGTAATGTAGAAGAGTACAATATTATTATTTACATAAGAAATTGTATAAAAACTTCTACTATATCATGTCATGGTTCAATATTAAAATTTTTTATTGAGAATCTTATAAGGATTAATGAAAACTTAAGAATGAGAACTTAATCCTTTTGAACTTATGTGATAACTTGAAAATTTTAGGAGACCTAAATATAACTAGCCATTTGATTATAAAGGAGTAAGTTATGATTTACTTTATAACGATATGTATAATGAGACAAGTAAAGTTGATATAAAGAGATTGCACCATTCAACCAGGAAAATTTCAAAGTATTTTTTTAAATATGTAGTTAATCAAGTCGTAAGAAGTCATTATTTTGCCATAAAAAAGTTATTACTCCACTAATAAATCTCATTAGATTCATTATAATTCAAAATACTTTTCATATTTTCAGGTATATTTGTTGTACTCCGTTTCCGGAGCCCAATATCAGACTTGGGATCACGGGGCTTGAGTGTGGAGGAGGGCTTAGAATTTGGAAATTTAAAACAAAATTCCTTCGGAAGCAAAGGCGGGCTTCGCCGCGACGAACCTATTGTAAATGCCTTGGAACCTTCGGGAATTTTACACAGTGACGAACATATTGAACTTTGCCGCGGCAAACCTGAAATTTTATTTTGGCCGTGACGAACATATATGAGTAAACCTCAATGACCTTTTGGGTAAATTACGCCACAACGAACTCTTGGCTTCACTGCAGCGAAAATCCCTGTAGACTGAACCCTTAACCCAAATGTCCTATCTTACTACATGAAAACTTAAAATCTTTCAACCACATTCATTTGTACAACCCAAAAACAAAAAAAATTGTTAAGAACCTAACCATAAACAAACTCTCAAAATCTTAATCTCATTTCCAAAAGCGAATACTTTGTAAAAACATATGGAGAATCATATACAAAACCAGCATATATTTCATTAATATCAAAAATAAGAGTTTTATGACGCTTTAGTGGACATTTCGAGCCCCCTTACAACATAATCCAAAATACAACATTTATAAAAAACTAGAATCACTCAAAATGCGACTAAAGCATTATTTTACAAAATCTAACTTCAAAAACTAACAAAACTTAACTGGAGTGATGCCTTGCTCTTGACTTACTCGATCTCACTTGAAAATGGGACGGAATTGGAAAGGGGTGAACTTAAAGCTCGTGGATAATAGGTTTATAATCGAGAAACAAGCAAAAGCCATTTTAAAAACTCATTGCCATTATACATTTTAGAAACTATAGTAATTTTGCATGAAAAATCACCAAATACTTATTTCTCAAAATTCTTATTTTATCAAACAGTTCATGAGCAATTGTAAATCATGTATGCATCAAACTTGCTAACATTTCAAAAACACATAAGCACATCAAAATGGTTTGGGTGAATCAATAAACATGACAAACTACACATTTCTGCTTAATGGACCTGTGTAGTCGTAAAACTTGACGTACTATTGCAATTCCCCATAGGGGTCTTACATAGACGTAAACATGAGGGAGTCCATGAAAGAGCTCCGTGTCACCAGCGGGCAGGCGGAAGAAGTCTTTTCTTAGTCAACGTGTACATGACAGTCTTGAATGGATTACACCAAACCCACATAACATGTAATTCATGAATCGAAAACAGTTTGCCCAAATGGCACCTTGTTGGAAACTTGTTTTTCATACACATGAGATATTTCAAAAAGAAACATTTTTGAAAACATGATTTCATAAACTTGCATCTTTTCAGAAAGAATCATTTTCAAAATGTGTTTATAAATCATCAATACAATCCATGTAGCAAACATATAACAATTTCACAATCTAACTAAGAAGCAAACAAATTATTGATAGATTATTATGGTAAAATTATTGAGATAGTTGAAATTGAGTTCCCTGCATTGCCAATAAAGCAAAGTGTGATATTTAAGTGTGACTAGTTTGATCCAACTCTAAATGTTGGTACAAAAGTGCATAACTGATACAGTCTATTTGAAATCAACAAGTGAAGAAGATTTTGACAATTTGAACCTTTCGTGCTAGCATGTAAGCTATCCAGGTGTATTATGTCCCTTTTCCTAGGTTAGGATGAGATAAGTCAGATTAGTTGGCCATTTGCAAAGTTAAACCTAGAAGTGTTTTTGAATAACATAGAAAAGGAGAACAGAGAATTAAAAGTGAAGGATTTCAGGAAGATATTTAAGAAATAAATGCATATATTACATATGACGAGAATGAACCTTTGAATGATCTAAATATTGAATATGTTGAAATTTCATCCAGAGAGGATGAGGAGGGCGAGAGATTTGAAGAGGAGCTTGGGTTTGATTCTAATTCTTTAGAAAAAGAAGATGATGATGATTTTGATTTTAATTTACATTTAAGTGTTGATAATGATTAATTTATGTTTGTAATAGAATATTGTATTCAACAAATCAATTATTGAATTTTCAATATCCTGTGTGAAATATTGAATTGAAATTGTTATATTTTTGGAATATTTAATCAAATATAAATTTCAGGTTGAAATATGCCACTGAAAAGAATATAGGATATGATGTGACCAAGGTTTAGACTACGATTTGGAGCCAGTTACTGTCCAGGTGAAGCATCACATTCTACAGTTACATCGAAATCAGATGCTGTACCTCCAGCTACTACACTTGTAGATGAGGCATCACTTTTATACCTGCTACTATACCATCCACCACCCCTATATTGACAGAGATATCAGGGGTAAACGATGCTAATAAAGGAAACGGCCTCCATCCTGGAGCTGAGGGAGCTAATGGAAGAACTTATATCGCAATTGTCAATAATATGTAAGTGAAAATACATGAAACACTATATTTTTATAATTAAATTATAGGTTTAAACTTTAAAAATGGTATAAAATTAATTGCTTTAATATTAGGTTGATTCTGTTTTGATCATGCTTAAGAAACATGGCATCCCAATTCAAGGAGAAGATTAATCTTGAGAGTTATATATGGAAGAATATCTCTCAGGCGACAAAGGAATTTTACTATTAGGAGTTTGAGGTACAAAAAATATGTTTTTTGTATTTTTAATTATTTTTATACATTAATTAGATAAATATTACATTATAAGTACTTATCGTATATTTTTCCTTTTGTTTCATAAAGAATTTTTTAGGATTCTAAATTTGACGCAGTCATTTATAAAGTATAGGAGAGACGAGCACGTACATATTATCGAGATTTTGTTGGTGTGATACACAAGATTGGTGTACGACCGTCTTATACTTCTAAATAATTATGGAGTTGTTGGCAGCAGTATTGGACATCACTAAGGCAATGTCCATTTTAGAGTATAATTCCATCAATAGATGTGGAGGACCGGGAGAGAGAGTTTTCTCGTACATACTGGAGGATCTATTACCACCACGAGCATGTAGAGAGATTTGTAAATATCTACACTTTACATTTATATTCTAATTTTTTCACTTTGGTGTATTTCAATTTAATTTAATATATGCATTATGAAGAATGATAATGTTATAAATGTCTGGTGCCATATATGGTTGTGTTGATGAGTTACTTTCTTGTTCAATAGGAGGTATATATCATAAACATAGTGAAAATTCTGCCAAAACTTTTATAAATTGTAGTTCACTTATAACATTTTATTCTGATGCAAGAAAAGTTTATAAGCACGAAGCCTATACCCGTAAGCTCTTTTTGCACACTCACACTAAGAAGCATGACAGTGTGACCTTCATCAACACCCAATGTAGAGAACTAAATGTATGTGAAATTTATGCTTTAATATTAATGCTTAATAATTATCACTTACTAAGATAAACATTATCTTCCGATAGGACCAAATACAAGAATGCATTCAACGATAGTCTCAGCATTCTGAAAATGTTGATGAGAGTCAAACCTATCTTCTTACAGTGGGTGGTAGGGACCGTCGTAGAAGGATATTCAACTTAGGTTCATTTGCGAACACATGTTATTCGCAATCTTCTACATCCAGTACAGCAGAATAAGTAGGCAGTCTGCACCTAATGAAGTCCATGAGCTTCAAAGCACAGTACAGACATTGGCAACTCAGTTGCAATAGTTAATGGAGTACACAGCTCAGCTCCGTAATGAGATGGATGACTTAAAAGGGAGGGGTAGTACTCATCGCAGCAGTTAGATCATGTGCAATCACCAAATGAATAGCGTACTTATAGTCATTTCATATGAATTAAATACTTATTATGTACAAAATTATTTTTTATTATCAATTAAGATAATTTTTACTTTATATCATCAATCAACTTTTTGTTTTAACAAATTAAATGTAGAAACAAATCAAATTATTCACAGATAAATATATAAATTATGCATCAACCATAAGACTATCAAATAAAATTCAAAGCAGGGAAAAATTAAAAAAATAGTTTTAGTAAATTTGACGACAGAAAAACAAAATTTTAGGTAAAATATATTCCATTTATCGATAGACAACCAATAAACATCGGTAATGTTGTCTTTAAGTTACCAATGGAATAATCTTGTTTGTCCATGAATTTACTTACGGACAGGATTTATGCATCGATAAATTTATCGACTGAAATAATATTTCCATCGCTAAACTTACTGACAGCATAAAATAACTGTCGATATATTCACCGATGGTAATATAAAATATCTGTCGGTAAATTTGCGACAAAAAATCTATGGTTCTTTGCAAATTATTATCTACGGTAGTTTTTTCGATGCCTTTGTCCGATGGTAAATTTCATCGCTAACATGGCTTACTAACGGAATGTGTGAGTTTTTCATCAATAATTTCCGTCGCTAAATTTCATTTTTCTTGTAATGATAGTGTACGAAGTTAAAAAGGAGATGTTGAAATTTGCAATCAATGAAATAAAGATAAAAACAAGAGCAAAAGAAGATTAAGACTCATCAACATCATTTTTCATTACATATTATTCTTTGTAATCTCATTTTGTTAATTTGATGATCCAAAAGGCTCACCATTTTTAAACATTTTATTTCACTTTATTGCAAGAGTCTTTACATTCATCAAGAGATATTGAAGCTTTTGTTTTTAATATCAAAGTCTTTTGATCTTTGAAATAATCTTTGGAATACTTCCTGGGAAGTATTTTTAATCATAAAGAGATCAATCAAAATGTGTTTGAACATTTAAAGGCGTTAAAATCATGTTTTTGAGGTGATTGGATAACTTATATAGATTAATGGTCAACTAATATAGGTTAAAGGTGTTAAACTTGAATATTGAGAGTTTACTATAACATTGATTGATGTATTGGTCAACCAATATGTTATATTGGTCTGTTAGTATCTTTTAATTACTAGTCGATTAGTGTTCCAACAGCTAATGAAGCTAAAGCTTTTAATACATACTAGTCGATGAGTATAATATGTTCAAATATATTTATTGTAACGGCTAGTTCTTGGCTCTGACAACTATTGTGGGCTCCAAAACATTATAAATAGGTGTTTTTTCATTGATTTAGCATCAAGTAGCATTAAGTGTCTGATACACACATTTCTAAGTTTTTTTTTTAATCCTTTGAGTATTCATTATCTCATTTCTAGAGCATGAGCCATTTTGTGATTATCAAAGTATCCAAGTTAGCAATTTTGAGTTTTAAGCTATTTTTAAGACTTGTGATCATTGTATTAGGTTTATCTAAAAGTGGTTTGGGGTTCTTTTATACCTTAAAGAGAGGTTGAAAATAGGTTCCTCTTTGCCAAAATAAAATATTGTACAAAGTTTATTCTTTGTCTTGAAAGAAAAATTATAATGAACATCTAAGATAAGTCTTAGGAGTGGACGTAGATAAAAATTATTTGTTGAACTATTATAAATTGGTTTACGTTTCTCTTTTCTTATTCTTTATTTTATTGCTTACAAACATAATTGAATTCATTTACTTTTATTTCATTCTTGCACTTTTGATAATTTGTGAACATTGTTTTATACGTTAGTATACTTCAATTCAAATCTTGAATTCATCCAATTCACTTGCCTCCTTCAGGATGCCATTAGAAAATAACAATAGTAATTATAACATAGTCTATTCGAAAAACAAAGTTTCAAATTTTACATCACGTCCCGCGTCAAGCCATGGGGTTATCCTTATAATGAATTAGCTTGCATTCTTTTGTTTGGTGTCATCTTAGTTGGTAACAGTGGCGTCTAATACTGAAAAAAGACATGATAAGAGCGAGGGGCGCCTCACCAGAGAAGGATATATAAAAGAAAATATCTAATGTCGACTAATAGAAAAACTATATCCCAACAGCTAGCTACTAGATAGGGACAATCACAAAAAGTTCAAGTTTTGACCCCTAAGTTAACCAACATAAGGCAAAAACAATCAACCATCAGCCATCAACCATGGAAGGACTGCAATAGAGGAACAGAAGCAAGGCCATATCCAGCATCATGTCCAGAGAATTTGCATGTGAAATACAAGCAAATTACATGTTTTGGCAACAATACTGAACGAGGGATGAGAAAATTATATATATATATATATTTAACACTAAATACAGTGCAAACACGCTTGTTTCATTCAACAAGTTTTAAAACTTATTTAACACTAATTTATTCTATATGATCTTGTCTTAATGCTTTTCCACCTTGAAACAATAGTTTTCTTATCCAGTTAGTATAAAAAATCAAATTTACTAAACCTTAGGGAACAATCTCAAATTGAGGAAAGGAAGCATAGAGGTGACTAAATAGACATCGTACGTACCTTGGAAACGGAAGTGAACGATGGTTATTAGATATCCTTGTAATAAGAAGTTGACACGTGCCCAACTGAAAAGCTCTCTTTGGTGGTTGCTCTTGACCTCAAGTAGAAGTAGACATGACAATGTTACACAGTAAAAAATCAGTGAAAAAAAGCTAATAATATAAAGTAACAACAAAAAGCGAGAGATAAAAGAAACACTAACTCGATTCATATTATATGCTATTTACATAAGGAAAAATGCATATTTGAAGTAACGTCATTGTGGTCATGGATCGGTGTGTATGGAGAGAAAAGGTGAAAAACCTGGACAATTATGGTCGTATACTGAGCAAAGGTCCTCCATGAAATGACATGAAGATAGATATATACACTGTACTGTATACATAATATACATACACTAAAAATCTAATACGTAGGAAACGACACTTATTCCCAGGGTTTCCATTTCTTTCTTTGCACATGTTCACTTTATCTGTTTTAGGAGCCTTTGTAACAGTGCCCTTTCAGAAGTTTGTAAAGCTCCTAACCAAGAAAAGAAGAGTGGTTGAGAGAGAGAGAGACTGTACTTTGTGTTGTGGTCGTGTGAATGTTCGCGTGGATTTGGTTAACATAGCGAGAGAAAAATGGGAAGAGGGAGAGTTGAGTTGAAGAGAATCGAGAACAAAGTCAACAGGCAGGTTACATTTGCTAAGAGAAGAAATGGGTTACTTAAGAAAGCTTATGAACTGTCTGTTCTCTGTGATGCTGAAGTTGGTCTCATTATCTTCTCTAATCGTGGAAAGCTCTATGAGTTTTGTAGCAGTTATAGGTATTGTATATATCTTGATCTCTCTTTCTCTGTAAGTTTATATATGTGGCCGATGATAGGTTCATATACACCTTAACTGAGTTCACGGATGTTTATGTTTTATATGGGTATATCCAAGATCTGTGTGTTTTGACAACCTATTTGTTACTAGGAGCTACTGAGGGTTTTGGTCGTTTTCATGATCTAAGGAATGTTCCATTCAAATTTTCTTGAATAGGGAGGTACAGAGCTGAAAGTACAGATTTATTTTTGTTTTGATTCACTTGAAGGTTTGAGTTTCTTACTGCCATTTATGAAGACCTAGTACTTCTTTTTTTTTTTTTCCGTTCTAAATTTATAATTGTCTTATTTTGCAAATAAGTAAGGTTGGAAAACATGTTCCACCACTTGTTAATCCCTCTACAGAGAAAAACTTATATGGTTATATAGTTCATCTTTGCTTCTCTCCAAAGAGTAGCTTTATAATTTACAGACAACCAGTTGATCATTAAGTGGTTCGTAGGTCGTACTAATTACCTCATAAGGTTCTGGTTACTCCTGTCAAAGTAATGTCCAAGGTTATTAAACAGAGGTCACTGTTAAGATTCGGTGCAGGCGATGTGATGGTTTGCAGGCTTACATCTGTTGGATTTTGAGGGTGCAGCCACAAAACTGTTTCAAAGAGTGAGGCCACAGAGAGAGAGAGAGAGGCGCTGATGTTTGTGCTTCTCAAAAGCTTCAAAACATGGCGAAATGTGTTTATGATTATAACTGGATTTTAAAAGGACTGACCTTTCTTATTCTGGTTTTTGTTGGTTTCTTTCTACTCTCTTTAACAAAAACTTTATTCTGAATTGAATGATGAAAAACACTGAAGAAGTGCAACCTGGAGCTAAAAATTCAACTTACAGAAACCAAAAAGTTGGCATAAGAAGGAAAACTTTTAATAGCCTATTATATATTAAGTTAAAGCATATGCTCTACTGGTTTGGCTATTTCAATTTCTTGAAGGTTTGAACACTTAGCTGAGCTGCCAAACTCTGTCTGTCGACTGTACTTCGCATTTTGCTCTTATTTCTTTTTAATTTTTGGTCTATACTGTCCCGCTTCTGCTGTTAGCTTAAATAGATTCCTACTTTTTACTTAGCAGAAAGGAAAAGAAGAAGAAACATTATCTATCTACTCTAGTTATCCACTTTAGAAACATATAACAATAAACTTACTTCAACTTGGAAATCCTGATTTGTCACAACCCTCACCGTGATTACCCTTTTCCTCTCAGGCCCTGAATCACACTGGAGAGTGTAGAAATTTTATATATTAAAAGGAATCTAGGATTATTTAATAGTATTTTTATTTTCCCCTTAATTAGATTGATATATTAATAATATAAGGGTATTAAGAATGCATGAATTAAAAGACATTGATGATTTAATTGTGAAATCTATGAAATTTTATCTCAAGTTATCTATTCATATTAAATGGCTATATCTTAACTTTTTAAATACTAACTCTCCATACTATACGTGGTACGTTAATCTCAACATTTCATTAGCTTCTTATGACATGATTAGTAATTACACCGCATGAACTCATGATTACAACCTATTTAATGTGGCCACAAAATATTGGGCGGGGAAGGAAACTTTTGCAGTATTTGGCCTAGCGGATCATCTTTGTTGATATTCACTCTTTCCTTGCTTGTCTCTTAGCATGATTAAGACTCTTGAGAGGTACCAGAATTGCAGTTATGGCGCTCTGGAAGCCAGCAGACCAGCGAGTCAACTACAGGTATTTAGTTTGGTAATTCAGTTAAATTGTTTGCTTTACTTTGCTAGATTCCTTAAAAGAAGGAAACAACCAAAAAAAAAAAAGCTTCAATGCTTGTTCATTTTTAACATACATTGCAGAAGGTTATAATGCTGTTATTACTGGGAAACACGTAGTTCAAATGTTGTTATCTGCTAATTCATTCCGTTTTTTCTGAATCATTTACGGTTAGTTCTATATAATATGTCAAGATTCAGGGTTAAGTGTAATTCTACAAAATTAATGATTCATTTGACATATTGAAGCAGCACAGCTACGAGGAATATCTGAAGCTCAAAGCTAGAGTGGAGGTCCTACAGACATCTCAGAGGTAAACTCCCTCCATGTCCCTATGCCACTGAAATCCTGAAGCTGTATTAGCTAATCAACATTGGATTTGCAATGTGATCATGTAACAGTTAGTTGATCCTTTGTTTTGAACAGGAATTTCCTTGGGGAGGAATTGGGACCCTTGAATTCAAAGGAGCTTGAGCAGCTTGAGCATCAACTAGAGGCATCTTTGAAGCAGATTAGGTCAACAAAGGTACTCATCTCCTAGAATATATTGTTATATGCACTGAAAATCCCAGTCCTTTAACTAGATTCAGAAGCGTCTGCTTTAGCTGAAGTAGGATTTTCAGACATTTTATCTACTGAAACAAATTCTAGTTATATCTTGGAAATTAACTAATAACATATAAAGTGGAGAAATGCCTTTTTTACATGGTAGGGACATAATTTTCTGTTCTTTCCATATTTGAGTACTTGATAGAACTATTCTGGGATGGAATGCTATAAAATCCAATGTTCACGGATTATTCTTAAATTGAAATATATAGTTTCTTGAAAATCTCTTCAAGCCCTATATTTAGTTACATTTGGCAATAATAACTCGGAGAATAAATAAAAAGTTTCCTGATTAAATTCAATTTTGCTAAGTCTAATATATAACTAAGCATCCTCTATAAATAGCCCACATCCCTATTAAACATTCGATTAATTCAGCAATTCTTAAGAATATTAATATCTTAAAAGATGATTAGAGATGCTTACATCATTCAATATTCAAGAAAGAAATTTAGGAATACCGCGCACCGCAATCTCCAGTAGTGTTTGCCCTTATAGTTGTGTACTTTGTTTAACATACAGAGGCAGGAAAATATACTACTTAACAACTCACATTTACTCTTCCCTGCCGTACTTTGCAGACCCAATTTATGCTTGATCAACTTGCTGATCTTCATAACAGGGTAGGTCTCGCTATGCATGTCTGTTATATAAGTGCAAATTTACCTTTTTCTTCCCCTTAGATGTATACGCCATGTCCGTTCTTGAATCATAATTTTACATTCTTATTGGAGCAGGAACAACTCCTACTCGAAACCAATAAGGCTTTGAGGAGAAAGGTATTAGTAGTTTCCACTTCAATCACATGTGTTTCAAGTTACTTTTTTTTTGTTTGTTACGCTTTTGTTGTGATAAATAGTAGCAGTAGGAATATCTGTCCCTTTACAAAAGTTTAAGGTAACACTAATGCATATGCATGGATCGAGGATTTGTGCACGATTTATGTGTATATATTTAGGTTTTCTGTAGTTGCAATTCTCAAAATAAATTTTGCGGTACCCTTTTTTTAGTTCATCAAAAAGGATAATTTTGTCTTAGTTTCCATCAGTTTGAAGAAACAAATACACCAATTCCAGTTCGACTAGCATGGGAAGCAGGAGGACATAACATTCCATGTACCCGTCTTCCAAGTCAATCAGAAGGCTTCTTCCATCCATTAGGAGGAAACTCCACTCTGCAAATTGGGTACTCGCCATGATAAAACCCTTAACATTCGAGGTTTCCAGTTTTGTTTTTTTTTTCTTGATGATATTGGATTTGGTTGAAGATTCAAATTTTTCATTTGGTGCAGATACAATCCTGTGGTTGAAGACGATGTTAATGTTAATGGCAATCCTCAAAATGTCAATGGCTACATTCCCGGGTGGATGCTCTAAATTGAGGTTTTTTTTTTTTTTATCCACTGGAATTTATCTCACTGCTTATTTCCTCTCTTTCATTTATTTTTCTTTTCCTCTTTTTTTTTTTTGATGTGCTTTGTATTGTAATGTCAAGCTTTATATTATGTTCGAAGACAATAAGCGCATGCTTCTACTATGCAGTGATTAGAAAAAGGAAATGACGGCTACTGTTCCCAACATATGGGATTTAATGTACGGCTTCCATGGTTTTGTTTGTAAATAAAATTCTGAAATCTCTGTGATAAGTGTTTCAAGCATTCAGTAAAGCATAAAAATACTGTAAAGAAGTGAATGTTGATTGAAGTCTCTCCATTCAATAATTATTTTCCTTTTTTTCTTTTTTTATATTTTTTGTTTATTTTTTTCATAGGGGAATCAAACTCAACATTTACTTTTTTTTTAAAACTTGTATGGGCTAATTTGAGATTGCTTTTTACTAATTTCTAACATTTTAAACTAATTTTCGAAGGAACCTCATGGTCTCTAATCGGTTATGTAATTTTATATTTTGGGAACATTAAAATTACGTAGGACTCAAAGTTTCAAAGGATTAAGTTTAATGGTTGATTGAGTACATTCTCCACATCAATTTTATGAAATTTAAATTTCTTTTAGATAAGGGGGTGAAATTTATTTCCTTTATTTTTTAATATATTATGGATCTATTACCAATTTTAAATACTATTTTATTGTACAATATATATATATATATATATATATATACCTTTCTTTGTAATTTGATTTATTTTTAAAGAACTTTTATAGATTAATATTATTAAAAAAATATCTTTATACTTGATTCAATAATTCTTATAATTTTTGTTAAATTTTTTGACGTGACTGATAAGGAACATATAATTATATATAATTAATTTTCGTCAAATCTTTTTCAAAAAATTAAGTAAAATTTATAACACTATAAAAATAAGTATGAAAAGCTTTTAATATTAAATTACAAGATTTTAAAAAATAAATAAAATTATATAAGAATTGTTGTATATGCTTTATATTTTAATTATATCCAACAAATACACTTAAAGTCGGCCTTGTACCAAGCTTTCGCGCTACTGTGGTAGCAATAGGCAACTAGAGTTCAAGTTCTTAAAGAGAAGCAAAGTCATGCTTGACACTTACACACAACTTAATGAAATTTGTGTTTATGCTCAGAAATGAAACACCTAACAAAGGTCTTACACAATATATTATTTTTCACAAAAATAATACCATACACTTGAATATAGCGAGCATTAGGTCTCGATCTTTTGCATAAGCAAAGTGATAAGGATAACTAAAGTCCATATCTATTATAACCATCATTATTTGGTTTGTTATATATTATGTATCTAGATTGGTACTTATCCTATAGTTTAGATAGAAATTATCCAGACTTTTCCTATAGTTTTGCAAACTCTATATGCATCTTATGCTCATCATGAATGAAGCGTATTTGCCTTTCTAAATATCTTTTATATGGTATCAAAGCTTTTTATGATCTAACAACCTAAGAAGCTATAATGTCTACTGAGGGAACTTTTGCGTCTTCTTCTTCTTTTTCTTCATCAACTACTTCTCATATTTCAGCTCTTCCTTACATCACACATAGTTGTCTATCAACTTAAATTCTACCAATTATCTCATTTGGAAGGCACAACTTCCACCTCTTTTACATAGATTTAGCAAAATATGTTGATGGCACTTGAATAGCACCACCTCAACAAATTAATGATTAATCAAATCCAACTTATCTTGACTGGTATAAATAAGATCAATTATTTCTTAACTAGATCATTGGCTCTATCATGAGAGCCTTATTCCTCAAGTTGTTGGTGTTCCCATCTCTTATGTGACATGACAAAAATTAGCCAATACTTATGCTTGGGGTTCTAAGGGTACGAACCATTAAAGCACAATTCTTTAAGCTAACAAAGGAACATAGTGAATCTATTGCTCAGTACACTTAACCAGCAAAAGGAATGTTTGATCAGTTGGCAGCACTTAACAATCCTATTATGGAGGATGATTTGGTTCAGGTTTTTGTTAATGCCTTGGGTCTAGCATATAGACCCTTTGATTGGTCTCTTGAAAATTGTTTAGATGCCATTCTTTTGAAGATTTATATGGATTATTGCTTAGTGAAAAGGAGAATCCTGTTATTGAAATAGATGCAAAGCCACTTATACAACCTACAACTCAATATGTGCATTCAACTGTCAGAGGATATTCATCTATTGGTAAAGGAAGAAATCAAATGATGACACATGGTAGAGGATACTCCAATGTTAGTACCTTTTTTGGTGGAAATTTTTTATCTCCATATGAGCTTCCTCACAATTCTTGCATAACTGGCAATTTGGTGGACAATATTTATCTTCATAATTGTAACATCCCCTCACCCATAGGAAGGGTATATTGGTAAATTGCCATGAATAGGAGTGTATAAATGAATAGTGACATATGCATGCATTCATATAT
>JANZXR010000007.1:15121202-15137473 GCA_027575705.1 Erythroxylum echinodendron
TCACTACCAAAATCACCAAATCACAAATATGAACTTCTCCACATTTCTCATTTATTAGTTCTAGTTTTCTAAGAAAAGTTCAGAGTCCAACATTCACCGACAAAACGTCACCCACAACAGGCTTATAGGGGTAGCTACTAGGAAGGTAAAACCCATATCTGCATTAAAAAACCAAACAAAACGCTATGAACAAGATCATAAAATGAGTAAAAGACTCCATCTTTGAAGAGTTCCTGACATATTAGAGTCAAATCTGGGAGACCTAGATCGTAAAACTAACGAAAAAGCAAGTATTTAATGATAAATCAATAGCCCAGAAAGAATTTCCAAAAGAAAAATGGAAAGAACTGACCTTGTATGCCAAAATAAGCAGAAAATGAGATGCAAACACACAAAGTAGTGTCTCTATACGAAAGAAACACAAATATCTCACGAAGAAATGAAAATCTCATTAATGATCTTCTGCATATAAAGAGGAAAGAAACACAAAGATCTTACGAAAATGACGATCAACGTACCCATGGTAGCAATCTTTTGTTAAAAGCGCTCAACAATGGGAGTAGCAGCACGACTCTGGGTGAGAAGACTGCTCGGAAAGCGCCAATCTACACAGTGGCTTCAGTGGGGGACAGAGTAGCAGAGTGATCGAACGGCGGAGGCGAAGCTGAGAGATCGACCCTGGTCGGTGACGGTGAACTTTCGAACGGCATAGGCAAAGTTGGAGATAGTAGCTTCAGCTTTAGTTTGAAAAAGTAAATAAGAAAATAATTTAATAGAGCCATTTCTCCTAATAAATAAAACTAAAATCATCCCACATATGACCAAACCATTAAAAAAGCTATTCCTAAACCCAATTTCATCATTTTTTTCTCTTTATAACTCTCCGCCAGATGTTCGATTTTCAGACAACCGATTTGACCCACACCCTGGGTCGTAGTAGTTAGAGGGATCATAGAAAACCTAAAAAATTTTGTGTTTTGTCTTAGTATTAGATGATGCTAAGTATTAGATGATACATTTTCATAAAAATTGTCTTAGTATTAGATGATGCATTTTCATAAGTAAAACTATTATTATGCCTATTCTTAAAGTTTTGTTCAAGCATATTATTTAATTTTTCACTTTCTATAATGAACTCAGACAATGATTCTTTGAGAAATTGATCTCCTTCTTCAATGTGTAATGTAAAAAATTATCCACTTTATAGTCAATAGCAACCATACTCTAAGATCCGATCTTATCATGCATATCATATTTCAATTTTCTTATTTTCAATTATAAATGTATCTAAGGACTTTTTAACCTCTTTATCCTTGAAAGATAAGTTCTTCCTTTTTAAGCTCATCATTCATATGCATTCAATAAGTTCTTTATAAGCAAAGTCATCTCCATTATCATCACAATCATTATTATTCAAAAAGTTTGAAATAAGAAATATTTCATCATTATTTGTCATAAAGCATATGTGAGTCATCACATTATCATCCAAGTCTCTACTTTTGGAATCATTTATATCATCTTATGTGATTTTTTAGTACTCTCTTCTTCCTTTAGTATTTCTCCTTCTTTTCACCTCATTCTTAATTGTCATTTAGATCCTTATCAAGTTCATCATGAGTTATATTGATATCATTAACACCAATATCAATATGAGAGATGTTAACATATGTAAGATCAAGTATGTACGTAATATTATGAACATTTTGACACAATAAAACTTTGAAAAGCACATTTTCATCTAATGTGAAGAATAAATCTACATTGACTTAATATTTAATGAAATAATTATATTTTCATTCTCATTTCACTTTATCGTCTCTATAATCTCCTATAAATCAAAATCTCCAGTTTTAAGAAAGAATTTCATCCTAATTGTCCAAAACAGGCAATCATTTCTATTGAAAAATAGAGCAATATTAATGTCCCGGACCTTTAGCTAAAAAAATGAATCAAATTGTGACATAATGAATTTTACTCAAATTTCAATAGAAATCTATATACAATGAATGAGATCCACTTTAAAATCAATTATTATTCCTTGAACAACACAAGAAAAGGAAGTGAATTATATGTTATTTTATCATATTTGTAAACTAACAAAAGAATTATAATGAATGATTAGAATAAATTCATATAAGATAATTACAAAGTAATTCCAATAATAATTTAAGAGAGTAGGAAAACAGAGATAAATTTAGTTTATATTTGTTCAATAAACATCTTTTGGCCTACACCCACTCCCTAGGCTTCACTTGGAAATTCTTTTTCTTCTTCCTTCAACGAGTAAAGAGCAATCCTTCATACAACATCTTTGATCATCTTTCTTTTCCATAAGTAAAGAGATATCTTTACAATCATTTTGTTTTACCATGAGTCTAGAGTAACATTTTACAAAACTTAATTAAGGCTAAAAGGAACCCTTATAATTTAAATTCCAAGCAATTTTCATAATTATAATAATTATACAACTCAAAGTTCCTTCTCTTACTTACACTAATGAACAAAGGTCTAATATGTTTGATATAATGCACATATGCACTTAGTAGCCTCTTAAGACTCTTAATAACTCTCTAGTATGTCCAACCTTACTCTTACAACTCATATATTGTCTATTCATACTCAAAACAACTTAAAACTCTTAAGACTCTTAACAACTCTCTAATATGTCCAACCTTACTTTTACAACTCATATATTGTCTATTTATAGTCAAAATAACCTAAAATAGTTGTTAAAAATAAAAGCTAATTATTACACCATATGAACATAAACTCATGGTACATATTATTAAAAGACATCGGTTGACTACTCTATAATAATGGTTAACCATTCTATTCACAGTACTAACATTGGTTGTTTAAATCACCACATTGGTCAACAAAACTTCCTTAAACAACTTTTTCAAAAATTTTCAAAAATCAAAACATATTCCTTTGACAAAAAATTTCCAAAATTATTTCAGAAGTTCTTTAAAAGTATTTTAATGCATAAAGAGGTTTGTTTTTTACTTTTTAAAATTTTCTTTTGATTATGATAAAGTATATCCAAAATTTACTAAGTATAAATGATCACGTTACGATTGAACTCTTACTTTATTGAAACCAAGAAAAGATTATAAGAAGAATACAATAATTTGCTTAAATCTTATCACCTTTAATTCCTTCAAGAATACAATAATTTGCTTAAATCTTATCACCTTTAATTCCTTCTTGTTTTTAATTCATCATTTGAATTGTGTATGTGTTCCGGTTTGCTTATATTTTATAGCTTTTGATTGCTTAAGTTTTTCAATTAGCTCTTTTGCTCACTTTTTTCTTTCATTAAACTTGCTTATTTATATATTAACTTACTAATATTACCAATGAAAAAAATATTAATAATAATATATTTATTTTTAGCAAAGCCATAAATTAGAATCTTATTGAATATAACAAAAATCTTTCTTAACTAGTTAATTGTACGTTCTTTAGCAAGATAGTTGTTTCACTTTAGGTTATACTATATATCCCTTTTCTAAATTTTTTGGTTAGTCACCTCATTAGCTAACTCATTCTTCTCCTATCAAATACATTATTAAGTTTTAGTAATGTAAATATATATTATATTTTAAAATTTTGTACCTTTTAATTTAAAAAAATGTCACCAAAAACCAAAATATCATTCTAAAGTCATTTTTAATAACTTTTTTGTTTTCCTTAAAAGAATTAAATGGCGCGTGCTTAAAATTTGTTAAAGTCATAGTTGGGACAAAAAAATAAGAAAACTTATTTTCTATTTAATGGCCATTTCATCTAGGAAACAGATCCATCTATGTGTGATTCTAATTGTGAATGTTGGATGGGTGACAATTCTGATAATGATGATGAGGTTTATGTCCCTCGATAGCGAAAAGAGCCTAGTAGAAAGTCGAAATCTTCATGTCAACCACTAAGGAAGACCCAACCTAGGCATGATGAAGATGATGATTCGTGGCTTTGTATTGGTCTTAGTAATCCCAAACCTAGACTAAAGGATCTCTCTGAACTATTAAGGGCAGTTAGAAAAGAGCATTTGATGCAACCAAGAAGTTATGTGCCTTTAATTCCCAAGGAAAGTCCCAAACTAGTATCTTGTATGATGATGAGATCATATGAGGAAGATTTTACACCTTTGGAAGCCCAGATTAATAAAACCACTGAAGTATTTGGAAGGTTGTACTCAAGATCCATAGGTATCAATCCACATGATAATCATGTACTTATTTCTCTAGTAGAAGTTCTTAATTAGTAAACACAAAATGTTGTGGCATAAAACAATGTCCTTTAAAGAATCGATTCAAAGCTTGATAGTCTGTCTAAACAGACACAAAGACTAAATTCAAAAGTTAAGGTTATATCTCTTCATATCCAACAATTACATAAATGATTACTCAATCAAGCTGCCTATCTTGATTCAGATCTAAGAACATACATTGACAAACATTATTATGGACCAGAGTTTTGTAAGAGAGAAAGAGAGCTTCAAATGGACTGAGAAAAGCTTAAAAAAATTGAGTCAAATAAGGCTAAAGAATATTTTAGAGCTGTATATGATATTTATCCCTCAACATTTCCAGCCACACGACCCATCTATAACACCCCATCCAATCTCTATGCTACTAACTATAAAAAAGTGTTTAAAATGTCTTATCCGTTATTTAAACAAACCCTTGCAAAACCATCAAAACCTTCCAAACCAAACCCGCCAGCTAAAGACATTATATCAACTTCTAAACCTCCACACGCACCATCACTTTTTCCACCAAAAGAAAGAACTTCCCCAAACACACCAAAAGAACAAATATCTAATTAAAGATGTTCCTTCTGGATATGAGGATATCAAAGACCAACTCCTACAATATTGCTTGGAAAGATATGATCAATTCAATCATTTGCATCCATTGTGGCAAAATTCAAAATTTTATGTCCAATTACCATTCAATAAAATGAGAATATTAGTCCAACAAAGATTACTCATCCTAGAATAAATCTCAATAACCTAAAGATGTCACAAGAATAATGTTCAATACTTCTAAAACAAGGACTGATTGAGCCAACCAAATCAGATTGGGCATGCCAAGCTTTTTATGTTGAGAAAATAATAGAAAATAACAAAGGGAAAAAGAGGTTAGTCATTTATTACAAGCCTCTAAATCATTTTCTTCAAGATGACAAGTTTCCCTTCCCCGGAACACATAGTTGGTGAACTATTAAACTTCCAAGATATGATCCTCACTGTTAAACAAATCCAATAGTTTATAGGAATTGTGAATTATATTAGGGATTTTATCCCTCATGTGTTAGAACATTTTAGCCAACTATCAAAACTATTGAAGAAAAAACCATCTCCATGGGGCCTAAACTAGAAAAATAGTTAAACAATTAAAAAAGATCAATCAACATCCACCTCTATTAAAGATTCCTAACAAAGGAAAACAAATCTTACAGACTGATGCTGGTGAGGATTTTTAGGGAGCAATTTTAATAGAGGAGATAGAAGGAAAAAGATTCTACTGTATGCTAGTGAACAATTTAAACCCTCAGAAAGATATTATCATGCAATCTACAAAAAGATTTTGCCAGTCAAAAGAGGTATAGAAAAGTTTAACTTCTACCTCAGTCCTTATCTCATTACAATAAAAATGGACAATACATCCTTTCAAAAGATACTAGCTCCTAACACAAAACTGCTGCTAGAATGCCAATTGCTTCATTGAAAAGACTAGTTCTCCTGCTATAAATTCATAGTTCACCACATCAAAGGTCACCAGAACATATTAGTTGATTTCCTCCCTCAACCTCAAAAGCATATTAGCCTTATCACTCCCTCCAAAAATATCACTCTCTTCCTCTCACTGGCTTACCTGCCTATCATTGTAAAAACAAAGAAGTTCTTTCCTCCTATCACAAGCACACCTACTATTGTTGATGAGATAGCCTCTCTTGCTGAACTAAGCTTGTTCTATTATCTCCACCTCTTCCTCAATCAATCAATAATAGATTATTTTCTATCCTTGTTCAATATACAAGCTCTATACCTTACTATGTTTTTCATCAATGACCCTCTTTTATAAAATGCATTATATTACCTATGGGCACTCTCTACCCTCTATGCTTGTGCTATCGCCCTTCCTCCCTTGTAAGTTTGTCAGCACTTTTGTAATAGAGAGAACGAAAGTTCTCTCTTATGGACTTTCCTTGAGTAGTACCAACCATTGGTGCAATGGAGAATGCAACGTTCACAGGTTACGAAGGATCTCAGATTGTGGGAGACTATTAGAGAAACAATCCACCCGATGCTTCTTTGTTCTTCATTGTCCATATAGTACAACCTTCTTAGGTTATTAGATTATGGGGACTCCAATGGAGAAGCAATCCACCCGATGCTTCTTTGTTATTCATAATCCATATAGCACAACCTTCTTAAGTTATTGGTCTTTAGACTCATTTTGTTAATACTTAGCTTAAAGAGTAGTCATCAATTTCTGTTGTTTCCAAAGGCTTGCTTCAATAGAGTCATTCCAACCTCTCAACCTCTTCTATCGAAATACAATCGTATGTAGTTATTAACGTAAACATTAAAGAATGCACGAACATCTTTGTACAACGGGCGTGGCTCCATGAATGTGAGTGAGTCCAAGGAATAAAATGTCAGCCCAATCTCTGCCTATGGTAAATTTAAACAAGGACTGTTGCCATTTGTCCCGAGGCTAACGGCAATCAATATTTCCAGCACCCTTCTTACAAATGTGCGTTGAATCATTAAACAATTTAATGCTACTTAGTGCTCCGGTCAACGACCGTGAGCACATTACTTCATGACAAGCACGTTGAATAAGAGGACATCCGCTAAGAAGACGGAAGAAACAAACAAGAAAATTCTATTAATGAATATAACTTTGTATATAGCCAAACAGACGTGTGACGATGTCCCACAGAAGAGGACTAACAATCATCAATATAGTTGCTCCATTTTCCCACCAACATTCTGCTCAAGCAAACATGGCTTTTTCACGTACCGGATTGCCTAGACTCTGCGTGGGTCGGTCCATGGCTCATCATGCTCGGGTCCGGACACCATCTGTTCGATCCAGACCCTTCTGTAATCCAGTGGAAACTGAGCAGAAAGTTGACCTCTTGGGCAATGGCCCGCAGAATTTTGGCGGTGATGGGTATGGGAATGATGGCAATAAGGTTATGGTAGTGGTGGACGCAAGCGTTGAAGCCAAGAGTGCACTTGAATGGGCACTGTCTCGCACTGTTCAAAACCAAGATACCATTGTTCTTCTTTACGTTTCCAAGCCACCCAAACCAGGTTACATAGTGATAATGATGGTCATTTTTATAATCGTTTCCTGGCATGCATTAAGAAGCATCATGTGCTCAAAAATGGACGTAACTACTTGTGGTCGCAGGACCTACGTCGAACCTGAAGGTTAACCTGAGGGCTCATGTGCTTCTTTATACACTGAAACATATGTGCGAAAGGAGCAGGCCTAGGGTGAGTAGCTAGCTATAAATTGAAATTGTATTATTAACTTTCTCGATGACACGGATAAAGGGTTGGTTGCATTAATTAAATAAGCCAATGATAACTTTGAAGCTCTGTCATAATTTATATCGCACTAAAAGATTCAAGCTTAACATAGTTCTGAAACTTTTGATGATGCCTTGTGCTATTAATTACTTTTAGATGGAAATGCTTCTGATAGAAGTATAGAGGAGAAACATTTGATGACGCCTTGTGCTATTAATTACTTTTAGATAGAAATGCTTCTGATAGAAGTATAGAGGAGAAACATTGATGATGCCTTGTGCTATTAATTACTTTTAGTTATGTTTACCTTGTCGTGTTCTGTTTAGATTAATCTGAAAACAATCATTCGAAAGAGCAACAAAGTCAATGAAACCTCATTTCCTGGGGCGGACAGACCCTGGTGCCAAGTGACAACTAATGTCAAATGGTTGAAACGATGGTTTTTTTTCAAATTTGTCGTTATTAGGCCGTCAAGAATCTCTTTTTACATGGGATGTCAAGAATCTCTTTTTACATGGGATTGCATTCGATATCATGCATGTATATGTAGGTACAAGTGGAGACAACTATACGAGAAGGCAAAGAAAAGGGCTCGATAATAGTGGAAGAAGCAAAGAAACAAAGGGTGTCACTGCTAGTGTTAGGCCAACGGAGGCGGAGTTCGACAATGTGGCGACTAGTCAGACATTGGAGGAGTAGAAGCAGCGGTTGTGTGGCGGAGTACTGCATCCAAAACGCTTCATGCATGACAATTGCAGTGAGGAGAAAGGCCAGGAACGTCGGAGGTTATCTGATCACCAGCAAACGTCATAAGAACTTTTGGCTTCTAGCTTAATTAGCATACCGAGCTTATCAATTAAGGAACTGGAATTCTAAAATTTGGTAGCTGGAATTCTAAAAACTTCCCTGAAATTGTCATGGACATTTTAATCCTTAAAAGGCTTAAGTGCCTTATAGACCATGTTACTACAATGAACCTTCCTCCTTCCACAGTGCTCTGAAGCACATGATGCAAAAGAGATCAGATTCCATATTTCCTGCACAAGCATAAGGAGATTTATTGATTGAAGTGACAAACAACAATCTAATTTCTCTCCCTATTACTAAAAAGTAATACCACGCATTCGTCTTCCTCAACAAATAACCTCTAGAAGTATTGTCCACAGATTTCACAAAAGCACAAATGCTGCTGAATATGTAATTCTGTACCATTAAATCTCGACGTAGTGTACAATATTAGGAGTCATTACATAAGGCTACCAGCAACGTCATCATAAGAATCATGTCCACGAATTAACTTATAAATCTGACACGACACGCCAAGTACATTATATAGGGAATCTAGTTCCAGAACTGGGCCAGTTGGCCAAGATAAAGACATTCATCGCATAAGAAATAAGGATGCTTTCTTTCAGACTAGTAAATAAAAGCCTTAGGTTAGAGCTTGGCAAGACAAACTCCAGTTGGATTCCCTTTACTTGGCAGTGGAAATTTGGTCTCACTTGTGCAGCTATATGTTTGTGACGTGTAAAGATTACATTATAGACTTATCAGCAAGAAAAGCCTAGAATCTAGACTTATTGAACCTATATTACACATCCCAGTTACCTTCAGTTAGATGACTGTATTGGCTACAAAAAGAATTGGTTCCTATTATGTACACGAATAAGTTTACCTTCTTTTTTTTTTTTTTTTATCAAGAGGTCATGTTGGAGGTTGTCCTTGGATATTTGTATAAAGGGCCGTCTTTCTCCAGTAACTTCTGCAACTTTCCACCTCATTTTGTTGATTGCCATCAATTCTAGAAACCAACTCATGAGAAAGTAGAATAAAAATTCCGGGAAGAGGTATTTACTTTGATGCTTTTGCATATTGATCAACGACATAACCATGTTTAAGGGCAACTCTGTGCAGTTGATCATAGCCTGCAAGCACTCCAGCTCCTGCTACACCCAGAAGCATATTAGCTGTAACTCCGCGGAACAATGCTCTGTAACCCTCAAGGCGACTGATCTCATGAAATGCATGTATTGCATTCCGATACTTTGAAACCTGTCCAGAAGTCAGCATCATTCTCCTTCTTAGAGTATCAAAAGGGTAAGCACAGACCCCAGAGACTATAGTGATGCTCCAGCCCAACAAAAAACTAGCAAAGAAATTACCCTGCAAGAGTCAGATTCCTATTTAGACACTTCAATAAAAATTTTGACATCAACTACAGAAAGAAGAAATAGGAAACACCATTATGAACAGCCCTAGGATATGCATCTGTCAAGGGTTGAGATGATTTGAAATGACACACTTTACTAAGTCTAAAGAGACAATAGATTCAAAAAGAAACTCAAATTACCTAGCAGTCTTGATTTTTCGTTAAATATTCCCAATGTCACCAATTTTCCGAGTCTGAATGACTGGATTCCAAGAAAGTATATGTATATGAAATTTATACTATGGTTCAAGTCAAGTTTAATATAAAATTTGCTTGCTTTACATTATCGATTAACGTGATGACATTTACCTCAAGAGGTCCCACCAAAATGACAGGTTGCATGGTATCATAGATCCCAAAATACATTCCTCGATAGAGAGTAATTCCTACAATTGAAGCTCCAAAGCCGCGATACAGCCCAGCAATCCCGTCACTTGACAACGTTTTACTGTACACATCTAATATCCCCTTAAACTGCCGTCGACCATTAATTGGGCACTCTCTTGCATCAGTTCCAAGTCGTGTACGTGCATAATCCAAATGGTAAAGCAGCAACGAAGTTGTTGCCCCAGCAGCACTGCCTGAAGCCAAATTTCCAGCAAACCACTTTAGGTAACCATCCTTTTCTTTTGAACGTCCGAAAACACTTTTGAAGTAACCCTTGAATGCAAAATTGGATGCCTATGCAAAATTGAGACCTGTTTCAGTAAATGAAACAGGGCTAGAAGATACAAACAGGAGACAAAAGGTTCCAGCAGATAGTGACTTAGGAGTGAAGAGTAATTTAAAGAAACTTAAAATTTCTACTCATCTGGATAATGAGTAAGATGTCCAACACAATCGGTTCTCAAAAAGCAACACTCGGGATTAGATTGTTTTCCCAGGATAGTTGTCAAAGAACAGTTAAATTCGTTCTTGAAGTTCATATCAACAGCTGGTCATGATTAATTAAGCATTGCAATCATGAATTTCAACTCAACATTTTATCAGTTAGTATCTAGTTCATAGCATGTTCATTGGCGATTCCAAAATCTTAAAGCAGGATATAAAGGCTTCTGAATTGATGTGAAAACCAGGTAGTAAACAAAAGATACTCATTTACCTAACAAAAGGAGATGACAGGTCAAAGTTTCACAAGAAGAAAACAAAGCCTTGAAGTAATTACCAACTTGAGTCTAGAAGAATATAATCTAAAGAACACATATTACTGCATACCAAAGCCTGTTCATCTCCAAAAGTTTCAGGGGAAAAAAGGGAGTTGAGCAATATCATCATGAGCAAGAAAAAAGGTGAGCAAAGAGGAGAACCTGAGTGGGGAAATATCGTATAACGTTGGCCTGATTGCCTCTCCAAAAGGAGAACAACCCTTCTTCTGTCAAGACCCTTCTAAAGCAATCTCTAACACCCTTGTACGGAGTATTAAGTTGTCCTCTCTTAATCATCTCTCCTTGATTCTGCAACAAAAGTTTCACTCTTTCAATAGGTGCTGCAGCAGTCTTTGACACAACCGCTGCTATGCCTGCCGTCACAAAATCTACCGAAAATTTCTCAGGCTTTCGAGCCATTTCAAAACTTCCCGCCAAAGGCTGCAACTTTTCTCGGTTCTAGACAAACCCAGAAAGGAAAAGGAAAGAACGATTCAGCCTCCTCATCATTCACTTTCCCAGAAATCAAAAAGACATTAAATAATTAAATCAAATAATTAAAAAATTAAATGCGAAACCAACTTACGTACACGTATAAGCCACCAGCCTACACATACGATAAATGCAATGAGAGGCAATAACCTGTTGAATTTGAGATTAGGAGAAGCAGATCTCTGGCTTTTTGTCCAGAGATTCGGGGCACGAAGCTTCTGTCGTTTCTCGTAAAAGAAGACAGCGACAAACCACCCGAGGGAAATCGGGACGCAGGTGATGAAATTTTAGAAAATTCTTCTTATTTATATAACGGTAATGTATTAGAATTTTGTGGATATGAAATTAAGATCCTAATCGACATAAGTGAATTAAAACTTCATTAGGAATTTAATAGTATAGTATGATTAGAGTTTAAACATATGTTGCATTTTATTTAAAGTTTTTATAAAATAACTTCTCAATTAGAGTTAAGTTTTTTTTAATGTAAGAAATCAGTATATATTCTCAATTTCAAATTTTGTATTATAAAGTAACTCAAAAATTATATAAATAATATAGACAATTTAAAATTGTTAGTACATATACTTCTATTTGTATTAAAACGTATATTAGCTAATCATTAAAGTTTGATTTAATGATATAATCGTAATAATATCCTTATCTTCTTATGACTTTGATTCAAATTTCGGCCATGGATGGATTTATGCATCTATATGTTGCATTGTAAAGGATCTCTTTATAAATAAAAAAGAAGGTATTATATAAAGTTCCTTTTTACTCATTGAAAAAAGAACATAGTGAATTTTTAAGTAATATTTGAAAAACGAACTTTTCCACTCCCTTTTAGTATTACTATTATTATATTTGTTTTATAATTATTTCACATATTTTTTAGGATAAAAGATATAAACTCCTCTGTAGTTTAAAAAAATGTTTTACAGTCAAATTTGTATAGTATCTATTTGAAAAAAAAGTTCTCTTAGACTTCAGTTAAAAAATGTGTTGGAAAATAAGGACGAGATTAGATCTCATGCACAGCAAAATGATTACAAAACTTATTTCGTATCAATTTCTAAAAGCCCAAGATTACTTAAAATTTATAAAATTATTAACATATAAATAATAATAAAGCATGAATCGTAATCTATACCTTATTGTGAAGATTGATCATTTTCTTGTTGTTTTCCTCGAATCATTTCTAAAGTTGACTCATCTCAACCACTGCATAAGTGTCTAACCTTTAACGATATCTACAGCATATATCGAGAGAATTTTACAACTATTACAGAGAGGAAGGACTGATAATTCTTTTGGAATATAGGTCTATTTATAATAGAATTTAGCATTTCAATAATTTAATAAAATTTAAATTTTAATCAATTAAATTTTAATTAAAATTATAATTAAATATTAATTGGGATCAAATAAGATCCAATATCTCACATTAGTCCTTGTTATTAAATATCTCATAATTTATCATAAAGTTTCTCAAACTTTACAATCAAGCTCCTTTTTTTCTTTTTAACTTGTTATTTGTATGTGACTTATTAAGTTCTCAAATATGAATATAAATTATAACCCTAAATCATAATTAGGATTAGATAAATTAAACTCTTTTAATTTATCTTTAATTCTCTAAAAATAATTTACATCCATAAATTAAGAACAACATTTAGTAATTGGGTATTTTTTTGTTTATTTTATTTACTTATTTAATTTAATAAAATAACTTTATACTTTTATTTCTTATTTATGTATTTATTTGATTTTATTTTATTTTATTTATTTATGTACTTATTTATTTTATTTACCTACGCTCTTAATATATCATTTTTCATCTGTATCACTTTTTATTGCCACATCTGCATGTGGGTTTACCAGAAACAGCCTCTTTACTATATAGGGGTAAGGCTGCGTACTATCAGACCTCCCTAGACCCCGTTTCATTGTGGGATTTCAAACTGAGTGATGATGATGATGATGATGATGATTTAGAAATGCATCGTAATCACCTAAATATTTAGGAATATCAAAGTGGTTTTTAATAATCTTTCTATCTATAATTTATTGTATAATTGAATCCTTTCATCATATGATGTTATGTTTAGACATAGATTATAGAATTAATGTCTATTATATCTGGTCCAATTATGTTAGCTTTCGATCCTTAGTAATTGATTTAATTAATGATATTTGAAAATTATTTTCAAAATGTCATTCCACCTTTACTAAAGATTTCATAAATAAATATTAATTGAGAACAATAAAACATTCTCCTTAATCATTTAAAGGTGATAATTCTTATACTGATCACTCAGCTACCTTCATATAGTTCACGTTATATCAAAGAACTACCAATTAAACTACCCTTGAAGAAGTCATAAGTAGTATCAAAACATAGTAACCAATAGATTGGATATAGGGCATAAACTAACAAAATGATGATGAAATAGATGCGACATGAATATCAAACTTGTACCAATCAATCACTACGTATATAACGATTCAACTCAATTCTTAAACTAGAACATAACTAATTAAATCTGAATCAAACTTATAATTTGTTATCCTTATGTTAAATTATTAATTTAAATCAAGTTTAATGGGTTTCGATCAAGTTTAAGAGTTAAGTTGGATTTCCATGTTAATAAATTGGATTAGTCTATGTTTAATGTTCATAACGCATGTAGTTCGTTGTTATTTTTAATTAAAGTTTAAGAGAAAGTGTTTTTACAGAAAATTGAAAATTAGGAGTTTTTTTTTTGAGAATTTAAGGATTAGAGAGTTTTTCTAGAATTTCTTAAATTATATGAGAGGTCTATGTCTTTTTTATAACCATTTATTAGAATATATAATTATTTACTAATTTTTAAATAAGATAAAAATAACTATGCACAAATTCTCTCGTCTCACTACAAGAAATATCTTTATTGGCTATGGGTTTTTCCCTACATTTTAGAATTCATAGCAAAAAGTATATCACTATGAATTTTTTAATTGTAGCTTAATAAAGCAATAAAAAAATTTTCATCATGGCCTGTTGCACTAGATTCTGTCACAATTGTGGGAAGGCCCACCATGATCGTGGGCAGGTATAAAAAGTAAAATGTGACTTTTAAGTGATGTTTGAAACAACTAATGATAAGGTACTTTCTCATAAGGCTTTTAAATTTAAATGAGGCTTGAAATTAACCTAACTGATGTTGAATAAGTTGGTTAAATGTTTGATAAGTTGAAGTTATTAAATGTAGATGCTCTTATAAATGTAAATGTCATCCAAAGGATATGAATAATGTATTAGGTATGAATAAATGAGAATTAGGAAATTATGTAAATGTATATTGATTAGGAAAGGGTTAATGAATGAATGGTTTGAATGGTCAAGACTTATGATTAAGGACATATACCCGGGAAAAGTCATTGAGCATACATTGAACATAATACATATACATATGTTTATGATTGAGTACTAAAATGATTGAGCAATTTAATAATGTGTAAAAGTGTGTATTGCATGGTTTAGATGCTCAAGCTGAACACCAGCATCCAGAAATTGCCAGTTCGTCGAGGCAATAGTTATCTAGAACATACTGTGAGTTAACCTAGATGTTATCTCACTATGTTTGATTTGTTTCTGTTTCAATTTCAATCATTAAACTGTTAATGCTATGATTATGATAATTCAGGACACTAATTGGTCCGAGGAGATTGATATTTGGGAATGTATTGGGAGTGTTTCTTAATTTAATGTGAATATGGAAAGTGTATTCTCAACGAAAAGTTAAATACCGGACTTATGTCTGATGAATATGAAAAGTGACTATGTATGTAATGAATGAAAGCTTTTTAATGTGTGATATGTGAATCATGCATTTCATTACATGATATGTATGATTAGATAAAGAGGTTGTGACCGGAGTGGCCAGTCTGAAAAGAGCTTAAAGCTCAGAAATGCGCATAAAAAGCCACAAGCTCAGTGATTAATAAGCTCGATATGCACAATGGGTAAGAGCTCGGTATCCATAAAGGATACGAGACAGTAATAGGTGCTCAGTCACAACAAAATGAAGACAAAAGTGGAGTCACACGTGCATATGCATTTACAATTACATTTTCAAATGTATTATATGAATGATTGTGGACAATCTTTGAATTATATTGATATGATGATTTGCCTTATATGTGTACATCTGATAATATGATTCGTTGAGAATGAGGTTTGAATTATTCTGAAAAGATTAGATGAAATGTGTGAAATCCATGATGTAATGTTGAGATGTGGTATATAGTGAATTTGGTTTGTATTTGAGATGTTATGTTCTGATATGAGTGAGCACATCAATGATGGTTCACTCACTGAGTTCGTAAAACTCATCAAAATTGCAATGATAATTTTCAAGTACGAGAAAGGAAACTTAGTTTCTTAGATGTTCTACAAGAAGTCTTATACTTGTGTTTTGGACTCAAGAAATAGCTCAAAGGTCTGGTTAGCTGAGACTAAGGAGTTAGAATGTTTTTATTTAGTTTCTCATTCCATGTAGAATATGTCATAAAAAGTAGTAGACTCTTATATGTTTTTGACACAGTGTGTAAATGGATTATGTAGTGAAAAGTGACATTGTAAATTATGTTTTATAAATGGAATGAGGATTTGATCTTTAGTATATTTGTGATTTATCTATGATACCATATTAAGTGATTGTAATTGCTCTAACATGCAATTGTCATAAGGTATGTCCTTGAACATCCTCTGGATGTTTGGGTATATACTCTATGGTAGTGGGGTGTTACATTATATGTTGGACCCCGATTTCTTCTTCAATATGTTTGGGATTAATTTTATTATTTTGTTGTGATTAGGCTTTAATTT
>JANZXR010000007.1:15137573-15157221 GCA_027575705.1 Erythroxylum echinodendron
AATTTGTTTGTTTTAAGTATCACTGGTGGGGAATTCCTCCCCCGTGGGCCACGGGTCCAGATGTCACGCAGGACGTCAGCCCGTGGGCCCGCCCGGGGAGGAGTTCCAGCATTATAAGTGTTTAATCATGTGTGATGGTTGGACAAATAGAAGACATAAGCTTGTTATTAAAATGTTTGGTTTATTTTGCTATAGGGACAATGTTTTTAAGTTTATTGATGCATATGGCCTTGAGAAATGTTGATACTCTATCTCAGTTATTTGTTGAAGTCGTGCATAAATTTGGGATAGAAACTATTATTCAGTTCATTACTGATAATAATTCTACTTACAAAGCAGCTGGAAAAAGATTGCAAAGTAGGCATAATTCTTTTTATTGAACTCCTTGTGCTACACATTGCATTGACCTTATTTTGCAAAATATAGGAGATGCTAGATACTTTACTATCATTGATGAAACTGTGTATAATGCAAAAAAAAAGTGACTAAGTTCATCCATAATCTTAGATGAAAGGACTTCATTAATGGTATAAATTTGTGTCATCATACAATTAAAAGATTTGGAACTAATTTCTTATCATTGTAGTGTTTTTTATGAAGAAATAGTTTAGGCAAATATTTAAAAGTGATAAGTGAGTTGCATATTGGTATGCCATCTCTAATGCTAGAGTAGAGGTTTTTAGACTTATACTTGAAGATCATGAATTTTGATCTCAATGTTAATTTTTAATATGAGTTTGTAAACCTTTGTTGAAAGTACTTTGTCTGGCTGATAGTAATGAGGAGCCAGTAATGAGTTATTTTTATAATGTCATTAAGAAGGTATGCAAGAGAATCATGGATTCATGCATTACATGCACAACAAGGCAGTAGAAGTGTTGGAATCTAAATTCCAACCCCACAACATCCCCAAAATTCCAGAATCTTAGATGCATGCATACACAGATTATAAGAACATGAAATTTCAGCACATGTACCTTTGATAATGCTTCTCCTTTTTTTAATCTTCTCTTTGTTTGGGTTAATGCAAACACTAAACACCTTCCTTGATCACTCAAAAACACGCAAAGATGAAGAAAAAATAGTGTGTAAGGGTGGTTAGAGCACCAAACAAGATGACTTTAAGTAATGCTCAAATGGCAAGATAGATCAGGATTATATTGCATGCAATTAGATTCAAACAACAATTGCATAAATTGCACAAACAAGACTCAATACCACTTCTCTCTAACTCTAGAACACTTCTAGACCCCTTATCCTCTCACTTAAGTATATTTTTAACTTATTAGTTCATGTATACGTAAGTGAGGAACTCACTTATGCATCATTTGTCATGTCTTTGGTCACGATCGTGGCCTACTTCAAAGATAGCCATGAATACTTTATTTTTCATCCGATCTTTTATGCATGTGACCCTTAAGTTTCTTGTTATTTTGAAAACTTAAATTAACTCTTAATCTGAGAAAATCATGGATGGTTTCATGCCACTTGAATTAACTCTTAATTCAAGCAAATCATGAAGGGTTTCATGATGTCAATTTACCAGAATATAAGTGGATTAACACGCGAACTCGTTGATAGTTAATTATCCGACTTATGAACCTTTCCATAGACAATTATCGTTCAATTTGTCCCTTCACCATTATATATCCCACTTGGTTTGGAGTATAGGTTATGTGTCAACTCCCACTAGACTGACTACGTCACATCTAGTCTAAGTGATGTTAGTACTTATCCTGAGATCTCATTACTCTATGTGTCATTGAAGACTCTCTTCATGACATATAACTACTCTGACCAGAGACTCCTGATTAATGACCTTGACAAGAGGCCGTGGCTATTATCACCTTCTATCAAGAGTGGAGAATCTTTAATTGGCTACCCAATTACCTTTGAATATTAATAACTGTACCCAATCACCACCCTGTGAGCGATCTCGTCTTGAGGCAACAAAGAATGATATCAAAACACATGATCAGTATCCAAGATATCCTTGAGTATCTCAAGTACAAGGATATTTGCACCATTGCTATGGAGAGATTAATCATTGACATTTGATAGATCATCCATATGATAATCTCATAACAAGTCATCCAATGTACTTACTACTATTAGTAAGCATCCACATGTTAATTCTAAACATCTCATGCTTTAATTCTAAACATCTCATGCTTACAGTTTGTGAGATCCACTACTTGATCAAATCAAGGAGTATAACATATGCTAGTCTATCCGGATTAATAATGTGATGTCTTATTAATCCTATGATTAGGGATAATTTAGATACTAACATAATTGCACATGATAGGAATCTCATTATCATGATCTCATCACGATTTCCTTCATGCTATGTTTTGTATCATGGACTTCATTAATTCGATTTAAGATCGACATCAATTCATAAATAAACGAACATCAAATTAATGAAAAATTTTCTTTCGCTTTATTAATCAAAATAAAGTTTGTACAAAAGTGCTAAAGGTGATTGCCTTTAGAGCACTACTCTAATAAGGTAAAGGAAGCAATCAAGGACAATATGAAAAATAAGCCTTCTTTGTATACACCTTATTCTGTAATCATCAATGAGAGATGAAAAATGTAATTTTACTCTTTGTTATTTGCAGCTGGTGCATTTTTTATTCCTAGTGTCTATTTTAGACTAAGTTTTACTAAGAAGGCCAATGTTAATAGGAGAATTTTATTAACTATTATAATAATTGTTGTCCATAAGATAATATAAGATCTCTTGAGCTCACATATTGAGGTTTATAAGGATGCTTCTGGTGATTTTAGGATGTCCATTGTTATTTGTCAAAGAGATTAATTTAATCCAGATATTTTTTTTCACTTTTGTTATTTCTTAGAAATTAATCATCATTTTATTTTGTTTATAAGGCTACGTTTATTATTTTACAGTCACTTATCAGGGCTAATTCGAAAGTGGTGTTGTATAATTGTACAGGTTTACAATTTGAATTATTAGATAAAGTGTCAGTGCAATATGATGTAAAAGAAATTAGAGTATATTTGAATTCATCAATTCCAAGAAAAGTTGAATTCATCAATTCTAAGAAAATGAATAGATTGGAATACAAAAAGTTAAACGACTTGATCTTTTTCGATACAATTTAAATCTTCGAGACATGTATGTTATTATCATTAGTAACTTTAATATAATTTCTTAATGATTTAATTTTATTTGCTTACCATAGCTCTTAATAAAACAAGTAGTTTTGTTGATCCAATTTGCCTTAACAATACTGATATTTTAGCATATTAAGTTTCGAGAAACTGAGTTTAACGAAAGAAAGTGAATTGGAAGATAATTTTAGAAGGAAAGCATTGATATGCCATTTAATACAATGAATTTGAATGATAGTGACGATGAGGCTCCTCTCAATAATAAAATTTTTGTATCAAATAAGAATTAAGGTTAATGCAATTTGAGTGAATATTCGATTGATAAAGTTATGAATTTTTAATTTCTTCTCTTATTTTAACTTCACTTGTATCTGATGCATATGTTAAATTTTGTATATACAATATAAATATAAGGGACTCTTGGCTCACATGGCACAATGATAGTAGGAATAAGAAAGAATGTAGTGAGAAATAAGAAGTGGATACAATCATTATAATTATGATGGTTGGCTAGGACGAATGAATGATTACCATTACCATTGATAGTGATTGGTTTGTTGAAAATCTTAAGAAATAAAAATTTGTTAAATTTTTGTTTTCTTCAAATTTTAATGTATTCTAATTAATTTTATTGTTTTGCTACAAAAGGAAAAAAATAAAACTTTGTTAAATTTTTTATATCAAATTTTAATTTATTCTAATTAGTTATATTTAATTTTAATATATTATAATTAATTATATTTAATTAATATATTGTTTTACTAAAAAGGAAAAAAAATAAAAACTTGTTAATTTTTGTTTGCATCAATTTTTAATATATTCTAATTAATTATATTGTTTTAAAAAATTTTGTTAAATTTTTATATCAAAATTTAATATATTCTAATTAATTTAATTTTAATATATTATAATTAATTATATTATTTTATTAAAAAACAAAAATAATTATCATTGGCATGGCACATGACACTCTTATCATAGGCATGAGAGGATGTCACGCCTGTGACACTTTTCTCATGCGCATAACCTATGACACTCTTGTCACAGGCATGATAGGGTGTCAAGCTTGTGACACTTTTTTCGTGAGCGTAACAACGATTTGTCACGGCCATTTTACTCACGTTTTGCCTAGGAATGATTTTCATTCATCTCATATTCGGGAGATATGGAGTAATCTCCAAAACTCAAATATTAAAATACTATTCATGTAATAATAATATATAACGAATTAAAAGTTTTTCATTCCTTACCCATTGATATTTTCCAAAATTCATTAACCAAACATCCCCCAAAACTTTTAACTGTAAAAGTTTTTATTGCAGGTTTCACTTCCATTTGGTTGTGTTCTTTTGCACAATCTCTCTTGTTGTAGTACTTTTGGAGTCACGAGATTTTATTATTCATTTGATTTGATATTTTGATGTAATTACTCTTCATTATATGATAAAATTACAACATTTTAAGTACTTTATATTATTTTTAGTTTTATATTGGTAAGATGATTAAATAATCTTTTTTATATTAATTGTGATTATTATTTATATATGAAATAAGAGAAAAATAATATTAATAAAAATAAATGGATTGTTATTATTTTAAATTTATATTATTATTTTTTGATATATTTGATGTAAAATTATAAATTATATAATATAGTATAGTGGAGAACTATTTTGTAATTAAAAAACAATTAGAGACTATTTTATAAATTTTAAACATTACCTAAAATGATATTCGACATCAATTGATACTAATATAGTATCGTACCAAACTAAATTTGATATGAATACTATTACGGTATTTATTTCAAAACGAAGAATCTATTTTCTGTATTTATTTATTTTTGTTATTTGCATAACATGAATGATTTTTTCTTCATGGATCCACAACCTTTTTCTTCATGGATCCCAACATTGACCTTTGGGTGACAGTTCGTATATTTTTTCACCATTTGTTATTGAAACATAGAAAATGAAAGAAGTCGTTATCACCTACCAAGTTGAGGAGAGACAAAGCCACCGACAATAGATATTAATATAAAACCATCGCAGGATTAAATCTACTTAATGATACGACAAAAAAGAGGAAAAAAGACAGAAGAAACAAAATCTACTAATAATGTTTCTTTCACTTTTTCATCGACAAATCAACGATGGAGTTTTTTATTTTTTTGATAATTAGAAATTTACAGCTGTTTTTGAAATATATATAAAGCAAATTCTTAAATATAATTAATAACTCTCAAGTTACATATATATTAAAATAAAGTATTTGATGAATAAAAATTTAAAATTAAATAATAATTCAATAGAAAAACATAAGTTTTTTAAAATTTCTTCTTTACTAGAAATAAAAATTTATGACTTTTTTTAAAGAACCACTCTTCAATCAATCAGTCAATCATCTCTTCAAAGTCTTATCATTAATAAATAACATTCAAATTATTTTTAAAGAAGAAGTTGGTGTGATGAAATTAATCTTCTGAAAAATTTTTAAAATAAAAAATAAAAATTGAAATTGTGATTATAAAAATTATAATGTTCAAATTTTAAAGGCGGTGGTTAATTAAAAACGAAAATACATTAAATATACAAGTGTCCAGTTAAATAAATTTCATTTAATTCTAATTTATTTAAAATAAATAATAGACAAATTAAGCATACACTTGGAAAATAATTAATGATAAAAAAAATGTAAAGCAAAAGAATGCTCATCATAATATTAATATGATGATGCATACTTTTATTACATCTCGCCTCCATCTATTTTAGCAATAGCTATGTAGGAATTAAATCCTTTTTGATGAAATGAAAGGTTGTTGTTTATACAGAATCAAGTTTCTTTCTTTCTGAATATCCAAGTAGAGAACTTTTAGTCATTCACTAATCACTAGATTCATATAGCCGTGAATTTGTTCAAACAGAAGTCTTTAGATTTGTAACCGGAGGCGAACAAAAGCCCTCCGACCTTTCTCATTTTTTCCCTCTCCTAGAGCTTCAAGCTTTACACAAACACGGACCTTATCAAACTATAAGACGATTTAAAAAGTTATCATTTTTCACTATTTCCCACACAAAAAACGCACACAGGCTACTAACCAGATCACCATTTCCTTCCTAATTCAATCTAGTTCCACCTTTCATTTAAGCTGAAGCACTGTTCTTTTGGTTGGTTGTTGATTGTAGCCCCTTTTGTATTCTTTGGTCTCAAGTGTATGCATATTCAGAGTAAGCTGGTGGTCACTGCTTGGCTCATTATTGTTCAAGCTATAAGTTTGGTCGTGTTTGATTGGTTTTTCTTCTAGAACATAGAGAAAGAAGAGATGGATCGATTGGGAAACTTAATATTTTGGTGGTGAATTGTCGGGGAAGGATCGAGGAAAGATGAGGAGGCGGGCGGCCGATTTCCGGCGCCCGGTTAGGAGGAGGTTTTCACAGTGGATCTGGCCGCTTCTTGGGATGTTCTTAATTGCAGGATTCGTGTTGTTTGTATTTCACCACAATCACCAAGAAGATCATGTTCAGCGGCCTCTAGTGGTAAGGTTTATTGTGTTTCTCATCCTATTATTTTTGCATCTATTTTGATCTGTTCTTGCTGGATTTTAGATTTGCATGTCCTTTATTGTTTGGTTACCTTGCGCGGTTACTTGTCGCCTTTTTGATCTTTCTGTTTAGGAAACATATATGATATCTGAAATTATTATGCATAGTCTTTTGGGTACATACTGCATTCATTTTCTTTAAAAACTGCGATTGGGAGGTTTGTTGGATTTACGTGTTAGGGAGGATATTTATATGCTTCTCAACATCATTACCTTCGGTGTGCATCCTGGTGAGCGACAGAGTAAGAGAAAATCATTCTTTTCAGCATATTGGAGATTAAGATTACCTGAATGAGTCGGCTAAGATAGCCTGAAGATGCAACAAAAAATAAAAAAAGGTAGAGGTGTTAGGAGCTGCTTCCACTAACTATTTTAGTTTCTATCCTTTCTTGGTTTGAAGAGCTTGTTCCCGTGTTCATATTTTAGTGAATAGCTGGTTTTAGTTGTATAGTTCCATTAGAGCCTTCTTGATTGGGACAAAAACTATGAGGAATGCTAAAGCTAGCCAGTACAAACGTAACATGGTTTATTTGAAACTTAAAACATTTAGATGTCATGGTGCAACTGCTATGCTGATTGATGCTAATCTAAGGGATTTTAATTCATGGATAGGATAATAATCTTGTCTAACTTATAGTTTGAGTTCAAATTTCTTAAGGGTGAAAAACAAGACATTAAATTGCAGTCTTTAAGGATAATCTAGTATAGTTTAGTCCTTGCTAAAAGAGGACATTGGTTTAACTTCGATTTGATCTAAGATGAAGTTATATGTTCTCTTTGTAGGAAGATTGATTTCCCAAAAACTAATACCATTTTGCAATTTTCTTAGATTTTATTGATATCTTACGTTGAATTTGATCTTCTCCACACTGGTAAAAAGTACTTCAATATTTGAAACTAGTCGTTCCATTCTAAACTATCTTTCGCCAAAATAAGTGGCTATTTATTCCTCAAATAGCTATAACAGTTTCTCTGCTAAGACCCAGAGATGCTTTGCATTATAGACTTAGCAATTAAAGCTCCAAGATTCATTTAGCTAGCCCTGTAAAATAACTTCATCACAATGACAGCCATAATGGCCATTATGGATCATTGTTTGGTTAACTGACAACTGCCCATGGAAGTGAAATAATAGCCATTACTTCTCATAAAGCTGCTTATTTATCGGCAATTTTATGTTTAAGCTTGATGATCATGCATGGCCACCTCACTTTTGGAGTGTAATGTTATAAACCTTAGGTTGATGAGAGTTGGAGTTTTACTATAGTGGTGTCTGTTTGGCAAATGTCAAGATTTTTCCTATGTTGGGCTAAATTGAAGCTACTGATGTCTTTCTCCTTTTACTAGAGATCATAACTGAAGGAGTGAAGTCCAATGTAGATTTTCCCTTCACCTTTTTGCAAAATAGAGGAATACTGCAAAACTGGAGATGCTCTATCAACGCATCTGTAAAATGTGTTTGTTGGGAACATTTCACGCTGCTTTTATGCTCTTTGTACTTGATGAGTGGACATTTCTTATAGTAGACCTCACGGAATCACTTTCTGTGTTTCAGAATTAGGTAGCCTGTTGCTAATTCATATTTCTGATACTCTCATCACATCAATAGGGATCCCTTGCTTCTTAAGGAATGTTGATGCATGGCAAATGTTATATTATGACCAACACCAACCTTTGAACAATCTGATTTTAACCGTAGATTCTTTACAGAGAGGCTATAAAATACATGTTTAGCATTGTCACGGGGTTCCACTGTTTTGACTGTGATAAAGTCTTTGCGCAAAACTCAACAACGGTCTAAAAAGCTGCCCTTGCTTCCAAAAGATATAGTTATGAGTAGTATGCAATGATTTATTTCCTTAACTGCCTGGTTTATGAAACTTTTTCACTGTAGTTGGTCAATTATGCTTTATAAAGAAATGTCATTTGCTTGCTTCACAAAGGCTTTTGATTCTTTCTTAGAATTCTAACATTCCCTTAATAACAGTTCTTTTAGTTACTGAAATGTGTAGTTTGTAGGAATTAGGTATGTATAGGGTACGGAGGTTACTGATTGATTGCTGACTTTCCTCTTCCAGGAAACAAACTCAAGAATCAAGTCAGTTAACGATGATGAGTTTAATTTTACTAAAGAAATTTTAAGTGTTAGTTCCTTCTCAAGGCAGCTGGCAGAGCAAATGGTACTCGCTAAAGCTTATGTAGTTATAGCAAAGGAACACAATAACTTGCACCTTGCTTGGGAACTGAGCAAAAAGATCAGAAATTGTCAACTTTTGCTTTCAAAAACTGCTATGAGAGGAGAGCCCTTAACAGCAGAAGAAGCAGTGCCAATTATCAGTAGCCTGTCCTATCTAATTTTCAAAGCACAAGATGCTCATTATGATGTTGCAACCACCATAATGACAATGAAATCTCATATTCAAGCCCTTGAAGAGCGTGCAAATGCAGCAACAGTTCAAAGCACTATTTTTGGTCAAATGGCTGCTGAAGCTGTACCCAAAAACCTCCATTGCATGAAAATGAAACTCACAACTGATTGGACTAAGAAGGTTTATCTTCAAGACCTTGCAGAGGAGAAACAAAACTCTCCCCGACTTGTTGACAACAATCTCTATCACTTTTGCATATTCTCAGACAATGTTCTATCTACGTCTGTGGTTGTAAACTCCACCATATCAAATGCTGACCATCCAAAGCAGATTGTATTCCATATTGTTACAAATGGGATCAGCTTTGGAGCAATGCAGGCTTGGTTTCTCAGTAATGACTTTAAAGGTGCCACCATTGAAGTGCAGAATATTGAAAATTTTTCTTGGTTGAATGCCTCATATGCTCCTATTGTCAAACAACAACTCGATGAAGATATCCGAGCTTACTACTTTGGCAGTTATCAAGATCTGAAGGTTGTACCAAAACTACGAAATCCGAACTACTTGTCTTTGCTCAATAACCTTCGCTTTTACATTCCTGAGATCTACCCGCATCTGGAAAAGATAGTCTTTCTTGATGACGATGTTGTTGTCCAGAAGGATCTGACACAACTTTTTTCTTTGGACTTGCATGGAAATGTGAATGGAGCTGTGGAAACTTGTCTGGAAGCATTTCATCGTTATTACAAATATCTCAATTTCTCAAACCCGATCATCAGCTCAAAGTTTGATCCCCAGGCATGTGGATGGGCATTTGGTATGAACATTTTTGATTTGATAGCATGGAGGAAAGCAAATGTGACTGCACGCTATCATTTCTGGCAGGAGCAGAATGCTGAACGGACATTGTGGAAGCTGGGAACACTGCCTCCTGCTCTCCTGGCATTTTATGGACTGACCGAACCACTGGACAGGAGATGGCATGTGTTAGGCTTAGGATTTGATATGAACATAGACAGTCGTCTGATTGAGAGTGCTGCAGTTATTCACTTTAATGGGAACATGAAGCCTTGGCTTAAAATAGCCATTGGCAGGTACAAGCTTCTATGGGAAAGGTACACAAATCAGAGCCACCCATATTATCAAGACTGCACGACAAGTTGAGATGTGCTACGTCTTGATTGTTAGTGATTTTGCAGTTATCAATACTTCAACACTTTTAACTAGCCATTGCATTATTGTAGAGTCAGAAGTAGAAAATTTTAGCTTTCTTAGGGGGCTCTTCTTTTCATTTTTTTCCTCGTTCTTCAAATATAGTTCCTTAAATACAGAACTCCTTTTTATACATTACAGAATCTAAATTATTGTTAGAAGGAATGAAGGATTCATTTTTTGGCTGCTGGGGTTTGCAATTTCAAGTAAATGTTCTTGGCAAGGCTTGCAATAATCTCTCAGCTTCTTTGATATTTGAATGCCGATTATTTGCTTCCTGTTTCTTTCAATTCCACAAGTGAAAAATTATCGTGCTCTTGGATTCTTCATTCTGGATAGTAAGCAGGTTCTTGTTTCCATTCTCTCAGTTTAAATGTTCCTATGGGTTTTTGTTTCTTACATTCATGTTTTCAGTCAAGAACAAGCATGCCTTGATTGACCTGTCAGGCAATTATGTGGCTATGATAGGGTCCTAAACCTCCTTGACTGATAGCTATGCTTCACAGGCCAGACAGATGAAAGATGTTGATCTTGCATTAATTTAGTAAGAAGTTCAAGTTTTAGTTTGCACTTTGCAGCAGTATGAATAGTGCCTGTTTGAAAGACTGCCCCATTGTTAAAGCAAATTTAACTTGGTGATAAGGTAATTATTGCTTTAAGCTGTTATTATCATACAAATAGTTTTCTGGTTGTGTGTAGAATTACGGAGTATAAACGTAAAAGAAGTAGATCAGAAAGTGAAGTAAAACATGTGCTGTATTTTGCGTATTGGGTTAAGGATTCTCTTCTTTGAGGGAATTATGGAATTTGTATATATATTTGCAGATGTCTCAATTAATTTTCTTTTATAGATCAAAAGAGTTATTGAAAAGTTAAATGATAATTGGCAATGAGCTGGGCTCAGTCTTGGGAGGGCCTGAGGCAATCAAACCCAGACACTGATTAGGCCCAGACAGTCCAAAGCCCAACTTGACCCAAACTTAACTTGATAAATTATATTTTTAAATTGAAAAAGAAAAATGACCATCTTTTACAAAATGATGTCTTTTTTTTTTTATAACTATCGAGCTTCAGGTTGAATTTGAGAATCCTGAGTTCTAGTTTGGCCCAAGGTTCGGTTAAATTGGACCTATTTTATTGACTTCAAGTCGTGCTGAGCTCGGGTCAATTTACCAAGCCTACTATTCGACAAGTTTTGATCGCAAATAGAACGAAGCGTTATTCTCATGCTATGTTAGATTAAAATGTTATTAGCATGGTTAATTAGACTGAATTGAATAAACATGAAATTAGGGTCGTTTGGCTTTGTTTTTCTATAATGATTTTTGGTTTTTTAGCTTTTTTCTTTTAAATAAAAACAAAAATCTAACTTAAAGGTAAGTTATTTTTAATTAAATAAACTTATTTTAATTTCTTATATAATATTTATTGATAACTTATTAAGAAAATTATTTTATTTTCTTAAAATAAATAATTTAAAAATAAATTTTATTTACAAATTAATATTTATTTTAAATATTAAATCAAGTTTGATATTAAAGTTGTATATTTTAAAGATATTATAAATTTATTTAATTTAATTAAAAAAGTAAATAAAATTATTAAGTAAAATTAAAATACTCAATTCTTATTAATGATGGATTTTAATTAATTAAATATATAATACTGAATTAAATAATTCATAATTCTTATTACAAATTAATATATTAAATAATTAAATATTATATATTTAACTTATAGTTAATAAAAAATAAATGACAAAACGAAAATTATTTTTTACAATTGTCATAATTTTTGGAAATTGAAAAAAATTAAAATTAAAAACTCAAACAAATATATATTTTTTTGAATTGAAAACAAAAATAACAAATAAAAATAGAAACAAATGGGACTATTTAGGTTTGGAAGTAAAAAGATAGATGTTGTTTTTAACAAGTTTAAATTTTTTTATAGTTTGGTTTTACTTCTATGTTTTTAGTTTTAGTTTTTTTAGTTTTCTTTAAAAAATAAAAATTTATTTAACTGAAATTTATAATAAAAATTGAAAATAAAAATATATTTAATTGAAATTTATATAAAAAGTTAAAAGATAAAAATTTTGTTTAAGTTTTATTCTGTTTTTATTATTATATTATTAAATATTAATATTAATATTAATATTAAATTAATTTATTTTTATATAACAAATTCTATATATTAATATTAATATTAATATTAAATTAATTTATTTTTTATATAACAAATTCTATTCTTACATTAATTAATTCTCATAATTATTGAAAATAAAATATAAATATTTAACATACTTAAATTAATTAATTCTCGTGAAATAATTTTGAATGTTTGAAATGCTTTACACATGAGAAATTGATTACTACTCTTTGTTTGGAACATTATCCACCTCTATTTCGTAATTTTTATTGAGATTTTGGAGACATGCTTTGGGACACGGTAGAGAACTCTAGCAGAAATTTTGCGGATGGCCTTCTTCTAAACATAAATAAAGCATTAAAAAAGAACTATCAAGACAGTTTCTTTAGTTAAAATAGTATGAAGTAACCCTGCATATAGATCTCTCGAATCACTTCAAGTTCATTACGTCATTTTCTCTTTAAGACAGACAAATTAAAAAAAATACTTGCAATGTGTCATACAAGAAACTAATTATATGAACGGGTAAATTGGTCAGAGGTATCATTATGCTATATTAGGACAATGTCTCTAGCTTGCAATTGCAATTAATTGAAAACAAGAATAATTACGTAACACTCTCTGTACAGTACCTACAACTATCCACATAAATGACAACCAAATTCTTATACAAACAGTCATGGTATACATTTATATTCATTCGTAAGAATTATCATCACATTCAACTAATTCACATATGGTAAGTCTTATTTCATTTATTTTAGGTGTTTGAAAAGTTTCATACATATTCAAAAAGATTCGGATAAGATACGGTGAAAAAAATCGAAAATGAAAACAAGGTCATGGTCATGACAGAAGACCTTCTCTAGGGTCACAATCATGTCTAGAGTGTCATGGTCATGATAGAAGAGTTTTCTACTGGGTCACAATCGTGATACCCATGTCACACTTGTGACACAACATCTTGATGTTATGTCATGATCATGACAAACACCCACCATTCATACCTCTATCTGTTCTGTAATATGCATATAAAAAACATTTGAATAAGATTTTTAGGTCTTCTGGACATTTGTTCTCCTATATCTTTAGTTTCCAAAGAATGAAAAATTAAGCCATTTGGACTTCTAAATCATGAGATATAGACTAAACATCACAAGCTACTACAAAATAGACGTAGCAACAAGTCACCAATTTAATCTCAATTTCTAATGTCATAAAGCCATAATTAAGTTAGAGATTCTACTATATATTTCTAATCCTTTTCCCTAGGTTTCATATGAAACTAAAATTACCTAATTTAGAGGTCTTTAGGTTAAGTTATGACCTAAATAATGTGACTAGAAAGAATTCCACTGCATGATATTCTATTGTCATATTCAACAAATTCCATGCAAGATAACACCAAAATAACAATAACACAACATCCTATCAAATATCCAAATGAATCTCTTTATCCATTCAAACATACACACAAAGAGAAATTAAACTAAGTGTAGTCCTAAACCTTAAAATTGGCAAAGTAGTTCTTCTAATGGCTTTCCTTCCTTTCCTCTTTGGCTTTGCTTGACTTAGCAACTCAAATCACCACAAATACATATCTCAACGTCAATTCCAACCTTATAATTCCAATTCTTCATAAACAAAGCAAAAAAAGATAAAGATAAAGAGAAATCCATTAACTTTTACCTTGATTTCCACCTAATATTAGCTTGATTCCTTACAAGCAAAATAATGGTTGAAAAAGATGAAGTGGAGAGAAAATGAGAGAGGAAAAATATGAAATTTCAAACCCTAAAATTTAGTCTCTCTTTCATCTCCATGTGCCCATTTCATGCACTTTCAAGACTTACACACATGTTTAATTCCTATTGGACACAGATGCTTTATTCTTATTGGTCACACATGCTTTAATCTAATTAGTCCATGCGATGACTTTAGGAAAATTGCACATTAGTCCATCTTCTTCCTTTAATTCCCAAATTGACATATAATCTCATCAATTAATTTCATTCTCACCTATATTTCACATCTAAGTATGTATGTCCATGTCGAAATAAACAAATTACCCATTTACCCATGTCTTTTACATTAAGTACCATTATGTCTCTTACTATCGTTAGATGCTCTTAATTCATTATGTTCATTACTTAATATACCTTAAACATGCTATAATACTTCTAGGGTATATGTTGGGGCCTTACATTTTGTTTTTTCATAGAAATTGAGTTCAAAGTTGTAGAAGAACACATTCCCACTCATCCTTATCTTGATGCTTCAAAGAATGTGGTAGCGGATGGATAGAGCAAGCTTAGACAACAATGACAATACCATGAAGAGATTTAAGATGTAGAAAAAGAATAGAAATATTAGTAATCTAACCAATAGAAGTTGTGATCTATCCATTTAGAGAGAGAGAGAGAGAGAGAGAGAGAGAGAGGAGATAATAACATTTTTTGGTTTTTAAAACGACATCAAATCCTCTGTACTACTTAACCTATTTCAATCATATTTTTACCCCAAAATAACATTGTTTTGGTTTATTTACACATAAAACATTGTCATTTTGAGGCAAAAATAGGGTTGGAATAAGGCAAGTGGTACAGAGGATTGAACCCTTTTAAAAATAGTTGTAGCAATGCCTAAAAACCAAAATTTGTTTTTTTTTAATTCTGTTGTTTTTTTAAAAATTTTTGGAAATAAAAATCACAAGAAGAGCTAAACAAACTTGTCTTAGGGTTTTGTTTCCTTTATTTAAAAACCATAATAAAAGATGTGAAAAAAAGAGAAACAAACAAAAAAACCTTAAATTAAATACAAGAAATGACAAAGTAACCCTCTTCTATCTTTTGTCTTTTAATATAGCGCACATTGTAGAATAATATGTCATTAATTGCCAATTCTAATTCAATATAGCCTAGAATTTAATGATGCTAATTTTAGTCTTTTTTACTATTGCATAGTAACAGAGAAATTAACACAAATTTAGAAGATTTAATGAAAAAATAACAAAAATTTTAAAAAGAAAACATATTCAACTCTACACATTGATCAATAATTCTTTTGTTACACAGATAAGTATTAAGTTAGATGGCATTACCAACTATGCACTATGGTCCCAAGTTATTAAGATGTATCTTAGACAAAAATAAATAGAGACCTTCCATATTTTTAACCATTGACTTAACAAATAAAAAAGGAGTAATGATAATGCAATTTTGGAAAGGTGGTTGATCATTTCTATGGTTTAGGCATTAATCAAAAACTTTATTTACCTTCTAATGAAAAAATTGATATAAAACTGTTACAAGCATTTAAAGCTATTGGAATGTTACAAGCGGAGTGTTAATTGAATTGTTTTAATGAAAGTATGTAGTTTTGAGTATTTGAATAAATAGTTGGATATATGTCTTCTAATTGAGCAATATTCATTACTATTAAATAGCAGCCACTATATATATATACAAATATGTATGTATGTATGTATTTTGTTTCAGTAGATTATATTGAACTATAACAAGTTTCTTCAATTTCTTCCAGTTCTCTCTTTTCTTTTGAATCATATTTCACTTTTTGAATTCAAGCCTTGAAATAACATAACATTTGATATTGAGCAACATATTGTTGCTTGAAACCAAGGTCATTCCTAATGTTTTATAGGCCCCTTTTCAAAGTGAAAAAAGGGCACCTATTCTATCTATTTTGGTTCTTTATAAATGCCAAGAGTAGGCCTTTATAAAGAACAAAATGAGGCAAAATAAGAACAGGTCAAGAGTGGGCGTTGGATAAAGTAAAAAAAAGGGTCCCTATTTTACCTCCTTTTGTTCTTTATGAATGTCAAGAGTGGGCCCTCGTAAAGAACAAAATAAGGCAAAATAAGAACAGGTCAAGAGAGGGCCTTAAGCAAGTGCCCTTCCTACCCTTGCCCATGGTCGAGCCAACTTGAAACTAGCCTTTGTTGTTGCCCATCAAACTTTTATTTATGATAAAAATGATGGATGGTATCTAAGATGAAGATTTTAGGAGAATGGAGAATTTTTGTGAAACCAAATGGACAAAAACTTAGAATCAGTGATCAAAATCTCTAAGAGATATAGATGAAGCAATGACATGAGATGTTTGACATTAAGGAAATGTTCTAATAGTACATATTCATTCACAAACCACAATCACGATCTTAATTACCAAATGTAGCTGGTATGAATGGTAACAAGTTGAGTTTAACTTGATTTTTTTGTTTTTTGTTTGCCTAAGCTTAACCTAATCAAACTTTAGTTTAAAATGATATTATTTTAGACCACTAATTTGGGCTGATTACTTAGGACCATTCATGTTGAACTAATTAGATCTCCAATATTTGAGCTTGACTCAAAACCTAATCAACTTGAGCTTTACCCATTAATTTTAGGTTATATTGGGCCGAGTCTAAGCTGAAATGTTTTCCTTAATTGCTAGTAAGAAGTTGGGTAGAAACCTTATGGGACTTGCTGTCACTAACTATGATCTCACTATTATATAACATCCATATGTTTCAATAAGGTGGAATTTCCATCTTTCAGAGATATTAGGAATTGGATATATATATATAGTTGAGACAATTTTTTATAGTTGATAAAACACCAACTCAAGATGAAAGTAAGGATTTTTATTGTTCATATAAAAGCAGGGCTAGCACCACTTGTTTTTGAGACATCTATTATCTATCAAGAAATATATTTAGAGTGAGTATATTATGGCACTAATTCAGAGAATTAGCAAAGAACCCTTTACTGATCCAGTTAGTAACTTCAAATAACTATAATAAATAGGGAATATAAGGGAGTATTATGCTCCATTTCAAATCATTCAAACAAGTTTCAAATCCATAAATCTTACTTAGCCATTTCTTTTAAAAGGATTAAAACCTGAGTTGGAATTGTTTATGACAATTTTAAACGCCAATCTTTAAAATAGGTTCATGTTTTGATATAAAAATATGAGATAATTACCTTAGTGTATTATGCTTATAACAAATCAATAGTTGTAAAATAGACCGTTCATCCAAACATAGTCTTCATTTTACCCTTAAAGTAAACAACCATTAGAACTACAATCCATATAAGATTACTTCCCTCACTAGCAGTACCTTAAAATAACCTTACTAAAGGACCTTTATAAAAATAATGAAGAAAATTAAGTAAGAATTTAAAGACAAAAAGGGAAAAAGAGTCTTTTTTTTATGATAAAAATAATGTTCCAAGTCACAATTGTAAAAGGAAGTAATGAAATTGTTTATAGATGAGGATGAGAAAGATGAATTAGTTGTTGCTCACCCTTTAAAATTATGTACCAAGTCATTTATAGGAATGTGGGTTAGAAAAGAGTGTTACAGACTAAATTGATAATTTTAATTTGAACATTTTGGATATATAAGATGTTGGAATTAAAATTGACAATGAGGATCAAGCAATAATTTTATTATTTTTCTTGCTAAATCAAATAAGAAGTTCATTGATACTAATATTGTATGATAGAGAAAATATTTTTGTTAATGATATAAAGGATGCTTTACAATCCAAAATATTGAAGAAAAATGTTTTTGACACATATAAAGATGGATCATAATTAGGTTTGATTGTTAACAAAGGTAAGAGCAAGGAAAAGGATATTAGAAAAAGGATTAAGTCAAGATCCAAATCATCAGTGAAAATTATTTCATGCTTTAACTGTTGAGCCCCCGCCTTTTGTGAGACACGTGGCCGACGTCCTAAGTGACATCTGGACGTGCATCACACAAGGGTGGAGTGCCCTCACCAGGACAAACCTTAACTTGAAACTTCATCTTGATCACTTCTTACCATCTCGTCCCACGTCTTGTATTTGGTCTTAGTCTTTAATTGATTCTTGGTACTTGATTTCATGAAGTCTGTGTTTAATTCCAAGTAAGTGACGGTTCAATAATATTGACTTAACTTCTTCTTTATATCGTCTTTGGTTAGCCCATCATCTGTGTTTACTTATGGCCGAAGTTCTATCGTCTGGGTTTTATCGTCTATAGTTGATTTTCATTGTCTGGATTGACCCCTCTCCTATCATTTGTCTTTCTATCGTCTGTCTTATGACGTGTCTTTACAGACGATTCCTTGCGTCTGTGTTATGATGTGTCATCTGTGTTCCTTGCGTCTGTGTGTGACGTCAGCATAGACGATCCCTTGCGTCTATGTTTGGTGTGTCTGTCTTCCTTTGCATCTATGTATGATGTCAGCATAGACGATCCCTTGCGTCTGTGTTTTGTGTGTTTGTCTTCCTTTGTGTCTGTGTGTGACGCCAGCACAAACGATACCCTTCCTCTATATCTTCCTTTGCGTTTATGTTGTGATGTCAGCACATACGATCCTTCCAGACACCCTCATTCATCCAAATCTAAGGTCAGAAATACACAAACCTAAACCTCAACTGCTTCTCAAACCTCAAATTCATTGGATCAACTCATGGAACATGAAAACTTAACAGTTATCATAATCATACGTAGAACATTCATATATTTCATTCATTCTTGAACAAATATTAGTTTTATAAAGCTTTAACAACCTTACAACCCACAATACATCAATACACTTGAATCAGTAAAGCTTGAAAGGTTGCTAAAGCCTTAAGTTCTCCAAAATTTAACTTAAGAGTACAAAGAATATGTGCAGAATGGAGTGTTGCCTTGACTCTTGACTATTCACTCTCTTATTCTTCACCTAAGTGGTACAAAATTGGGAGGGGGTGAACTTAAAGTTCATGGGTTATTGGACCCCGATCTTTTTCTTACTAGTAAGCATGTGATTAGTCTATTTTGAGGTTTAATTTGATTATTTTGTTGAGATTAGGTATTAATTATAATGTCTTTGGGGGGGGGGGGGGTAGAAAACTTTTGTTTTTAGATTGATGGATTAAAAGGAGAAATTGAGATTAAATTAGAAAGTATACGGTGTTAGTTCAAAATTGGAAGAACATGATCTTATAGGGTTAAATTTGGGAGAACACTTAAGTTATTAATAGTTAAGTCTTATAAGGAGGGGCATTTTGGTCTTTTTGGCTTCTTGTAAATGAAAGAATGAAAGAAGAGTTGGGAGTGTCGTGAGTGTTAGAAAGAAGAACAAATTTTTCTTACTTGATAAAGAAGAGAGTGTGTTTCGGTGAAAGAGGA
>JANZXR010000007.1:15169180-15186916 GCA_027575705.1 Erythroxylum echinodendron
TCACGCTACCACTCTTCTTTTCTCTCCCATACACGCCTACCATACTTCTGAAAATGACAAGTCCATAATTCCTTTTTGTCAAAATACCCTCAATGAGTCCCAAAATTCCACTTTACCCTTGGTACTTAAGTTATATGCCAAAAATGCCCTTAATTCAATTCTTATGCATTTATTCCCTAAGCTATTATGCTTAATTTTATGAAAAAAGTTTCAGGGGGCCAATAGGGATAGCATGGAATATAGGAGCTTGATCTTACGTTTAGTTTTGGCTAGATAGATGGTGTAGGAATCACATCAGTGACTTTTAGATGACATTATCTCACTAGTGCCTTCATCAAAGATCAATAAAATAGTCTCCGATTATTAGGATGGCACCATTGGGTAGAAGATTGATGTCTTGGGACAGTGGTTAAACCCTCACCATTTGGGAGCTATATTGAGTATGGGTTTTTTTCACATACTAGAGCTCATTGTTTGCGATGGGCTCCATCACCACAGGGCCATTTTACTGTTAAATCTGCTTACCATCTAGCCGCTCATGATCCCGATGTCTATGAAGACAAAATATGGAAATCCATTTGGCAATTGCAGATTCCAGAGAAATGGCAAGTTTTTATATGGGTGATGTGTCATGATAGAATTCTCACCAATTTGGAAAGAGTTTGACGGCATCTTAGCATGGTTGATTTGTGCTCTTTGTGTCACCAAGCACCTGAATCTCCCTTACATTTATTTAAGACTACGAAGTCATTTTTCAGGTTTGGAATATGATTAAGGGGCAATGTTGTTTTTTCTTTATGCATACTGGGCATAATTTTCTTCAATGGTTTGAAGCTCACATTAATTGTAGGGAGGAGCTCATAGGGGGTGCCATGGTCTATTCTTTTTTCAGCTTTGCTATGGTGCATATGGTGTTTTCCAAATGACATGGTCTTTACAGGGGGACGTAATTTGTTGATTCAAAGTTTGGGATCTTTGGTATTAGATCAAGCTTGTTGAGGATGGTATAGCTGGAAACAGGTGTATTATATGGGCACTATCTCTCCTAAGCATAATTGCTTGGTGGGGTGGCGTACCTCAGCTAAAGGTATGCTGAAGCTCAATGTGGATGGTGCTTCGAGGGGAATTTGGGTGAGGAATCCACTGGAGGAGTCTTGCGTAATGGCATGGGGCACTGGATTAGAGGATTTTGTTATCATATCGGTTTTTACACTTCAATGAGGACTGAACTTTGGGCTTTCTTGAAGGGACTTGAACTGGCCTGGGAATGGGGAGCACGCAATTTGGTTATAAAGATGGATTCTAAAGTTGTTATGGATATAATGGGCAACCATGTGGGTGTGGAGCATCCTCTATGGACTCTTGTCACTGAGTGCAGAGCCCTGTTAACGTGGAACTGAAGGGTTGAATTAGGACACATCTACAAGGAGCCCAATACTGTGGCTGATTTCCTCGCTAATGCAGTGTTTGAGCTACCTTTGGGATTACATATTTTGCAGGACACTCTGGTGGGTGTGGGAGAGTTGTTATGTCAAAATGTTTTGGGAGTTGTATGGCCACGTTTAGTGCCTTGTGAGGATGCCTAGTTTTTACGTTTTGTTCTAATTAGTGGGTTATGCCCCTTTTCTTACCAAAACAAATTATTTTGTTTGGTTCTTCCCCAAAAAAAAATTATGTTGTTTGGTTCTTCCCTAGATTTTAACTCTGTCATTTCTCTTAACTTCTCTTGGATGTAAGCGAACTTGTTTTATGCTTATTTCCATTTTTTAATAAATTTTAATTTTCAAAAAAAAATCTTAGATTGAAATTCTAGGCTGTAAGTTTTTGTTCGTTTAAAAGTTATGTTGTTTATTTCAAACATATAAAGTATACTATATCATTAAAAGCAAGTCTAAACATGTTCTGATTATCTTATGTAGTGCATTGGAGTTTCATCGCCCAAGGTATAATGTTTGTCCATTGAGTGTGAGGATATGAAATATTGTAGAGTGTAAGAATGTGGCTCCAATGGAAGATGGAGAATTAATAATTCAAATACAAGTAATCCATATCTTTTTTGACATATAATATAAGTGGGTTCAAGTTGATGGACCATTAAAGTATCTTTTTTCTCCAATTATCCTTTGATGGCAAGCTAAAGGATAAAAGTTATACTAGGGATAAGATTCTTATTCGGTACTAATTTATCCCATTTTACTATATTCTAAGAGCATGTAAACAACTTCCTATAAGAGATGTTTGAGTAATGCATACATTTGATGTTGAATCGAAATATGGAATCCTCTTTGGAGGAGTTTAAAAGTATGTAGTAAACAATTAATAGACTATGTTTTTTATGACTATATTTAGTATTTTTTGTTTGTTATTTGATATTTTTATATTATTCTTGGCATTTATTTTATTCCTAGTGTGTTTTAAAGTCTTAATTGCCATCATAGATCAAAGGAGAATAATTAGGGTGAAATCGGGGTGGAAAGTGGAAGAATTGAACCTATTTTAGAGGTATACACTTGTGTGAAGATGTACAACCTATGTGAGAAACATATATGACTATGTAAAGGGATCATACCAACAATTGTAAACATTTAAAGCTTTAAAGTCACAATTTTTACCAATGTAAAGATACATGCCATTGAATGTGACATACTTGGTCTTATCCCATACTTGTCTAGCTAATTGAGAACATGTACATCTGCATACTAGAGTGTCTTTTAGATACATAGTCACTCACACGACCATGTAGGTGATCGAGTGTAATGCAAAAGCTCTAATTTCATAATATAAAAGCCAATTATGAGGAAGAGATGGGGAAGAAGCAATTATAGTTGAAAGTTATGACCAAATTTAGCGTTAGAGACACAATTATGAACCTAATATGAAAAAAGTACAAATATTACTTTAAATATCCAATAGAGAACAACCTTTCATCAAAATTTCAGGGGGATTTCATTAGAAAAAAGGGGAATATATAACCATGGATTCTTTTCTTTCTAATTATTCTACTAAACTTTGATATTTGTTTTGTTTTCTATATTTATGAATTAAGTTGTTTACTGCCTATGTATGATGAACCCAAAGTTAGGATGGATACTATAATTTGATCTTTTATTTAACATAATTTGATTGATTGTTTCATTGTGATTTAATTATGGATTTTCTTTCTTGAATTAATATGTCCGATATATTAATTCAATGTTTGATTTCATATGATTGAGGTTGATAAGTCCTTTGATATGAATAGATATATCTTAATTGGAAGGATTTGTTGCAAACCTAGAGATAGGTTAAGCATAAATAATCTAGATTAGGGTTAAACTAATAATGAAATTCACAAATCAAGTAATGCGATCTTAGGGGTTTTAGAAAGACATTTAAGTTAATCAAATGAGGATTGGTTGTTAATATTTTTGAGAAAAATATTAACATAAGGTAGGAATTTTTATGGTCTAATGGTCAATAATTGAATTACATAATAAAAGGTTAATACTTAAGAGATCTTAGGGGAATTCATTACATAAGTACTAGTTATTTGATATAGGATTAATCTTTGCATTAACTTTGTCCTGATTTATTATTGTGTTGAATGTTAGTTTAGTTTAGTTTTGATTAAATCATGATATCATTTGTCAGTTAGATAACAGAAAAAAGGTTAATATTAGTACTCATAGTCCTTGTGGGATTGACCTATACTTTCCAGTGCTAACTATAACTACACTGTCCACTTATAGTTTAAAATATAAGGCTATTATCATATACATCAACTTGGAGGGAGGTTATTCTTAATTAAGCCAAAAGCTTTTGAGCTTCTTCTATCCATCTTTAAAAATTGTTCTTTATGATTAATTCCACCTTATTAGTGATTGGGATACTATATTTTAACCTATCAAAACCTTAAATCTTATAGAGGGGTCCCAAATTATACTAGTAGTTAAATCTGAAAGAGGTATTCTTCCATTTTACAATGTTTTAATTAAGCATGACAATTGTCTCATCTTTACTATCTGTTTTAAGGTCCATTTTCATTAACTGACTATATATTTCCCTATTTAAGAAGTGTGTATGTATCCATTAGACCTAAAGAGAATATTTGCCAGTGCAAATCTTCTATAACTTCTTGATTAAAAGCATTTTGTTAAGAATTTTGGTAGAGATGATACCAAGTCCTTTATTTCCCTTTGATTTGTAGATTTCTTGCCATTTAACTTTCTTTACTTTGGCTTTAACTTCTAGGATAGACCATCAAAATCTTCTAATTTTTTAATAAATTTTAAGACCTCATTAACGATATAATGAATGTGTAGGTTACTCAAAATAGAAATGATAAATTAAGACCTCATCAAAATCTTCTAATTCTATAATGAATGTGTAGGTTACTCAAAATAGAAATGATAAATTAAAGCCTGTCACTATAGGAAAATGTTCTGTTACACTAGTTATTTAGTTTTCTTTTATCGAATCAATCAAAGGGATACAATCTATAAGAGAAAGATTCCTAGTTATGATAGGGACATCTAGATATCTGGAAGGAAGTTTTCCTGCTTGAACTCTTTAGTTGTACTTTATAAATTATCCACTTCCCTGGTCATAAGTGAATAAAAGCTATTTTTGCTATAGTTATAGATCAAATCAAACTGGGTTTCGAAATGTTACAAGGAATTTAGGAGTACCTCCACTAACTTAATAGTTTCCTATAAAGTAATATAAAATTATTTACAAAAGAGAGATTATAAATGCCTATTTCACCACATTTATAATGGAATTTAAAGCAAGTTTCCTTAGAAATATTAAGTGAAATAATTCTTGAAAAGGTCTCAGTGCTTAGGTAGAAGAGATATGAGGATAAAGAGTACCCTTTTTTGAGCTTTTTCTAGCTTTGACTAACCTTGTTGGGTTGTTATTAGCTAGCATAGAGAATGAGACAATGATAATAAATTTTCAAGTTAGATGCTAGAATCATTGAGATAACCTTGTAATTTACATCACAATAAAATATAAATTTGATATGAATATGGATTAAAGATCTTAGGGACATGAGAAATGAAGGTTTTGTTGAATTCCCTTAAAAGCTTACATTTATTAAAGAATTCAAGTATATAGGTAAAGATAACTGAACCTATAATGTCCAAGTACTTTGGAAAAACCAATCATTGAATCCATCAGGTTTAGGAGCCTTATTAGGATTTTAAAAAGTATTGCTTGTTTGATTTTCTCTCTAGTAATCTCCTAAATAAGAATGTATCTGATCTCATTTGACAAAGAATTAGACAAACAAGTATTTACTTGCTATGGAATAGGTTTAACTACCTATGAGGAGTATAGGAGATCTTAATAATGGTTAAAAGTTAACTTCATCTGTTTTGATTATAAACAAGTAAGTATATTATCAATCATTTTTTTTGTTCACTTTTTCATTGTTTTTTAGATAAGACAATAGATAATTTCAAGGAAAAATCTTATATGTTTATTGTGATTATTTATTGGATATAAAAATAAATTAGTAAATTAGATAAAATAATATCAATATTAAGTTATATTAATACATTTTAATTTGAATTTTAAGGAGAAGTATATATGGTATGTTTTTTTGGAAGTTAAAGAATTATAATATTAATGAAAAGATATATAAGGAGTTATAAGTAAGCAAGAAGACTTTACAAAATAAATAGGACTAGTTGAATACAATCCATATAAGGAATATTTTGCAATATTTTATTTAAATCATACATCATAATATCTAGTTTAACATATTATGGTGGTAGCGATAAGAAGGTATCCATAATTACTCGTCCTTGAGAAAATCACTGGATTATATTGAAAATACAAGGTAAAAAGAATGCCATGGCAACTTTATTCCTTGAATCAGAATGATTCTTGCCATAATTGTAGAGAGTGAGCTTGGATTTATATTAGCCATGATATTGGCCCTAATATATTCCAGGATGTTATGATAGAAACTCAATCTCTCCTGAGCTTTATTAATGAAAATCCACTTATTTCTTTCCTTCCACAATGCATAAGTGTTATAACCAAAAGTAATATGCACTATGTTGCAATGCTTTTTCTCCAAGTTCTGCCTATTGGAAGCTCATTTCACCAATTGTCCTAATCATCAACATAATAGAAATTATTGTTCAACATTTAAATTTTTATTTGAAAGTTCCTTTAAAAAGTGGAAGTTGAAAAATAGGTGATCTCTACTCTTAGATTCAATGTTACAAAGCTTACAAGTTAGTTGGGAGATCAAAGAATTTTTTATTCTATCAAAGTTGGTTGATATGCTTTTAAAGATTAACCATATAACCAATGATATCTAAGGGGAATATAGTTATACTAAATTCTCTTTCTCTAATTTACATTAGGAGATTAACAAATAAAGATTTGATAATATAGTAGGTTAGAGAAGTACTATAAAGGATGTCTAGACCATCTAATACATTCTATTCTTTGATGGTTGGGGTTACTCTTACGCAAGTTCTCCTTGATAATATTAAAACCTTTATGCTTAAAGAGCCACTCATTACCATTAATTAGTTCAATCACTTTGGCTTTATGTATGACAATGTGCCTTATATGGAAAACTTTAGGAATTAGGTATAAGGGACCTAATTCACACTAATTATAAAACCAAAGACGAGTACTCTAACAATTTTTTATGCATACTTGATTTTCTTAAAACATAGTCTTCTCAATTTCAAAATCTGAAGGAAGATGCAAAAGAATTTAACTCTAAGTTTAATCATCCAGAGGCATTAGTTACTTATAAATACATATATTTATATTTAATTATATATAGAGCCTAACTTTAGGTAGATAATTTTGTTTAATAAATTATTTAATAATTGATATTAATAAAAGAGATGGTGAATGACTATGGCAATATAAAATGAGAAAATGGTCAAAATCTAACTACTTACTCTTTTAGTTGATAAAATATTAGAAAATGTAGATGACCTCTCTATATATAAGTCCCTATAATTTAATATTTCTTGCCAATTACTTAAGTTAGTTTACTTAAAAAATATTAATATATTTAAATAACACTAGTGAAAAGGGAAAAATTATTCGATAAATTTCATCAAATTATTATTTTAACTAACATAAAGTTTAATTAATTAATATAAAGTGTATTATTTTTATTTTTAATCAATGTTTATTTATGGCTACAAAAAGATTTAATTTAAACTAATTCAATGTTTTTGAGTTAAACTTAATTAAAGAACAAAGTTAAAGTTTTAGATTTCAATACTTTTTATTAAAAAGTATAAAGAGCTAAACCAAGATTTCAATGCTAATAAAGATGATTCTTTTAACATTTTCTGCCATTGAACTATAAAAGTCACTAGTAAAATTTCAAGCTTATTAGTTGACCAATTTATTTTATTTGTCAACTAGTGTTAAGCACTAAGAAACTTTGGTCAATTAGTAAGTTCAAAAACTACTTTTTAAAATCACATATTGACAATAATAATAATCATTTTTAGAGAAATAAAGCTGAATACTCGAAAGAACAATGACAGAAAGGTTTGAGAGGAAAATTAGAACGGGAAAAAAGGTGATTTTAGTTAAATGCAACAGCATAAAGAAGATTTAGATAATGTCTGAACGATTTCGAACTATAACAAAGTGATTTAATATGCCTTTCATACAAAAGTTGATAAAATATACGAACATTTTTCTAGGTTAACCGTTTCCTTATTTACATATATTAAATTATTTATTGGGTACTAGTTAATTGTTTGCATCCTTTGATTTTTTATGTTAGATATATTGGTGATAATTTGGATTATCTAATAAAATTTGGTTTTATTAAATTGTTAATTCCTAGGATTTGAGTTTATGTGTGTGCTATGTATGATTTAAAAACATATAGAGATTAATATATATGTGACTTATGATTTTGGATATCGATGAATACCTACAACTAATTCAAAATTTAAATTAAGGATGAATTTTTATAATCAGGTTTCTTATATGCATGTTTAGTGTCTTATATGATTGAACCTTATTGTTGCATGATTTTCATGACCCTAAAAGAATAAAGTTACATAAATGTGTGTGATATCTTAATAGGTATGGTTGGTTAGGGCTTATTGATGTTTGATGTCCTACCTTATATATCTTTTTAGGGAAGTACCCTTATAACTTTTATGGTATAGGTTGTAGAGTGCCAAGTGTCGAGCTTACCGAAACTAAAACTACTAATGTCAACCCTTTTTCTATTATTTAACTGAAAAATAATAGGGACATGGTTGATCATTTTTCAAATTTAAAGTAATAAACTTGAGAAAATTAGCATAATTAACTATTTAGAACGAATATTGAACTATAAAAACAACAATACCTGGATAGTGAATCCCTCTAAGACTTTCACGCAAATAAGGCTACATAAGTCATTTTAAACTAAAGTTTATCAGATTGTAGAAATTCCTCAGTTATATTTATAAGTTTATTAAATTTGTTAACAACAAATCCTAGGTTAATTAATCAAAGTCTCTTTTCAATTAATTAGAATTGCTTTAAACATTATATGAATTCATATATTAGGTTTAACCCTAAAATGGAAGATTTATGTCAACTTGTCTTTAAATTTGTATTCGGCTAATTTCAATTATGCTAGAATAATTCATACAAAGCATTTTTCAATCCCAAGCATTTTTCAATCCCAAATGTAAGAAATCAAATATGAATCAATATACATGAATAAACCAATTCAAGAACAATAAAAAATACTTATCGAATCTTAATGAATTGAAGAATAAATTAATCAGCATAAAATCCATACTAGGTTTCATCATTTCCAGGTGTTATAAAGTTATAGTTCCTAATCATGCAAGACATAACATTAAAACTAAAGGAATAATAGAAAACTAAAAAAAATATAATGTAATCCCTTTTAATCTTTGCGAAATTCACTTTAGATCAATGAAAATCCACTTCAAATATATCTCCTTGCTTGTTTTTTGTTCTCTTTTCCATTTTAGGTCTTCCAATTGTGCCTCCTAAATCTCCTTTCTTTTCACCTTCTATTTTGCCATAGTTTAAAAATTAGGTTTTTCGAGAAAGTACATAATTATGTTTTTTTAAAAAAAGATTTGAATATAGATCAAACACGTGTTTAAACATGGGACAAAAATATGAATATGAGCTCATCAGCATGTAATATAAGAGTTTACTTCTTAAACATGGACAAGCCTCAAACTCTTCAAGCACGACTCAGCAAACTAGAATTCATAAATAAAAAAGAACAGGGGCAAATACATGGCCATATTCTTTCTCTAAAGCTTCATAACTTAGTTAAAATAGCTTCAAATCGCTTCTAACTTGTCTAAGTTCATTTCTTTTACTCGAAATAAGTGAATTATAACCTGAAAATGAAATATTAACAAATTAAATACTAGAAACATTAAAAAATCAAATAAAAAATCAAAATGTACTAAATATAAAGCTAAAAATATGAATAATTAAGCACTTATTAAACTTCCCCACACAAAAGTATTTTGCTTGTTCTCAAGCAAATTAATTATATTACTCTAAAATTAATAATAAGAGAATATGTTTAAACATATCGAAGATATCACTCAACTTCATTATTTATTCAATTACAAAGTTCATTAAATTGTTAAACACTTAGTTATGTGCATCTAATTATACAATAATCTAATTCACTACATAATTATTCAAATTTCAACTCAATTTACATCATCCTTTAAACATTTTCATACCCCTTCAATAATACATCATTAAATATAAAAAAATAGGATCGTTTAAAAGGTTGTTTGAGAAGTAGCTTAACTTTTTAATACGAAAGTAAACATCTTGTCATGAATACCCCCATTTACTCAACTAGGTGACTATTTCAAATGGCTATTAGTGAAGTTATTTTTCTCATTTATTCATATACTACTATTTTTCTTTCCTTTTCTTTTTCCTTTATTTTTGTGTGTGGGATAATGAAAATCCTTAAAAAGAATTCACATTTAACTCAACATATGTACAAGTTATACGTAAAGTATCATAATGATAATCAAGTATCTATTCTTAAGATTAATGAACTGAATTATAATCAACTTAATCATCAAAACTCTTAATTAATTTCCTAAATAGATTAAATCACAATCATAGCCAAACTTATAATGATTCATCTTAATTGACATCCTTTTTGAAAAAATTTCCTAAATTATTCATTATTAAGCTAATTATAACAAATTGACAAGCTTTATTGCTAAGTCCATCCCTGACACTTAAGTTCTACATTGTCCTTAGTGTGAACAATGAAAAATATAAAAAATAGTGGGATGAGGTGAAGATAAGTAGTACTCTTTTGACAGTAAAATATTTCCATCCTTTTAATAATATGATTAATATGCATTTAGTGTTAATGAAACGTTTTTTGCTCTAATGCATAAGGGTGATATTGCCTTCATAGTCTGTGAAATTCATCAAATCTCAACTTAAGCGATGAAATTAGAACTATAAGACTAAAATTATGAAAAAAAAACTAAACTACCATTGAAAATCCCATAAGCTACTTAATAAAAACAAAAACACCTAATTATTGGGTTACATCTAAATCATCATTTCTTTATGAATCTTTTAACTAAACTTCTTAGGAAGTCCTTGTTCAATCTCAATATATAATTAGCAACTTACTTCCACCCATCTTCCCAAATAAAGGCTTTTTAGCCTACTAGGTCACATACTGTAATGTAATAAAGACATATGGTATCAAATTAATAAGATCAAATAAATTTACTAATGCTTTTTCTATTAGTAAAGTGTCAATATAATAAGGAATAATAAAACTCCTTAGATATTTGGTCGAATTTGGCAATTTATTTTGTAAGAAGTGGGAGCCTTCCATACTTAAGACAAATACTAATAATTCTTTGATAATTATCTTGTTTAGCTCCTCCTCATCATCTTCCTTTTTCTTTTCTAGGAAAATAACTTTATCTTCTATCTTTCCAATCTCCAAATTCTCTCCACTCTTTAATTTTTTACATTCCTTTGGTCCCTCAAATTTTGTTCAATGTATCTAACTAAAGCACCTATATGCTTTTTAGAAACAAGCTCAACAATTTGTCTAGTTGAAAGTCCCAAATCGTGGAAAGATGCGAATAACTCATTAGTTTTTTAGAGATTAGCATTAGCCATAAAAGTGGGTTTTATAGGGAGCTTTTCAAGACGTCAATCTTCCTCTTACTGCTGTTATTATAGAAATTTAGGTGAAGTTTGATCATTTTATATAAAGTCAGGATAGTTGCACTATCTTGGATTATAAGTATTTCTACATGGATGTTTTAAGGCTAGTTCCTCAAGCAAATTAGTTACTCTCTCATATAGTCTAATGCCTGACATTCATGATTAGGGTAACCACCACCACAAATGTCATAGGACATGATTGATACTATTTAAACTTCTAAATACATATTGCTATGCATCTCATTCCAAGGTTCCAATATCGCTATAAGTTATGACATACTATAACAATAGATACCTAACTCTTGAAAATAAACCACAAACATAAGATCAAGTAAGAGAGCTCAATAATAAATAAATAAACATGAAAGAAAGAAAATAATGTCAAAGAAAAATAATGGTAAGATTAATATAAATTAAGTATTCATAATATCCTAGTCCTTAATAATGATACCAAAAATTTGATGTTCGATCTCTTACTTTGTACATCTTTCTAGGCAAGTTCACCTATTGCTTCTTATGAAATACCAAATCTCGATCCCATAGAGACTTCCAATATAATATTAACCATGTTAGTCCCTAATGGCATCTAAGAGGGGAGATGAATAAATTCAACAAAGTTTCTAACCAATTTACTCAATTAACATCAATCAATGCATATAAGGATGAGGTTATTCCTTAACATAAATCAGTTAAAAAAGTGAACAATATTTTAAAAAGGATAGGGAATAGAAAACGCAAACCTATTTATAGTAGTTTAGAAAACAACTCTTACCTATATCCACTTCTAAGACTCTTCTTAGAATTCTACTATAATTTTCTTTCAGGGCAAAGAATAACCTTTATACAATCTTTCTTAGGAAAGAAACCCTTCTTACAATCTTCTTCCAAGTTAAGACGAACCTTAATCCCACTTGGAACACTCCAAAATACAATATCAAACACCTTAACAAAGATTTAAAAATTAAGATTATCCCACTTATTCACTTAATAACTCCAAAAAGGCTTACTCACACAAATACAAGACAATGATGCTCAAATGATTGAAAAACGCTTTGAAATAAGTGTATAAGACACCCAAAACCTTCTTGATACTAAAAACAAAGATAACACACCTATTTTAGGACTCTTTCTAGCTGTTAGAGATAAGAACTAGTTATTATGATGGCTATATATAATGCAATGGTCAACTAGTATAGTATACTGGTCAACCAATATACATTAAATGCACTATATTCACTAGTCGTTAGAACACTGGTTGACCAATAGGAATATTGGTATAGCATATTGGTCAATCAATATAGCATATTGGTTGATTAATACATGAATTAATGGTACAATAAACTCACAGTACTTAAAATTTAACAATTTAACATATATTGGTTGACCGTTAAACTATATAGATAAACCAATCACCACAAAAATATGATTTTAACAAATTCAAACGCTCAAAAATATTTTATTTAATCTAATTATGATTTAAACACTTACCAAAATGTTCCCTAAAGAGTGTTTAAAAGATTAAATGGTTTTTTTATTAAAACCAAAAGCTTCAATGTCTCTTGATGAATAGAAAGAATCTTACAATGTAGTAAGATGAAATGATTATTCATGGTGAACCTTTTAGATAATCAAATTAAAAAATGATCTTACAAATAATAACATAAAATGTAAAATGATCTTGATGAGAGTTAATTTTATTTTGTTCTTGTTTTGACCATCATTTCGTCATTTGCAAACTTTAACTTCTCTTTTTCAATTTTATACACTATCTTCTTAAGTTTATGGATTCATTTTGTTCTAATATTGTTTTTCATCATAGAGTAAACTTATTAGTAGTAATTATGTTTTGCTATTATCAAAACACCAATTGGAACCTCCCTTAGTTCAACAAACCATTTTCGCGTTATCTAATCGATAAATAATAGGGATGGTGATTAATTAAGTTTCAAAGTTAAAGTAATAAAAAAGCAAATTATCATAATTAAGTTACTAGAGAAAAGATTTAACCAAGAAATAATCAATAAAAATAACAATACCTAGATAGTCAATTCCTCGAGGAACTAATATGTAAATAATACTTCATACATCAATTTAACCTAAAGTTTATTAGACTAAGCAAATCCCTCAATTATGTTAATAAATTTCTTAAGATTATTAACAAATCCTAGGTTGATAAATTGAAATCTATTTCCAATTAAAACCCTTAGAATTGTATTAATCAATTTATAAATTTCTCTATTAGGTTATCTAATATGAAATATTTTTGCCAACCTATCCTTAGGATTATATGTAGCTCTTTTTGATTATGCTAGATCAATTTATACAAAAGAATTTCTCAAATCCAAATACATGAAACCAAACATGAATCAAATATTAGTATAAATCAATTTAAGAACAATAATAAATACAAATCAAACCTCAATGAAACTGAATGATAAATTAAATGAAATGAAATTACTAAAAATTCCATTATGGGGTTCATCATGTCTAAGTAAAATAAATATTTAGTTCCTAATCATAAAAAACATAAGAATGAAACTAAAGGAAAAACAGAAAATAAAAGAAAATGTGACAAGATCCCTTTTAGTTTTCACAAATTAGATTGATAAACATCTACTCCAAATATATTTTGTTGCTTGTTCTTCATTCTCTATAAGATTTTAGGTCATCTAATTGCACCTCCCAAACATCCTTTCTTTTACCCTTCAGTTTTTCCTTATAGTTTAAAATTTGGGTTTCCAATTGGAACACAGGCAAGTATACCATTGTGTATTTTTAAAAAAAAGAGATTCAAGTCTAAAGTAAATATATGTATTAACAGGGACAAAAAAAATGTGAATACATGATCACCATGATATAAAAAATGTGTGTGCCTTTTAAACACAGTCCTGTAACTCATCAACACACCTCTTCAAATATGATCATGTAAGTTAGAAATTTAGAAATAATAATGAACATGGATAAGTACACGGTCATGTACTAGGTTATGTTCTTTCCTTAAAGCTTTATATCTTGGTTAAAACAACTTTTCATTGCTCTGAACTTATCTGAATTTGTTCCTTTTACTCCAAATAAGTGAATTATAACCTGAAACTAAAATACAAAACTAATTAAGTGCCATAAATATTAAAAACACTTAAATAAACCAGCATGCACTTAATGTGAACCTAAAAATATAAACAATTAAGCACTTAACACTATTACCCAGATCCAAAGTAGGGCATATACCATTTTATTATTTAGGGTATATTATTTAAGTACAAATTTGAATGTATACATTTTTTAGTCAAAGCAAATTAATCAATGCTGGAATGGGACATGAACCATTATTACCTAAGGCACATTATTTATGACTATATTTGAGTATGTATGGATAAGTTAGTTAAGGTGAATTAGCCACCATTAGAATGCGGGTGGTATCATTTTATTATATAAATAATATAATCTAAGGCTAGATATAAGTGTGTATGGGTTTGGTAGCTAGTGATTAATCAACTCTTACCCTGAGCATGTATAGGGGAATTATTTAGTTAGTCAACACCATTATTCATTGCATTTTTATGATTACTTTGATATGATGCATTGTTTAGACTTGTTTCCTTGGCAGGGGGTGCAAAGGTTGATAGTGAAATTTAGGTATAATGATGTAGTACCTTGCATATAATGTAAGGAACTAAAACATCATACCTATTTAACATAATAATTTTTTAATGTTTGTGATTCTAGGTGAGAAGCTGATAAAGTAGCAGCTTGTAGACATAAAATGGGATTGATCTATGTACTCTACTTAAAATGGATCCTGCTATTATAAAGAGATAATTTCTTTCATTTAGTAGACTTTAAAGGATTAGTTTTGTTTTTGAATGCTTTGAGATTCTCTTATGATTGATTTATGTATCTCTTTATGAAAGAGATGGTTGATGAAAATTATAGTACTTTATATTATTATGTTGAGATATGATAACGTATATTTAGCCTTAACTTAGTTATAAGCTCTGAAATTATGTTTCATTACTAAGTGATAACTCATTACAACCCAAATTGGTGGAGTTGGACTTGAGGTATAGTGTATTTAGTGTTATCAAAGTTCTAAGTTTAAGGATAGGATGAGGATCCAATTAAGTTATGATATCAAGGGTGGTAAACAAAGTTTATTTATTTTTAAAATTTTGAAATAATTATTTTATTTTTGGAAGTTTATATAAAAATTTTCTTATAGATATTATTCTAGGAATAATTAGATTGAAGGATATTTTACCTCTTCATATGATTAATAGAAGTATATAAACTTCACCATCCCAAAAATTAAGGGGTTCAGTTTTGCTAGGGAGAATAGACATGATGAATAGAGAGTAGGAAAGTAGAGCAATGGATCTTTAATGGTGTTAGTGGTTATAAGTGAATAGGAACTTAGGTTAGGGAATATTCACATGATGAGGGAATTTTCTAATATGTTTCCAAAGGATTTATTATGCTTACCTCCTTAGAAGGAGGTAGAGTTTAGGGATTAAGATTTATATTGGTTTAATCTCTAAGGCTCATTATCAAATGGAACTTGTAGAGTTAAAGGAGTAAATATATGAATTATTGGATAAAGGTTACATTATACCAGTTATATCTTCTTAGGGTATACCATTACTATTTACAAAGAACATGTGAGATCCCATAGCGGTTGGAGAGGAGAACGAAATATGCCTTATAAGGGTACAAACACCTTTTCCCCATAGATGTGTTTTCCCGAATGTAGGAAGAGTAAAACTGTGAGGATCTTACCCTGATGGGCAACCCAAAGCAGACAATATCTATAAGCGAGTGGTTTGGGTTGTTACAAATGTTATCAGAGGTAGTTCCCAACCTGTTGTGCTAGTGAGGACGCTGGGCCCTAAGAGGGTGGATTGTGAGATCCCACATTGGTTGGAGGGGAGAACAAAGTATGCCTTATAAGGGTACGAACACCTCTTCCCCATATATCATTTTCTCGGGTGTGGGAAGAGCAAAATTGTGAGGGTCTTAGCCTGATGGACAACCCAAAGCTGACAATATCAGTGCGCAGGTGGTCTAGGTTTTTACAAATGGTATCAAAGCCAGTTCCCGATCTATTGTGTTAACATGGATGTTAGGCCTTAAGGGGGATGGATTGTGAGATCCCACATGGGCAGGAAAGGAGAACGAAGTACGCATTATAAGGGTACAAACACCGCTTCCCTATAGATGCATTTTCTCGGGTGTACGAAGAGCAAAACTGTGAGGGTCTTAGCCCAATGGGCAACCTAAAGTAAACAATAACTATGGCAGATGGTATGGACTGTTACAAAAAGATGGCTCTATAAAGATATTTATTGATTATATAGAGTTGAACAGGATATTGATGAAGAATTATTATCCCGACTAATGATAGACAAATTTTTTGACTAACTTCACTAAACTAAGCTATTTTTAAAGAATGATCTAAGATTGAGTTACTAGTAGGTGAGGATTAAGATGGAGGATATAATGAAGATAACCATTAGAACCTGATGTGGCCATTATGAGTTCATAAAAGTGTGACTTAGGTTAATTAATGCTCCTGTCCATTTTATAGATTTGATGAATTTAGTATTCAAGTTCTTTATACATCAGTTAAAGGTAGTATTCATAAATGATTATCTATTTTCAAAGTAAAATGGATCACTTCAAGTTTTTGAGGATCATACTACAAACATCGAGGGGGCATCAACTATATGTTAAGCTGAAGAATAGAAGCTTTGGTTGAAGGAAATTTCTTTTCTATGATATGTTATGAAACATAAATGAGTATTAATAGTTATAGAGAAAGTCAAGATAGTAAAATATGGAGCTAGCTTGCTACTGTGACCAAGGTTTATAGCTTTCTTAGTATGGAGGGTTAATATAGAAAAATTATATAAGGATTTTCCAATATAGTTGGACCTTTGACCTAGATGACTCGAAAAAGGGTGAAATTTTAATGGAAAAAAAGGTATAGAGAGAGCTTTTTAAAGTTAAAGAGGAGATTGATAGTAATCCACATGATTATTACCATTATTGATAATCATTGTATTTCACTATCACTAGTGAAGCCTTGAAGAAGGGTTATGGTGTGTTTTTATGTAGTATAAGGAGATGGTAGCTTATCCTTCTAGATAACTATAGCCACATGTAGAAAGTTATCCTAAAATTGATTTGGAGCTTATAAGAGTAGCTTTATCATTAAATATTCAGAGGAATTATTTGTATAATGGAGGGTGGAGAGTATATAGATCATAAATATATTAAATTATAACTTCATATAGAAAAGGATGAATATGATGTATAGGAGATGATTAAAGTTACCAAAAGATTATGATTGATGATCCATTATCATTGTAACATCCCCTCACTTATGGGAAGGGCATTTTGGTAATTTTGGTAAATTGGAATGGGTTAGGAGTATTTTAAAGTGTTTTTGACATATTCATGAATTCATATATGCACATGAATACTAAATAGTGAAATTTTTGCACATGAAATGAATGTACATGCATGCATGACATTTTT
>JANZXR010000007.1:15207738-15235890 GCA_027575705.1 Erythroxylum echinodendron
ATACAAATTTTATAATTGTTGATCTTATTTCTGAAATTTAGGGATTAAGTCAAAGTGAAAGGAATCGGATATTTTTTAAACCAAACGATTGTTTTGATGTTGTTAGATTGAAATTCCTTTAGGGCCTACCATTAATTCTGATCGGAGGTAAGTGAAATAAATTTGTTTTTGAGGTTTGACCTAGTGGGAAATTCCTCCCTTATAGGATGCGCGTCCAGATGTCACGTAGGACGTCGGGCACGCAACTCGCCGGGGTGGGGTTCGAGCAAATATGTTTCCACTTCTATTTAGGAATACGTAAAGGATGTAAATCTTTTGTAAGCCTCTGATGCTCTGCCTTAACCTACTAAAAGTTCATACACTAAGCTACATATCTTATTATTTTTCTATCCATATTTTTCCACCAAAAAATTTTTAGGTCCTTATACATTTTGTTCCCAAATGAATATGTATCCTCTATAATCTCCCTATTTATCCCGAATCATTACACACAACCTACATTTAAACCTCCATTACCCACCATCATCAACTTGAAAATTTTGGGTTAATCCCATCGATACTCTATCCTAAATCCTCTTAATCTATTCATCATTTTGTTGAGCCTCATTGACTATGATAATCAAAATTAGCTGTAACATCAAACTACTTAATTTTGCTCCTAACCTTTAAGTCACTACCTTTAAATTTATTTTTCTTAATCCTTATACAAATCTTGCTACAAGGTGGTCGATATGACAATATTGCTTTGTTCTTTTTGACACAAGGAATCTACCTCCATATTGACTTTACTTAAAAGGTAATGGATCGTAATATCATAATCTTTTAATGACTTCATTCATCTCCTATGTATCATATTTAACTCTTTTATGTGAAGATATACTCTACACTTTTATTATTTGTATGTCCATTTCATCTTCCACATATAGATAATGCCTCTAAATCTTTAAGGAAAAAGTTACTATTATAAGCTCTAACTCAATTTTAGGACAATTTTCTTTGTATTGTTTTATTTATCTAGAAGCATAAGGTGACACCTTCTTATGATGCATCAAAACGCACCCTATACTTTCAAATTTATTGAAATTTCATCATATTTTAAGTCAACAAGGTCAAAGGGATATGTTAGAGAATCGTTCTATAATTTTATTATAATTAGAGAATCGTTCTATAATTTTATTATAATAATCTACGATATCTAGAAACTAGTGAACATCAATCATTATAACTATTTAGCTCCATACTTGATTATCTTTAGTTTCCTAGATCTACTGATATCCTTAACCAGTTCAACTATTCATATTTCTTTAAATTGGCATATGGTCAATGTTCCCTTAATGTTTATTATACAATCCTCAAATGCTCAAGATGATCCCCTTCATTTTTTGAATAAATCAAGATATCAATTATGAGTACTACTACTAATTGATCTGGAAATATCGTGAACACTAAGTTCATAGAATTCATATAAATGGCAGGAGAAATAATTAACTCAAATGACATTACTAAGAACTTTTAATGGCCATACTGAGCCCTAAAGACTATCTTCACTTCATCCTCTATTAAGAACTTGTAATGGCCATACTGAGCCCTAAAGACTATCTTCACTTCATGCTCCATCTTAATCCTTACCTAATAGTAACTTGATATCATATCATTCTTCGAAAGCACTTTAGTCTTATATAGTTGTTCAAACAAATCATTGATCATAACTAAAGGATAATAGTTCTTTATTTTCACCTTATTTAGCTCTTTATAGTCAATAACCATTCCTTATTGAACTATTCTTTTTTATTCTTTATAAAAATGTGGTTTTGCCTTAAAAAAATATAATCTAGCTAATGTACCCTTTGTCCAACAATTCATGTAGTTGGTCTTTCAAATTTATAGGTGTCATTCGATAAGGAGCCTTAAAAATCAAACTAATACTTTCTTATGGAAGTGACCATAAATAATTGTCTTTCCCTTCCAAACATTACCTAAATCTTATGGTTGCTAAGTACTTTACTAGAATCATCTTTCTTTCCCTTCTAATTTTCCTCTTACACTTTCCCCTTCATTGTTATTTTGGCTTTTAAGGTTTATTTCCTTATAAAATTGAAGACTATTGCCATCAAAATAAAATTTTAAAAAGCAAAATGTTGAACATATAGCCAATATATGATGTTAATCAACCAATATTTCCTTATACTTCATGTAGATAATGAATTAGCTAGTTGACCTATTTGAAACTCTAAATTATGGATAGAAGAAGTATGATTCTTTACAATATGGTCAATTTAGCTTCCATCCTCTTCTATTTCTCATCTTGGCTCATTAACTTGGAATTCAACACATCTATTAACATATCCATCTTCAGTTGTAATGAAATAAACATATCTTGCTAAAATCATGGAGGGTTTGTGCTCTTATTAGGTTTCCTACATTGTGAGACTAAGAAATTTTAGCTTATTTTTCACCAGGATTATAAGTATTAGACTAAGGATTATTACCACCTCAATCATATTGTGCTCCCATATAGCTGAGTTGCTCCATGTTGTTATTTTCCACTAGAAAATAATCAACTGTGACATGAATTTCTAGTCCATGTAATTTTCATTCGTGCTAATTTGCCTTGAGTGGGCTAAAAGAAGTGGCTTTTAGGTTATTCAATTATTTAGGTAAGTTTGCTACTTCAACCTGTAACGTTGTTATTGAATCCACAACAGACACTCCTTTCTAATCTTTAAACTTTGGTTGTTGTTTACTCCTTTTTTACATCCATAGACAATTGTTATTTGCCATCTCTTCCAATAAATCACGTGTGACATCAATTATTTTCCTTATTGATGAAGGGATTCAACCCATTGTAGAATGTTTGCAGAAGGAATTCTTTAAGGAATTTTTTAGGGAAGATATAAAGTAAGAGAAAAACATCAATTGATGGTTGGAAAACACAAAAAGGAGACCAAAAAGAGCAAAATTTGAAGAATAAAATTAAATTACAGTTTCCAGCTTTAATTCTCTATTATTTTCTTTTAATTATCTACTATTTTCTTTTGTTACCTTATTGTTGTTGAATATTAATGATGATTTAATTAGCACATATAGTTACACCAATGGTGCTAAATTCCTTTTATGAATTACTCTTGACTTATTTGTTAAACTTGAAATTATTGATTTAATGAAATATGCTTGTGATGTTTATTACTTTATATTCAATTTGAATTGAGAAATTAAATTGGATTATTTGTGTTGTGTTGTATAGTGAGAGTTGGTACCTTAATAGACCTATAAACATCAAATTAAGAGGCAATTAAAGAGAGATCTTAATTATTTGCCAGTTATCTATAAGATTGCCTCATATCTAACTATATAGTTAGAAAGATTTTTGATAGATTGAGAGGTCACAATTTAATTCCTATCTTTTTTAATTGAGATTACTTGATTAGATATCAAGAGAGGGGTAATCATAATCATTGGATATTTATGGTCAAGTAGGATTAAATTAAGAAGGTAAAGTGAAAAAAAATAAAGATAGAAGTAATTTCTATTTTTCATCATTAATCAATCAACCAAATTAATTGTTGTTTATTTCATTGTTTTGTAATAAATTTTTTATTTTAGTTCAACTTTTGACAAAATATATTATTATTTACCTTAAACAAAGTTTAAAAGAATCGTTGTGTAACTACTCTAATCCTTGTGGGATTATACATTTTATACTATAAGATATAGTTGCAGTTTCATATTTTTGAAACTTACATGTCTTTTAATTTGCTTTTGGATCATCATATGTTTTAGAATTTGACACAAATTGAGCATGGTTTGAAATAAGCACATGACTAAGGATATGGATCCTTATATAACTTTTTAGAATTTGACACAAATTAATTATGCTTATGACTTAAATTGTGTCTCGTAATTGAGTTTTTCAGAAAGTTATATGGTTAGTATATAACTAAGTTAATTGTTCATATCTGAGTCTTCAAAGTTATCTTAAATTAAACTAATCACCACTCAACCTTCAATTTGACTTGATTACATACATCACCATTTCTCTCACAACCTCATCAATTACATCTTGAAATTCATTGGATAGAACAAAAGGGGAGAAAATGCTCCTTCAAAAAATCTTTTATTGAGGGATTTTATTCTTCAAAATAAGATAAACCTAGTTTTTTTAGGCTAAACTTAAACATGAAAATTTTGATCTATCACACTTGTTATAACCAAAGTAGAAGGTAATGAGCAACCAAAATTCTTACACAAAAGGGAGAATTATAATTATCTATCATTCACTATCTATCAAAGTTAGTATTTTACACATAACTGATTAGTTAATACATATGAAGGCTATCCATTCTAAGACCAATAGAAGCTATATTGTATTAATCATATTTGCACACAACAATGGGTATTAGAGAACACCTTTATGGAACGAGTTTAGGGAGATTTCATATAACAATAGGGAACCATGGACGTTAGCTAGTGATTTTAAAGTTATTATTTCCTCTAAAGAATTTAATGGAGATAGAGCAATTAAACAACCTTGTCTTGACTAAGAAAGTGTTTATTTGACATAAAAGTCACATACATACTGGGGGAGGATAATATTTTACATGGTCTAATGAAAAATGTGATAGTAATATTATTAAGAAGAAAACTGGATTGATGCCTAGCTAATATGGAGTTGTTTTAAGCTGTTCAAAATGACTATTCCTTCTTCTCCAACAATAATCTTTCATATCATTCTCCTATCATCATTAATGCTGAGGTAGTGAAAGCCAAAATTCCTTTCAGGTTCAATGAATTTCTTATGAACCTAGTTGATTTTAATAAAGCAATTGAAAAGGAGTTAATTACATCTAATTCAGGAGCGAAGTAATATATCTATGCCCAGAAGTTGAAGATCATTAGAAATAAGTTGAAAATTTTAGATAGGCAGAAAATTGGGAACACTAGGCTTCTTCAAAATATTGCTAAAAAAGCTTTGAAGGACATTCAAAATATTATAAACAACAACCCATCTTCCACAAAGCTACATGATTGAAAGAAAGTAGCTAGAGATATCCTAACCAAAGCTCTCCTATTTTATTATTCCCCTTTGAAACAAAGATAAAGAATATCACGGTCGAAGGAAGGTGATAAGAAATCTCCATTCTTTCATAGTGCTATTGTAAATATAAGATGTACCAACAAAATCATGTCTATAGAGAAGGTTGGAAACATAATCTTAGGATAGGAAACACTTCTGGATGAAGTTACAAAACATTTCTGATAGGTGATTAATACACCCGCTAATGCATCATCCTTTATTAAGCTGATCAAATTGATGATGAAAGATGGTAAAACCTAATGGAGAAGAGTGCTCTCTCTAAACCTATCACAATTTAGAAGATTGAAGGAGACTTGAAACTACTAAATCCGTATAAGACACTTGAGCGTGACAGTTTTAAAGGATGGTTCATGATTAAAGATACTATACCAGGCCACAATGCAAGTTTTTAGAAAGAGAAGGTTAATTAGAGAGATAAATAGAAGTTACATTACTCTAATCCTAAAAGGTAATGAACAAAAAGAGCTAGGTGATTTCAAGCTTATAGCTTACTGCAATTCTGTCTACAAAATCATTGCTAAGGTTCTTACTGAAAAGATGAAAAAAGTATTAGGAAAGCATATTGAAATATCTTAAGCTCCCTATATTCTTAGAATGGGAGATAACATCATCCTACTACAGGAACTAATGAAAAACTATTACAAGAAAAGAGGAAGTAAAGACTGTATGATTAAGGTGGACCTAAAAAAAGCTTATGACAATGTGGATTAAAAGTTTCTCCTAAATACCATGAAGGCACTAGATTTCCTTGAACTTTACTAATTGGATGCACCGACGTTTTTTAAACCTTACTTTTCATATACTAATAAATTGAGAGCCTAAAAAGCTATCAAGAGTTGTAAAGGGATTAGGTAAGGAGACCCCACTTCTCCTTACGTGTTTTCTTTGGTAACAGAGGTTTTCAATAGACTACTTAACAAAGCTATTAAGGATTAGTAAATCCTTCAAATATCACTCTACATATAGGAGATTGAAGATATCAAATCTCAAAATTTTTGATGAATTGATTATACATTTAAAGCAGATGTATAATCAGTGATGACTATAAACAAAATGTTAAAGATGTTTTCTAAAATGTCAAAACTGCAAGCAAATGAATCAAAGAGTGTGTTATACTTCCGTAAAGGCTAGAGACCCAGTACAAATTATTAAATCTATCATATGCTTCCATAATAAAGCACTCCTGTGGGTATAGCAATTTTTGCTACAAAAACATTTTGTGGTGACTTCAAGCCACTGGTTGAGAAAATACAATCTAGAATCTATAACTAAAGTTAAAAGACCTCATCCTTTGTTGGTAGATTACCATTAATATATGATGTTCTTCAGACAATCAATGTACATTGGGCCTCCCACTTAACAAATCCTCAAAAAGTGATCAAGTTAGTGGATAAACTTTAAAGGAGATTTTTTTGGTCAGAAGGGTTTGTTGGAAGACATAGAGTAACCATAAAATGGGATGATATTTATACTCCTAAGAAACATGGAGGACTCAATTTAATACAACTGAGAATTCACAATCGAGTAATCCTTATCAAAAGAAATTGGAGTTGATTGACGGCAAATCATCCTTATAGTCAAAATAGACTTATAAATACTACATCTAAGGCAAGCGTATTTGGAGTTTTAAGCTAAGTAAAGCTAATTTGATCATAATAAAGAGCATCATTAAACTAAGAGAAAACATGAGGGAACATATGGGAAAAGAAACAAATTTTTGGGAAGATAGTTGGACCATTAGTTGTCCTCTTTGGAATATGCAAGATTTACTCCTCCTAAAACATACTTTAAGATTCAATGTTTCAGTATAAAGAAGCTTTCTATCACAAGAGTGAGATTACTAATATGTTAAATCATCAAAAAATTAGGAAGTAAATTCTAAACATAATGCTAAACAGTGGTAAGGTTGATAGAAAATCACTAACTTTAGGAGGTTCACTAATATGTCATGCAAGAAAATCTTTATTGGCACACGTCCATATAGCTTGGTACAAGGTAGTATGAAGTAAATACAGTTAACCAAGAGCCTCAATCATTCTATGGAAAGACATCTAAAAGAGAGCCTCCCAATATAAGATGGACTCAACAAAACTATGATGATTCCAAATAGATGTACGCTACGCAAAAGGGCATTAGAAAAGTATAACACACTTATTTTTTCAATATGAATGCACCAAGAAATTGTGGAAGAATATAATAGATGGATTTTAGGTTGCAAAACAACTAAAAAATTAGATTGAGAAAATCCAATAAAGTTCCAACATTAAACACACAGATAAATAAGTTATTTAGTGCTTTTATGTGGCTCTGGATTATTTGGTCTATATTATTTAGGAAAAGAGAAACAATTGAATATTTAGAGAAAGAGAATAGGAAACACATATATTTTTCTATTAGATCTATAACAAAATTAGGAAGTATATTTATCTTTTTAAGCACAAAATATAGATATCACTTATCAGAACATCAATTGAGCTTGAAGATTAAATGAATGTTATTTGGCTTATAAACATGCAAGGTTCCACGAAAGCAAATTTTGGAGAGAATAAAGCATCTCCAAATGTCATATGAAGGGTATAGCGGTAAGGAAAGAGGCATAATAGTGAAGAAGGCAATCAGATTATAACTGGAACAATCATATTCATGTGTTAAGATATATATATATATATATTCCAAGAGGGACTGTAGTAACTTCTAGATGAAGTATAGCAGTAAGAGAGAAAATGATTAAATAGTTGTGGTTTTTCTCTTTTTTTCATACTTAAAGGTTTTCAACTTTACATTTTTCCTTAAATGTGGGCTAGCTAGCCAAGTGAGTACCATGTGTATTATTTAAGATTCCAAAAATAATGAAATTCTAGTTCAATTTTTCCAAAAAAAATTTAGTATCTTAATTCGATATGATATAAATATAAACTCCATAAAGTCTCATAATCTTTTTTATATATAGTGTCATTATCCTATCCAACAAGTAACTTATATTAATAAGTAATGAATAAGGTAACTTGATCAATCTGTTTAAATTACCTAAATTGACTTCACTTATTGCCCTAAAAATCTTGAAATAAAATTAATATCTTAAAAATAGCTTAGATTGACTAAACTTGATTTAATAAGTAAAAGTTTAAGTTAAATAGGTTTTGAGTCAAGTTTGAACTCAGCTTAGAATGGCTAATATGACTCAAATTTCTTGAACAAACCTAAAGTCAATTTGGTCAAGCCTCAAAATAAAGACAAAATGTTTTAGCATAAACATAAGTGTTATTCGTTAATGGCACCCAAAAGTGGAGTGAATTAGGTAAATTCAAGATTTTAACTAAAGTTTACTAACTTGAGAATAATATCTTCAAATTATCACGAAGGCAAGAAAGAAACAAAAGTAAATGAACTAAATTATATCTCTAAATAATAAAATAAAGAGAAAGGAAAGAGAAATGCAAATTAATTTATAGTGGTTCGATAAATAATCCTTGCCTATGTTCGCTCCAATAACTCATGTTGGATTTCCACTATAGTTCTTTTTTAAGGAAAAGAATACTCTTTATGTGAACTTTTGTTTTGGAAAATTGGAACCTCCTTTTCAATCTCTCTTTAAGGTAAAAAGGAACCCCAAATCATTCTTAAAAAATTTTAATACAATGATCTCAAACATAAAAATAGTTTATAACTTAAAATTTGCTCACTTGGATGCTTTGATATTCACCAAAAAGGATGGCACACTTAAAATGAAACAATAAATGTTTAAATAATTGAAAAATACTTAAAAATTTATGTATAAAACACTCAAATACTTCTTCCTCCTAAAACCAATGAGAAAAAACCTATTTATAGTGTTTTGGGACCTAAGATAGTCATTGAAGCCAAATATTAGCTATTACAATGGCTATATTTGATGCACTAGTCAACCAATATAACATACTGCTTGATTAGTATGTATTAAAGCTTTGGATTCACTAGTTGTTAGAACACTGATCAACTAATACATATATAGTTTAACTAATATTATACATCAGTTGACTAATACATTAAAAAATGTTGGGCGAAACTCATTGTACTTAAAAATTTAACAATTTTAACTTATATTAGTTAACCACTAACCTATATAGGTCAACCATTCACCCAAAAAACATGATTAAAACAACTTTAAATACAGAAAACTATTTTATTCAATCAAAATATGATTAAAAAATTTCCCAAAAGGTTGCCAAAAGATTATTAAAAGATCAAGAAGATTTTATATTGAAACAAAAAAGCTTTAACACCTCTTAGTGAATGTAAAAACTCATGTTAAGAAATGAAATGAAATGTTTATACATAGTGAGATCGATTATCAAAGACAATCAAGATGAGCTTATAATAAGTAATAACTGAAAAAACCTAAATGAGTCTTAATCTTCTTTTCTACTTGATCTTGATCTTGAAAATTAGAAATTGTATTTTCTATCATAGGCCTTTGATACTGTAAGATTGTATTATCATATCCCTTCACATTAGTAACATAAAAATTTTTTTTAGTAATACTTGTGTTTTTTTATCATCAAAACCTCAATCAGAATCTTCCTTGATTTATTAGCTCCCATTTTTTAATGATTACAAAACATTTATGATATTAGAAAGTATTAAGAGAATGTAGTTAGAAATATTACAACCCATATTGTGATAATAATCAACTCCCCCTCAACTCATTCATAAAAAATATAACCATATCATAACAATATTATGACAAATATTCAACAAAATTATGCATTTTTAAAGAGATATATAACTACATATACTCCCCTTGAATCATAACATTTTTTATAGCATCAAAAAAAAATTTCTCCTCGTTTGGAAACTTAAAAATTAATCAACTAATTATAGGTGGGAAATAAGACTTAATCAAACTATACAGATCGTCAAGGCATTGGATCATGATTTCTTGAAAAGAATCAAACTCTTCTCGCAATATAATAAGTTGATACTCAATTGCTGCAAGATGAGCATTTGGTAGGGATCGATGATGTAGTCAAAAGGTGGTGGCCTTGTCATCTGCAAGTAGCTCAATAGTATTACTCAAAAGGGGCTTGTTAAGACCATTGTAGGTGAAGTCTTATAAACTAAAGATGGGTGTTGATGATGAAGATGTTATAATTAATGTGGTCTAGTCATTTTTAAATCAACTAATTGATATCCCATACTATGAAGAGTAGTAAATTCAAAGAAGAGAAGGAATTTGGAAGTGCTAAAAGATGAGGCTAAGGATGAGAGGCATATGGAATATTTTGTTTCTTTTTTTTAGTTTGATGAAAATTATTCATATTGAGGAAAATAAAAGACGTAGATGAATATTTTTAATATAAAATTAGAAAGGAATTTAAGATAATCGTGGCTTAGGAAGGTAAAGTGACCACTAGTAGAGGTATACTTATACTTGATAAAGATATGGTGGAAACAAGGGATAACATTAAGGCCACATACATCATTACGTTTTTTATGGACCTCTGTATCGCTCAAAAGTAATTTTAACTTTGTTAGGTATAGAGTGAGCTTGAATGTTGTATCTAGTATGACAATTATATAAAGAAGGAATTTTAGGGAAAGGAATGCTGATAGTCTCAATTATTAGATTACAAATAAGGTGACTATCAATACCATAAACGTTAAAAAAAAATATGAATATCATCATGAATCACCTTAAGATGAAGATTGATGTAAAATAAACAAATAGTGGTAGGATTAATCCTATAAGTCATGGTAAGGAGGGGTTCTTACCCTTAATTAATGAAATATCAAACAAGAACATGATCCGTAAGGTAGTCTAGACTGGTAGGGGAATTAATACAATTTTCGTGTAGATCCCAAGAAGCATAATTTTGAAATTAAGGATAGGTAATATCAAAAATATTTGTCCTCACAAGGAGTGCTCGAGTCCTAAGAGTCCTAAAGGATGTATGAGTAGCTCTACCTTATGCGTGAGTCCTAGGTATAGGAATAGAGGTTCCATCTAGTTCTTGTTGTAAACCCCAATGTAAGGTGAAGGACAAAAGGAAATGTACAAGAGGAAAATAAAGGTTAGATATGAAAAATTACATGCAAGATAGAGAAAATAACAATACTATAATCTTAATTTTACAACTTTAAGAGAAAGTTAACATGCATGGTAAAGATAATTAAAATATGATTTGCACTAAAAGTATATGCAATTCAAAGTAATTTGCAGTTAAAATACTTTAAATCAAAGTTCGATCAAATTAAATATAGTGTAAGGTAATATATAATCAAAAGGACTTAAACTGATCATCAATTTAGTTAAGATGACTTCAATTTTGAAAAGTAATGTATAAAGAAAAAAAATTACTCAATTGTCATGGATACAAAAATGATTAGAAATTTTGATAAAATTAAGCACATTATAAGGCAATTCATAGTAAAAAAGGTGTAAAAAATCGTCTTTTGAATAAATAAACCTTTAATTTTGAACAGTAATGCTTAATAAGGAAATCCCCAAAATTGACTTAGGAATAAGTGCTTAAAATTGTAATTCGGACAAAATTAAGCATAATTTAAACTAATTGGGAGTCAATAATGCTTAAATGTGTCATATAAGGTCTTTCAATTTTGAAAATTTTAGTGCAATTCACATGCAATAAGGAAATTTTGAATTATAAAACCGTAATTCACCCCAAATGCTCATTAATGAAATTGGAAGTGTTATACTTAAAATTGAATGCATAAACATAAACAAATATGATAAAAATTGAGATTAGATGCAAATGTGATCATGAACTAAGCATATGAAACTCGAAATTGGAAAATCCCAAATAAAGGAAATTTAGAGTTTACTGTTGATAATGTAGGAGGAGCAAAGGAATGGAGATAATTAGCAGGAATTTTGGCATGTAATGTAACTGATTAGAGCTGTAGAAGTCATCTAAACCTCATTGAGGAAGCAACAGTAACAATGAAGGTTAACTATGGATATATTGTATAGACATTGTGGAGGTGTTTCGGAGGCATTATAGAGGAAGTATGCGCCAAAGATGAGGAGTGGGTGACAAGATTTCTGAAGAAAGTTTTATACAGAGAAAAGGAAAAAATCTAGAAAATAAGAGAGTGAGAAGATAAGATAGAGGAATATGGTTTAAGAATACGATATATTAGTCAAAAATATGGCTGATTGGTTGACCAATTCATGTCATTAGTCAACCATTGGGTATGACCAGACTCTCCATAAAGTCTTAAGAGAAAATTAGATTTAGGATTTAACAAAATTGGTTGACCAACTAGAGTAGTTGGGTGACTAGTTGTGAGATCAATCTGAGAGCAAACTCTAGCAAAAAAAAAATCAATTTACTTGTTTTTAGAACATTAATCAACAAATCTATGATATTGGTTGATCAGTAAGTTCTGATAACTTATATTAAAAATTTTAGAGAGAAAAAAGATCATAAGAAGCATAAATTAAATAAAAAGGTAACCTAAAAATTTATCTAAAGTAATTTCCATCAATCATCCCTAATTCTCTTCTAATTGAACAAGCGTAGCCTCACCTATAGGTTTAACAAAGATTTTGACTAATTACTGTTATGTATTTATGAATTCTAGTTTAATATCTCCATTTTGCACATGACCTCTTATAAAATGACAGTTAATTGTTATGTGCTCGATCCTAGAATATTGAACAAGCTTCTTTATGATACAAATGACATTAGTATTATCACATTTAATTAGTATTTTAATAAGATATAATTCACAGTCTCTAGGTTGTTAGTTCAACAAAATAATTTTGAGCAAAACAATTGTCAATTGCCACAAATCTAGTTTATGCTGATAAAACGACCAAATTTTGTTTCTTACTAAACAAGCAACTAATTCTTTTCCTAAAAATTAACAAGTTGGATATGCTCTTTCAATCTAAAAGGCTACTTGAAAATTCTGCATCCAATTAACCAATTAAGTCAAAGAACCTAGTCTCAGGGTGCTAAAGTCCTAGTGAAATAGTTTCGTATAAGTATTTAAGGATTCACTTAATGGATAATAAATGTGATTCTGTAGTGCTTACTTCAAATCTAACACATAGGAAAATTCTAAACATGATGTCAGGCCTACTTGCAATAAGATAAAGTAAGCAACTAATTATACCTCAATAGAGTTGCCCTTTTCATCTTTATTCAATGTTGCGTTAATGCTCATATGGGTCCCTAATGGTTTCTCCTCATCTATTCCAAAGCATAGGAGTAGTTCTTTGGTGTACTTTGCCTAATTTATAAATATACCATCCTTCATTTGCTTGATTTGGAGTCTAAGAAAGAAGTTGAGTTCTCCCATTATTATTATCTCAAACTTCCTACTCATATACTTGAGTAATTCTGTACACATTTTCTCATTAATAGCACTAAAAATAATATCATCAATATAAAGTTAAACAATTAGCATATCATACTCGTGTGTTTTAATAAAAGATGTAGTGTCAACTTTGCCTTTAAAGAATCCATTTACTATAAGAAATGCACTTAGTCTATCATAGCAAACTCTAGGAGCTTGTTTCCAACCATATAAGGATTTGGAAAGCTTATAGACATAATTCGATGCGTCATGCTTTTCAAAACTGAGAGGTTAAACTTTATAAACTTCTTTTTAAATGAAGGCATTTAAAAAACACTTTTAACATCCATTTGAAACAATTTAAAATTTATATATGATGCAAATGCAAGTAAGAGACTAATGGCTTCTAACTTGGCCATTGGAGCAAAATTTTCAACGAAATCTATTCCCTCCTCTTGATTGTACCCATTTACTACCAATATAGCCTTATTTTGCACAATAATACCCAATTCATCTAATTTATTTTTAAAAACCCACTCAGTACCTATTACTTGGTGATCAATAGGACTAGGTACTAAGTTCCATACCTTACTCCTCTCAAATTAGTTCAATTCCTCATTCATATTAAGAACATAACTTTCATCATTAAGGGCCTCTTCTATTTTCTTAGGTTCAATTTAAGAAATGAAAGCAAGATAAGATATATTTTTAGATGAGATATAGTGATTAAAACTTGTTGAACATCATTTAAAATTTGATTAGAAGGATGAGTCTTCTTAAATTTCCAATTTCTTAGGAGTTCCTCATCCTTATTGTTTCCCTCACTTATTATAGTTCCAGCCATACTTAATGATTATGGCTCTAAACATTTCTTGTATGGTCCTACTTTTCCTTTTTACAACTCTATTTTATTGAGGAGTTATTGGTGTAGAGAAATTATGAAAAATGTCATTACCTTCATAAAAAGTTTCAAAATTTTCATTCTCAAATTCCCTATCATGGTCACTCCTAATAGAGGCAATAAAATGTTCCTTTTCGTTTTTTACTCTCTTGACAAATTTAAAAAACACTCCAAAATATTCATATTTGTTCGCTAAGAATAATAGCCAAGTTAATCTATTAAAATCATCAGTTATGATAATGGAATAAAGCTAAATAGGCAACCTTATTTGGTCCAGACAAATCCAAATAAATTAATTGTAAGATTTTGATGGAAGTTACCAATTTTTTACTTCTAAATGAGCTTTTGGTTTGCTTTCCCATTTAGCAAGATCTACAGATCTTATATTTCTCAAATTTGACCTTTTGCAATCCATTTACAAGTTTTTTAGATTTTATATTAAAGATGAGGTCCATGCTTGCATGTATAAGTGTCATATACCAAATTCATACATCTTTACTAGTAGAGATTAGACACTTTATTTCTTAGTTAAAGGAATCATCAAGATCAATTGCATATATGTTTCTTTATTTTGTTTCCTAAAAATTCAGTGTTATTATCAACTACTCTAGATATAATGCATGACCTCTCTTTAAAGCATACTTTATAGCCTTTTTCATATAATTAAGTCACACTTATCAAGTTATGCTTAAATTATATAGTATTTCTCACCAACTTTGCCAATTCCAATTATCTTACCCAAAACATTATCTTAAAAAATGACGAATACTCTATCTTTGTCTCTAAGAGTTGGAAATTGAGATGCATCACCATTCATATACATTGAGCATCTACTATAAAACAATCCAATTAATATATTTTAGGTACCTAAATGAGATTGGGTCCTTGGTTATTAGTCTCCTTCCTCTTTTCAACCCACTTGCTAGAAAGTTCATTCACAATCCTTTGTTTTGAAAGGTAAAATTTATTAATGTTTCCATATTTAACATAAAAGTAACATACCATATCATATGATTAATAAATTATGACAATTATAAAATTTGATGTATGAATGCATCCCTTATTCTTCTATGTGCATATAAGTCATGAAAACCTCTTCTTTATGTAAGTGACATGTATGTTCTCTTAGGAAAAATTCTTTCATAGAAATGATACTTGTGTGGAGTGTGAATGAGTGTCATATAGTTATTCTTAGCATAAGGGCTAATATGGTATGAGTGTGCTTGTATGTTACCATATGTTTTTTATAGAATCTGTGCCTATTCTTTCCTTAAGAATGATGAATTCTTGGTCTAGATTGTGAATGATACAAGAAAGCATAAGGTTTTCTCTTAACGTAAGTTCTAATGGTTATGTTATATGTGTGCTTAGATGAAGACATTTCATGTTTATTTATCATCCTAGATATTAGTTCTTCACTATACAAATGCTTTCCTTTAATAAAAGTTGTTTTGGTGTTGGAAGCATTCCCACAACTATATCCAATTCCATGCCAATTATTAGAACTCTTTTAGGCTCCTAACATGGTTTTTATTTTGTTACTTCCTTTAGTGAACTTTGAAAATAAGTCCTTAAGAGAATTAACTACCTTTTTCAAATCTTCATTATCAGGCTTTAAAATATCTAAATCATGAGTATCTACTCTATTTACACCTTCAAAAGTTTTGATGTTATGGGCCGAAACAGGTGGTTTCTCACAGTTGTTGCCTCTGAGATCCACTCCAACAGTATTTCTTATTTTTATTTCAATTTTATGGACATATGAACTTAGGATATTCATTAGAAATAGTGTTGTTGAGTGTTGATTTACAGTATATACTCACCTTCGGTTTTTTAGTTCTTGAGATTAATAAAGTTTATTTGATTGTCCTTTCTTTCGATTTAATTATGATTCAAATTTAGTTCTTAATAACATGGCAATAAACTGAAAGGGTGAGTTAGATAAAAATCATCAATTTGGGCTAATGAGAGTTAGGTGAATCGATAGGTAGAGAATTGAATCAAACTTGTAGAGTCGTGTAATGAGAGATCGAGCATAGATTCCTAGTGGTTTTTGGACAACTTAGAACTAATTTAGGTTTTGGATCAATAGCAAATCGAGAGATCACGATTCCATAATTTAAATTAGGGACCATCAATTAGGGTTAAGAATTATAACTCAAGAGAGAGTAATTCACCCTAGGATCGTCTAGGCCCGTTAAGTTAAAAATTACATAATTGGTTAGATTTTCTTTAGTTTTGAATTAAATCCCCTTTTCTCTCACTTGACTATTTCTAGGTTGATTTCTGATTGTTATGTGATTGCTATTTTGTTACTCCTTGGCACTTTAAATTCTCAAATTTGATTATTGATTGATTTAATTTCTACATTAGTTAATTGTTTAGAATTATTGTAGTTTAGGGCAACCATAGATTTAGGACTAGTTAGCCTTCCTCGTGGGATCGATACCTTAGGTACTACGTGAATGACCCATGCACTTGCAGAATTTACTAAGATTAAAAAACATAGTAAAAATTAGTGTGTATAACATTGCGAACAAGTTTTTGGCGCTGTTACCAGGGAAGGCAACATTTAGTTCTATAGTTTAAAGTGCTAGCTTAGATTTAATTTTTGTTTTTATTTTCATTTCATTCATTTTACTTCAAAATCATGCTCTTGTATGAACACAAGAGTCATGGAGGTTTGAGTCATACAACTGAGATGTTAGATTTAGACATAACACGACTATAACGAACCCTTAGGAAAGCTTGGCGAGACAAAGAAGAAAAGATCGAGAAATCACAAATGGCCGAGGAATTTCAAAGAAGTTTGGATCAGGAAGTTAACCTTGGAAGGCAAAACAGAGGACCCTCATAGACTTCATAAGGCCAAGGTTTAAGCCAATGAACCAAAGAGTGGCTAGACCATCTGTTCAAGCGGTCTCATTCGAAATCATGCCAACCTTCCTAAATATGCTTTAGTAGAATGTCCAATTTTGTGGACTGACGAATGAAGATCCAAACGCATGCATCGTCAGCTTCCTAGAGATCTATGATATTTTTTGATATCATCAGATGTCGGAGGATGCTGCTAGGATTAGGTTGTTCCCTTTCACACTTAGAGATAGAGTGAAGACTTGGTACCATTCACTGAGCCCCACTAACATTACGATGTGGGAACAGTTTGCACGTGCCTTCCTAGATAAATACTTCCTGTTAACAAAGACCATAAAGATCATAAAGTAAATTACTAATTTCCAACAAGATGGTGGGGAGTTAATTTATGAAGCATGGGAGCATTATAAAGACTTGCAGAGGAGATGCCGACACCAAACCTACCGAAGGAATTCCTACTGTAGACATTCTACAAAAGGGTAAACCCACCTACTAGAAGCAGGATCGATGCAGCGCCAGGAGGATCTTTGATGCATAACACGGTCGATGAAGTAGAAGAGTTAATTGAAGAGATGGCGAGCAATAACTGATTACGGGTGAGTGAGAGATGTAGGTAACTTATTACCTTTAGAGAGTAGAAGGGAGTTATCGAAGTCGATTAGATGATGGAGATGCAAGCTAAGATCAACAATCTGATGCGATAGCTTAGCAATATGAAGGCGTCATCTTCCGCTCTAGTTAAGGCCATACAAGCAAAGTGTGAGTTATGTGGTCAAGTAGATTATGATACTGTGGACTGCTACCTGATGAGGGAAGATAACCAAAAGCAAGTGAATTACATGTGGGTACGATTTGTAGTAGGAGGGGGTAATAATCCCTACTAAAACACATACAACCCAGGATGGAAGAATCACCCCAACTTTTCCAGTAAGATAAAGGAAGCTTACTGGAAGCCAAGTTGGAAAAAATTCTAAATAAGCTTAGAACTTTAGATAATACACAAAAAAAGTTGGAAGATAAATTTGATCAAGTCACTAAAAGTTATGCTCCTTCCATTCACAATCTAGAGGCCCAAGTGAGTCAACTAACAATTGCCTTTTCTATGCAGAATCTTGGAAATGTTCCTAGCACTTCAAGAACAAAATCAAGGGAGCAATTAAAGGCTATAACTCTCCGAAGTGGGAAGAAAATTGAACCACCCACAAGAACAATAGAGGAACCTGTCAAGCCGGTTGAGAAAGATCAAGAAAAGGAGAGAAGTGGATATGAGTGAGTATGCTCCTTATGTTACATGTCCACCCTACCAACCTAAGATTCCTTTCCCTCAACGACTATAAAAGAAGAAGTTGGATGATCAATTGACATAGTTCGTTAAGAAGTTAAGGATACTACAGATAAATCTCTTGTTTGTTGAGGCAATAGAACATATACCTAAATACATAAAATTTTTAAAGGACATTTTATCAAAGAAGAGTACTTAGGACGACAATCAAACTGTAGCCCTAACTGGTACCTATAATTCTATAGTCACCAACCAAATGCCTTCAAAATTAAAAGATCCAGGTAGTTTCACAATACCTTGTGTGGTTAGTGAATAGGAATTTAGGAAGTTTTTGTGTGATCTAGGAGCTAGCATCGATCTTATGCCTTTATTGATATTCAAGAACTTGGGACTTAGAGAGGTCAAGCCAACATCAATGTTAATTCAATTGGCTAATCAATCCATTAAAAGGCCACTGGGAATAGTGGAAGATATTTTGTTACTAGTAGATAAATTCATTATTCTCTTTGATTTTGTAGTTCTGGATTTTGAAGAGGATAAAAACTGTCCACTGATCTTAGGTTGACCATTTATGAACACCGAAAAGGCTATAATTAATGTTCATGAAGGTAAATTGACACTTCAAATAGGCAAAGATCAGGTTGAATTCAATATGAATAAGGCCTTAAAGAATCCGACAATGAGTAGCATATGCATGAAAGTTGAAATCATGGATTAAAGTTTGCGAGAACAAGTTGAGAGCTGTATAGTAGAAGTGCAGTCACTGGAAACAGAAGCTGATAATGAACACCAAATTTTTGAATCTAAAGAAGATAAAGAGATGGAGGAGGTAGATGTTCCAGTATATCTAGACAAATTACTTCGAACTGAAGCACCCACACCACCATCTTCAGAGAAACCTTCGACATTAGAGATCAAACCTTTACCTGCACACCTCAGTTACACCTTTCTTAGTGAAGGTCAAACTCTAACTATAATAATTTTCAACCAATTGAGCAAAAAACAAGAAAGTAAGGTGGTGAAATTTATTAGGAAGTGAATGAAAGCCATCAAATGTTAGATTACTGACATTCAAGGAATAAGCTCGAATGTCTGCATGCACCAAATAAACTTAGAGGAAGGATGTAGAATGGCTTGAGAGCATCAATCGAGACTAAACACTAACATGAAGGAGGTAGTCAAGAAGGAGATCATAAAACTCTTAAATGCAGGGATAATTTATCCCATCTCTGACAGTGAATAGGTCAAACCAATGCAATACGTACCCAAGAAGGGAGGAATGATGGTGATTGAAAGTGAAAGTGGAGAAGCAATTTCAACCAGAACAGTCACGGGGTAGAGATTATGTATAGATTATCATAAACTTAACTCAGTGACTAAGAAAATCACTTCCCTCTCCCGTTCATAGACTAAATGATTTTATTGTTTCTTAGATGGATATTCGAGCTATAATCAAATTTTCATCTACCTTGATGATCAGGAGAAAACCACATTCACTTGTCCCTATAGAACCTTCACATATAGACGAATGCCTTTCAAACTTTATAGCGCTCCAGCAACATTTTAGAGGTGTATGATATCAATATTCACTTACATGATGGAGTACATAATAGAGGTGTTCATGGATGACTTTCAGTCTTTGGAAATTACTTTGATTCATGTCTAACTAATTTGGATAACTAATTTGGATAACGTTCTTCAAAGATGTGAAGAATCACACTTAGTACTGAATTGGGAGAAATATCACTTCATAGTGCCAGAAGGGATTGTTCTTAGACATAAGATCTCACATCAAGGATTCGAAGTTGACAGAACGAAAATAGAGGTAATAGAAAAACTTCCACCCCCAAGCAATGTCAAAGGAGCATGAGAATTTTTAGATGATGCAGGATTCTATCGACGATTCATTAAGGATTTTTCACAAATTGCACAACCTTTGACTAACCTTTTAGTTAAGGAAATGCCCTTTGTGTTTGATGATAAATGTATGTTTGCATTCAACACTTTAAAAGAGGCATTAATATCAACGCCCATTCTATCACTACCATACTGGACACTTCCGTTCAAAGTTGTGTGCGATGCGAGTGACCAAGCCTTAGGTTGTGTGTTAGGCTAAAGGAAAGATAAAAAATTCAATGCAATTTACTATGCCAATAAAACTCATACAGGACCCCAACTGAACTACACCACTACAGAATAGGAGTTACTCGCAGTGGTGTATGCGTGTGATAAGTTCCAACAGTACCTTTTGGGTTTAAAGGCAATTGTGTTCACTGACCATACGGCACTAAAATACCTTTTTAACAAGAAGGATGCAAAACCAAGGCTCATTAGATGGGGGTTACTTTTGTAAGAATTTGATTTGGAGGTGAGATTTAAAAGGGATCAGAAAATGTGGTTGCAAACCACCTATCCAGACATGAGGAGGGTAATGCAAGCCTAGTAAGGACATTAGTGAAAATTTCTCTGATGAAACTCTGATGCTACTTGAGAGCTTAACTACTCCATGGTTTACAGATATCATTAATTATGTTGCCAATGGTAAATTCCCATCAAATCTCTTATCCCAACAGAGGAAGAAATTTTCGCATGACTGTAATCGATACATATAGGATGAGCCAACCTTATATAGGGTATGTGCATATGGATTAATGTGATGTTGTGCTCCAGACGAGGAAATGCTAGACATTCTTAAACAATGTCATGGAGGGTAGTATGCTGGGAATTATGGGGCCAACAAAACAGCAGCTCAAATACTAGAGAGTGGATTTTACTGGTCGCAGTTGTTTAAGGATGCACAGACCTACATGGCATAATGCGATCAATGTCAGAGGATAGGTAACATCTCCAAGAGGGACGAAATTCCATTATCTAATATTCAAGAGGTAAAGGTCTTCGATGTATAGGGCATTAATTTTGTTGGTCTATTCCCATCGTCAATGAGGAACATGTACATTTTGGTGGGAGTCTATAATGTTTCGCGTTGGGCTAAAGTGATAACAGCTCCAACCAATGATGGGAAGGATGTGCAAAAGTTCATTAAATGGCTATTTAATCGGTTTGGAGTGCCACGTACAATAATAAGTGATGGAGGCGTACATTTTTGTAACATATCTTTTGATGTTTGCCTAAAAAGATACTGAGTGTATCACCGAGTTGCTACACCTTACCATTCTCAGACTAGTAGCTAAGTGGAAGTTATTAACTGGGAGCTAAAACGAATCCTGGAAAAGACAGTGAACAATTCTCGAAAAGATTAGACAGCTAAGTTAGATGATGCTTTATAGACCTATAGGACAACATTTAAAACACCCATTGGAATAACTCCTTACAGACTCATGTATGGGAAAGCTTGCCATTTTCTGGTCAAATTAGAACATAGAGCATACTGGGCAATTAAAGCATTAAACTTTTACAGGAAGCAAGCCGACAAAAAGAAACTTCTATAACTGGACGAGCTTAAAGAATTTCATTTCAATGCTTATAAGAATGCCAAACTTTATAAGGTAAAACGTTAAGAAATGGCACGATGCTCCTCTCAAGCAAAAGGAATTAAAAGTAAGAGACACTATTCTACTATATAATTCTCGGTTGAGGCTATTTCCATGAAAGTTGAAATCTAGACAGAGTGGACTATTTACGATCATTCAAGTCTTTGATCATGGAGCTCTCAAATTGGAAAATGCTAACAAGGAGACTTTTAAGGTTAATGGGTATCAGTGTAAGTTGTATCTTGGAGGAACAATTCCTAAAGATAAGGAAGTTATTTCCTTGTCTCCGAACAATTGAAAATGCCTTCCTGGATGAAAATTCAAGCTAAGGACCATAAACCAACAAATTTAGATTTTGTTTGAAAAAGTTAGGGATAGTTAGATTTAGTTTCAATAAAATGTGAGCGAGGCATGCAAACTCTCACCTCCGACATTATCACCACCTCCATCCCCTTGAGACCTTTGTCTAACCTAAATTAATTTTTCTTTCCCAAATTATTCTTCAGTTTTATTTTATCTTTATATTTATTTTTATATTTATTTTATTTTTATTGTTCATTTTATTTGTTCTTTGTTACTTTAATTTTTGTCTTTACCCTTTGTTTATATGTTTATATGTACTTCTTTCTCTCATTCAGGACAATGTGTTGTTCAAGTGGGAAGGGATTATATGTTTTGTTTTTTGATGTGATTTTGCATACTGTATGATAGTACTAGGTTACATTATGTGAAGTGTGACTGTGTTAATTGCTTAGATTGAGTGAAATTTATTTAATTTTGGACATAGTCTATTAGGTTATGAATAATCATTAACCTGCGAAATTAATGAATTAGGGGGCCTTTGGATAAATGTACAGCTTCATTAGGACTTAGTGTAAATTTAACACCCTCTAGGTTGTCACATCCATTCATAATTTTAGGCCTTTCAACTTAAGTAACTTTACCAGTATTTTTCATGGAAATGAATAGTTAAAAGCAACAACGTAGGTAGTAAATTTAAAAAAATTGTTAATAAATCACTATTTTGCTGACCTTCGGGTTATGAATAGAGCTAGTAGTAGTTGAAAACATGATGTAGCTGAGTAACCAGATCGACAAACATCATAAATGTGTGCCTTCGCGTAAAAAGGCTATAATGACGTTTCAACCAAGTTGTTTAATAAAATGACTTAGTTGAGTAACTGGACTGAGATTCATCACAAATATTTGCCTCTGAGTAAAAGACAAAGTCTAGGTTTTAAAAACTTTGTGTTTTAAATAAAAAACCTACTGGACTTGTAATAAGCTCGAATTTTCATGAAAATGTACTTAAGAACAGTTACAAAGTCTGAGGGACTGAAAAATTATTAATGTGTAGGTACAATTAAAAATGGTAAATAAGTTATCACTTAAGTCTCGATTAAGTTGCATATTTAGTTCAAGCCCTTAGACATATTTTTTTTGTTAATGGTTTGACATAATTGAATGATTGTGTTCTAGATTAAATTTATTTCATGAAGTCAGAGTCATTGCCTCATTATTGCATTATGTGTTATGTGTTTTTATGTATTGTGTTGTTTTGTTTGCTTAAGGAAAAGCAAACGTTTAAGCGTGGAGATGTTGATAGTTATCTAATCGCATATATTTTAGGGTTGAATTTGTTATTTATTTAGTGTGAACTTGAGTGGTGTGTGTACATTTAGGGTGTAATTATGTTCGTTTGTGTGTTTTAGTGTTTTTATGGGTTAGATTTAGTCGTTGATCTTAAATGTTATATTTTTTACGTGTCGTGATGCGCTTGTTAGTTTTTTAGGGTAAACAGGGAAGAACGATGAAGATTAGAGGAGTTTTGGCCCAATGCCATAGGCCACGATCGTTTATAGCTAGCCACAATTGTGATAGAGAAAGAAGAGCTAGTAGCAGCTAGGCCACGATTGTGCACTGGGAGCACGATCATAACAGAGAGTGTCAAGTCAGGCCATGGTCGTGCATATTAGGCCATGATCATTACAGAAAGGTTAAATTGCCGATCATGATCATGGCAGGCAGGGCCACGATCATGCCCTGCGTCGAGCTAATAAAAAAATATTTTTTACAAGATTTTGTGGACCATTTCGGCCCCGACTTTGACCTAGGGCTTCCATAGAATAAATAAAACATAAAGTGACAGCTGCAAAGACTCTTTAGAGAGCCTTAGAGAGTTGTGTAAGAGAGTATCATTCTATCAATTTCGAGAGAAACCTAGAAAGAGATTAAAAGATTGAGGAAGGAGACGAAGAAACAGAGACATAGAGATAAGTTTGACGAAAAGTACTTCCCGGAACAGGTGGTTTCTCGCAGTCACTACGTCCGAGATCCATTTTGATCGTATTTCTTATTTTTATTTTGATTTTATGGATGTATGAAATTCGATATTCATTGGAAATAGTATTGTTGAGTGTTGATTTACTATCTATACTCACCTTCGGGATTTTAGTTCTTGGGATTAATAAAGTTTATTTTGTTTTCTTTCGATTTAATTATGAATCAAATTCTATTCTTAATAACTTGGTGATAAATTGAGAGGGTGAGCTAGGTAAAAATCATCGATTTAGGATAACGAGAGTTAGGTGAATCGATAGGTAGAGAATTGAATCAAGCTAGTAGAGTCGTGTAACGAGAGATTGAGCATGGATTCTCAGTAGCTTTTCGAACAACTTAGAACTAATTTAGGTTTTGGGTCAATCACGAATCGAGAGATTGCGATTCCATAATTTAAATTAGGGATCATCAATTAGGGCTAAGAATTATAACTCGAGAGAGAGTAATTCACCCTAGGATCATCTAGGCCTGTTAAGTCAAAAATTACATAATTGGTTAGATTTTCTTTAGTTTCGAATTAAATCTGCCTTTCTCTCACTTGGCTATTTCTAGGTTGATTTCAGGTTATTGTGTGATTGCTATTTTGTTACTGCTTGGTACTTTAAATTCTCACATTTGATTATTCATTGATTTAATTTCTATATTAGTTAATTGTTTAGAATTATTGTAGTTTAGGGGGACTTTTGATTTAGAACTAGTTAGCCTTCCTCACGGGATCGATACCTTAGGTTCTACACCAATAACCCATGCACTTGCGAAATTTACCAAGGTTAAGTAAAACTTAGCCTGTATAATCTTGTGAGCACATATCCTTCTAAATATTCACTTTCAGGGTTGCTTTTATCATCCCTAGTGGAAGCTTTAATTGCCTTCTTTTTGCCTTTACCCTTCTTCTCTTTTTTGACATTTTTTTCATATTTGTTTCTTTCTTTAAGGAGAGGAAATTGAGACTTCATGTGTCTAAGTTTCCTATATTTAAAGAAATTAATATTAATTGACTTAGATTTTGAATGCATCTTACGACCTTTATAGTTCTTTCTTCTTGAGGAGTTCTTGAAGACATTTTTTTGAATTTCTAGTTATTAGATCAATATCTCCTTCATCACTTTCACTAGATTATAGCTCTTCCTTGTCACTTGATTCTTCCTTTAAGACTTTGAATGTTAGATTTTTTTCTTTGAAAGTTTCATTTCCTTTTGCACTTAATAGATCCTCATTTTGTATGCCATAAGAGATTTAATAACCTCATGTAATAATAGAGTTATTAGGTCCTTACATTATTATATAACTGTCACTTTAACTTCCCATTTTTTTATTAATGGCCTAAGCAACTTTCTCATCATTTTAACATTAGTGTAGCTCTTACCAAGACCCTTAAGAGCATTGATAATATCAATAAATCTAATATACATACTAGAAAAGATTTCATCATGTTTCATTTGGAGTAATTTATATTGATGAGATAGAATGCTAACTTTGCTTTTCTTATCTTTCTTTGTTACTTTATGACTAACGTCTAACATATGCCAAATTTTTTGAGTTGTTTCACACATAGATGCTTTATTGAATTCATTCTCCCTAATGCATATAACAAAATATGGACAGCTTTACTATTTAAGGGGATTAATATTTTGGCTTAGGGATCCCATTCCTCTTTTAACTTGGAGACTTTCCTGTCATTTATAGTTTTAGAAGGAATGTATGGACCATTTGAAATAAGTTCCTATAAATCAACATTTTCGACCTACAACAAGAAATTCATTCTTATTTTCTAATAAAAGCAGTCATTTCCATCAAAGAAGGGGGCTTTACTAATATCTTAACCCTCTTAGTTAAAGGATGATGTGGATCCTCCTAAGTATGCCATTGTGACCTTTATTATAGGATTACATTTAAAATACTAGCCCTATATACTTGCTTTGATACCACTCATTATTTCTTAACGACAACCAAGAGGGGTCTGAATTAGGTTTAGATTTTAACTAAAGATTACTAACTCAAAATAGTGTCCCCAGTTTATCATAAATGCAAGAAACAAATTAACATAAGTGAATTAAACTATATTTGTAAACAATAAATAAAGTGTATCGAAAGAGAAATGCAGATCGATTTATAGTGGTTCGATAAACAATCATTACCTACATCCACTCTTAAGCCTTGTATTACATTTTCAATACAGTTCTTCTTTTAAGGTGAAGAATATCCTTTATACAATCTTTTATTATGGTAAAGAGGAACCTCCTGTTCAATCTTTCTTTATAGTAAAGAGGAACCCCAAATCACTTCTGATAAATCCAATATAATGATTACAACCGAAAATTACTAACTTGGATGATTTAATAATCATAAAAAGGCTAGCACACTCAAAACAAAACAATGAATGCTTAAATCATTAAAAAATACTTAAAAATATGTGTATAAAACACTTAAAGCTTCCTTATGCTAAATATGATGATAAAATATCTATTTGTAATGTTTTGGGACCCAAAATAGCCGATGAAGCCAAAAACTAACTATTACAATAGCTACATTTGATGCACTCGTTAGCCAATATAGCATATTAGTTAATCAATATGTATGAAAAGCTCTCAATTCACTAGCCTTTCGAACATTAGTCAATTAGTACACACATTGGTAAACTAATATGGCACAACGTTGACCAATACATTAACCAATGTTGCCACAAACTCATAATACATAAGATTTAACAACTTTAGCCTATGTTGGACATCCACTAACCCATATAGATCGACTAATCACCACAAAAAATATGGTTTTAATAACTTCAAAAGCTTAAAATCAATTTGTTTAATTTAAATATGGTTATAACATTTACAAAAATATTCTTCAAGTATTATTGAAAGATCAAGAAGCTTTTATATTAAAATTAAAAGATTGAACACGTCTTATTGAATGTAAAGACTTATGCTATAAAATGAAATGAAATGTTTATCATAGTGAGCCTTTTAGATTATTAAAGATGATCAAAATGAGCTTATAATAAGTAATACATGAAAAAGTACTGATGTGTCTTAATCTTTTTCTTCACTTGATGTTGATCTTGAAGATTACAAACTTCATCTTTTCTATCAGAATCCTCTGATAGAGTAAGATTATATTATCATTTTCCTTCTTATTAAAATATTAAAAAAATCATTAGTATTACTTATATTTTGTTATCGTCAAAAGATTCAAATGAGCTTGATCTAAGAAAAAAAGCTCAATTATTTTGAGTTCAACCCAATCTATTGTCATTCCCAAGCAACATCTATATTATCATGTTCTCATTTTTACTTAAGAATTAGATAATGTTTATAACTCTTTTGTAGGACTTTAATGTTCTACCTTACCTTACTGATAAGTTGTACACAATGTTACAAATCTTGTTATCCTCCTCATATTTCTTCATAAAAAAAAATTCTTTGGGTACTTCTCAGAAAGGTGAGCCTACTCTATAATCTCCCTCTTTAATTACAAATCATCAGGAACACATTCTACCTTAAACCTATAATACCTACCATCATTAATTTGAAAATTTAAGGTCAATCTCATCTTTAGTCTCTCTCAGATACTCTTAATATTTTCAACACTCTATTATGGCTCCTTGAACCTAGTGATTGAGTTTGATTATAACCTCAAAATGCTTAACTCTGTTCTTAGCCCCTGGGTCACCACCTTTAACTCTAATTTCCTCTATTCTTTATTCAAATTATGTTATGAGGTTATCAATATGAGTACTTTGATCCTTTCGACTCAAAGGATTTTTCTCCATATTGTCTTTACTTGGATGATTGTAACACCCCATTACCCTAGGGTACGTACCGGGACGCCCGTAGGTCATTCCGACACATATCCTAAGATAAGG
>JANZXR010000007.1:15235990-15252961 GCA_027575705.1 Erythroxylum echinodendron
ATGAAATGTTTGTGATATGTTTAGTGTATGGATAAGTGTACTATGCTTAACGTGTTGCATGAATTGAGTGGACCATCAATGATGGTTACCTCACTGAGTTCGCAAAACTCACCTAAAATTTGCAATTATTTTTTAGGACTCCGAAGAATACCCCGTTAGGCGACGAGAGTATGCCTATTGCATGCAAATCAAGGATAGAAGTTGGGATCAGTTCGAGTCTGCATTGGTTTTCCTTATATGCCAATAAATGTATTTTTCCGCAAAACTTATGTATTATTTGTAATTGGATATGACATTTTGTATTACTTTTGAGAAACTGAAACGATTGTAATTTATAATTGGAAATGGGCCCAAATGGCAAATAAAAGGGTACTATTGATTTTATTGTGTTTGTATCAGATGATGATAAAATAAAGTAAATGTTGGGTTATTAACTTTCTGTTCTTTATGGTTGTGGTTTTAAAAAAAAATATACATTCCGACATTTAAGTGTTAAGTGATGCGACGCGCCACCCTCGTGGGGCACGGATTCAGATATCACCACCGATATCGGGTTCGGGTCCAGCGGGAGTGGGGTGTTACATTATTGCTTCCGCTATAATCTTTCGATCAAAGCCATCTTATTTCTCAGTTTTTGGGTTTGTATTAATCGATTAAACAATCTCTTCATGGATCAAGTCAAGAATTGCAAAGGCTATAGGTTTATTCTCTTACATATGTCTGTTTTTTGAATTGAAATAGGTTAACGTGTTTTTCGTTTGAAGAAAACAAAAAGGTTAAAGAAAATTTTTTGTAGACCACGACCAAAAGTTTTGGTTTTATGTTTGAATTACTTGTTGACTACAAATTCTGGAAAACAACAAAATGAAAGAAATGTCAATGTTTATGGGCCCACCATAAGAAAGACCTTAGCTTTATAATAATAAAGAATGAATTATTTGGATTGAAAGTTTTTGGAAAGTGATTTCATATATGTAGGTCTTCCAAAAGGTTTTGAATCTGACAATTAATAAAATTCATTCTTGTTTTAATAATGGATTACGTTGAAGCCTTAGGCTTACCATTGTATTAGCTTTATAATAATAAAGAATGAATTATTTGGATTGAAAGTTTTTGGAAAGTGATTTCATATACGTAGGTCTTCTAAAAGGTTTTGAATCTGACAATTAATAAAAGCCATTCTTGTTTTAATAATGGATTACGTTAAAGCCTTAGGCTTGCCATTGTACTTATAAAGCATAAGTTTTCCTAAAAAATGAATGAGATATGTTTGGGTTTACAGTTTTCTAGAAATTATGTTTTCCAATTGAAAATCAGAAGGTTGAAGATGGTCAGTTATGTTTTGGTCCTTATAGTTTTTGGACTATTACAATTTGTTAATAAAAAATTATAGTTTTGTCTTTAAAAGTTTTTTAGACTTTATAGTGTCATCTTTCAACATTATAGTTAAATTCCAAATTTTATGTATAATTATGTAATTAAATGTTTACTGTATATAAAGCTTGTTAGTCACCAAAGTGACTTTGCTTAAAAAGATAAATACATTTAATTACGCATTCTTTCAATTGTTCATGTTATATGATGCTAATGAATGACATAATAGATGGACTGTACAATTGATATTATTAATTATAATGCTAGAAAATCACCCAAAGGTGGATCATTGCTTATAATTAATAACATTAAAGAGACTTATCGATCTACTTAATGAATATGTTTGTATATCTAAAGATAACATGCATACTAGCTTGAGTATGATTGACTATCTATCAATGTATGTATATATATGTTGTTAGCATCATTATAGATTAAGGATATGTGTTTAATTATCACCCAAAGGTGAATTTAATATATATATTAAAGTTTATTATTGTCTAAATATATTAATTATACTCAAGGCATTAATGTGTGAGTTTGTTTTTACATTTGCAGTTTCTAGTAATTTGTTAGCTATAGACAATTGTCTGATCAATTTCAATTGGCTAAACTATCCCAATTGGTCTAAACAAATCTAATTTCAATTAGGTGTTATGGATAAGGACCTGGCATTAGTTAAAGAGAAGTATGTAACCATTACTAAGACTAGTACACAAGACGAATGGACATATTTTGATGCTTATGAAAAGTCTAATAAGTTGAGTCTAAACTTGATACAATTCACAAGGGATAAAAATGTTAAGCCATTAATGCCTTATACAAACAATGTAGGGGAATTCATGATGAAAATCAAAAGGTACTTACAATCAGACATAGCTGACAATTCTATTGTCGGAAGCTTGATGAGAAAATTGACGACTAAGAAGTTTGATTGGTCATAACCTATCCATGATCATGTAACAGGCATGTAAATCTAGCTATCATGCTAAAATTAATGGGCATAGATGTGAGTGAATCCTTCTTAGTACAGTTTATTATTAACTCACCTCCTCCTGAATTTGGTCAATTATAAGTGAATTACAATACTTAGAAGGGAAAATGGAACTTTCAAGAAATCATAGCCATACTAGTGCAGGAGGAAGGGATATTAAAGAAAATAAAGGAACACTTTGTTCACCTTACAGTACAAAAAGAAGCTAGCACCAGAAAGGAAAAGCCAGGAAAGAAGAGTAATAAGAAGGACAAAGCCCCAATAAAGGTTAATGAGGGCTAAATCCATAAAGAACAATGTTATTTCTTCTACAAGAAAACTGGTACCTCAAGAAAGATTGCCTTAAAAGAAAGGCTTGGTTTGAAAAGAAAGGTAAGTACTATGTTTCGGTATGTTTTGAATCAAATCTTATTGAGGTGTCCAATAATACCTGGTGATTAGATTTAGGTGCAACTACTCATATGTCACATATTATGCATGTATTTCTTTCAATCCAAACCATAAGCAAAATTGAAGAGTTCCTATATATAGGTAACATAATGAAGGAACAAATAGAAGGAATAGAGATGTACAAATTGATATTAGACACTGGTTGCAATTTACATCTTGAAAAGTGTCTTTATGTTTCTGAATATGTTAGAAATTTAGTTTCTGTTAGTAAGTTAGATCAGATAGGTTTAAATTTCAATGATGGAAACGGTGTTTTTTCTTTTTATAAACGACAATATTATTATGGTTATGGTACACTAATGGATGGTTTATAGCGTTTCAACCTTGATGTTAATTATTCTGAATCCTTTTTCACGTTAAACACAATATTGGCAATAAACGTAGTGCACATAATGAACACTCTGCTTACTTGTGACATCAAAGGTTAGGTCAAATATCTAGAGAAATGGTGATGAGGTTAGTGAAGAGTGAAATCTTACCTCAACTAGATTTTACTGACTGGGATATATGTATAGATTGCATTAAAGGCAAGCAAACCAAGCACATATCTAAGAGTTCTACCACAAGAAGTACTGAGTTATTTGAATTAATACAAACTGATATATGTGGTCAATTTCATATTCCATCTTAAGGCAGTGAAAAGTATTTTATCACTTTTATTGATGACTATTCATGTTATTGTTATCTCTATTTACTGCATAAAAGTCTTAATGATTGGACATTATTAAGGTGTTTATTAATCAGGTAGAAAGGTAGTTAGATAAAAAAGTGAAAGTTGTAAGGTTTGATAGAAGTGGTGAATATTATGGTAAACATGATGGGACTAGACAGTGTCCAAGTTCATTTGCAAATTTTTTTCAAAGTCGGGGAATTTGTCATTGTATACAATGCCCGGTATACCACAACAAAAAGGTATAGGTGAGAGGTTGAATCATACTATTATGGATATGGTTAGGATTATGTTAAGTTACACGAATATACCTTTATCTTTATGGATGTATGCATTAAAGACAGCTACATATCTACTTAATAGGGTTCCCAGTAAAGCAATTCTTGTGACACCTTATGAATTATAGACAGATAGGAAACCTAGTTTGAGGCACCTATATGTTTAGGGTTGCCTAGTTGAAATAAGGATTTATAATCCTCATGAAAGGAAACTTAATGCAAGAACTATTAGCGGTTACTTTATTGGTTATCCAGAAAAGCCCAAAGGGAACATATTTTATTGTCCAAAATATACCACAAAAATAGTTGATTTTGGTAATGCTAGGTTCATTGAAAATGGAAAAATTAGTGGGGGTGGGGAACCACGAAAGGTGGATATTGAAGAGATTTAAGTGGAAATTCCTTCACCCAGCATCTCTTCTCAAGCTTTCATTCCTCTTGTTGTATTATAGTCACGCAACATATTGGAACAACAAGTTAATATTCCAAACCCATAAGAATTGAATGTCAATAATGAACCAATAAATAATGTGTAATTCACAAATGATCAAATCATACCATAAGAAATAGTATTGCGAAGGTTTATAAGGGAGAAAAGACCAGTGATATCAAATGACCATGTGGTGTATTCACTTGAGCATAAGTGTGACTTGGGCATTGATAAGGATCCAGTATCATTTAAAGAATCCATGAAATGTAATAATTCTGAAAAATGGCTCAATACTATGAAAGAAGAGTTAAAATCTATGGATGATAGGCAAGTATGGGAACTAGTTGAGTTACTTGAAGACTCAAAGCAACTAGGCTGTAAATGAGACCAAAAGGGACTTGAAAGGTAATATTGAAAGGTACAAAGCTAGACTTGTAGCCAAAGGTTATACTTAAAAGAATGACATCGACTTTAAAAAGACCTTCTCTCTAGTTTCAAAGAAGGACTCTTTAATAATTGTTATGGAATTGGCAGCTCATTATGATTTAGAACTTCACTAAACAGATGTAAAGACCGCTTTTCTGAATTGTGGCTTTATAACACCCCATACCCGATAATGGAATAGCCATATTAGGTGCTACTATATTTTTAAATACCTAATACTTCAAACTACAACATTTTTTGTTTAAAACCTCATTATTCTAGAAATTACTATTCACTTTATAAAAATTTAGACAGAGTTTCTTCTATATTTATTCAATACACTTCTCGTATATGTTACTCAATCATCCATCTCCATGTTAAACTCTGTGATAAAATAATTTACACATCCTCCAATACATTTCAACACATCTAAACTAGATTCCATAAATAACTTTCATTTATTCATATTTAATTCACAATCAAATCTTGTAAGATCCTTCACTTCTTTATGTGTATATGCCATAGCTAAAATAAAAAATAAAAAGTTTTTGTACATCCACCTCCAAATCTTTCGAGATCCTCTATATGACTCTTATCTTGTAGCAGATCCATCACAACTTTCTTTTAATTCTCTTCAAAACCTACGCACAGAAAGAAAATCCACATGCAAAACTATAGGCTTAGTGATGTTCAAACAATTCCATTTCTCATTCAATTCAATTCATTCAACCATAACAGGCATAATATATAATTTTCACATATAAATATCTTCATTTATTTTTAAGCATAAATAGGCATTTAAAATCAAGTTATGAAATACAAGCATGTATCTATTTTAATAGTTCATATCTAATTACAGAATCATGAATAAATTGTACAATTTAATTTAAAATCAATTACTATTTTCATTTGAAGTTACTTAATCATTAGTCATGCATGTATATACATTTTTGTAATTGCTCCAAATTAAAATCCAACAGAATTGTATTACCGAGCCAAATAAGTGGGATTATAAAATACAGGAATGGATTCTCAAAACTATTCAAACTTTTTTTATAATATTTACATATCAATACTGAGATCTCAAAGTCATGCAACTTATAACATAAATCAAATATCTTACATTGGAATCGAGCTCTCGTAGCCATACGGCCCTATAATATATATCATGATGTAGTATTGCTAACTCACTAATTGACATGCCAACCTTATCACATTCCTCTAATTCTTAGCTATTTTACTAAGGGCAAATTGAATGAAATTCCATTTAAATTTCATAATAAAAGCTCATAATAACCAATTCAAGCTATTCCATACTCGGACAAAGTAAATGTCATTTTTTTCTTTCGTTATTGGTTTTAATTTAATTCATACAACATTAAAGACATATTCATCTCACCAATTAGTCAAAAATAACATGTATATCAAGTTTTTCAATTCAAACATAATGAATCTCAATTAATCACACATACTATTTCATTTAACATCCAATTAAATATTTTTAACAACAATTTCATAAACTCCCAATTTTACTCAAGAGCCCTAAATTTCCTAATACATAATTTTTAGGAAAAAGTAGAATTGCAAGAACACATACCAAATTGATGTCCAAATCCAAATCTTGAAATTAAATTTCCATAAACTTTGATTTCATCATCAATTCCTTATTCCTTCTCTTTTTGTTTCTCTCTCTCCTTCAATTCATCTTCTTCATCTTTATAATATTGCATAAAAAATTCAATTTCATGCAATTTATTGATCAATGCATGCAACTACACCAAAATCATGCACTAAAAATAATCAAAACTCCATTAACTTACCTTACAAATTTTTAGGTACTATTCATCAAGAACACCCATATAACTTTTCATCATCTTTTCCCGTTTTTTTATATGGTGAGTTTAGGTATCCCCAGTTAATGATTTACTGTTTAATAAGTGATTTGGGGGTTAAAATAAAGAAAGTTGGCTTGAAAATGAAAGAAATGAGAGAAAATGGAGAAGAAAGGAGGGGGTGATTCTCGGCAATGTTTTGGAGAAGAAAAGAATGTGTAGTTGACAAAAATGCCACATGGTCCCTTATTAAATGTTTTCCAATTTTGTTTTTTTAGATCCAAAATTAACTTTATCTGTTAATCCATCCTTTCTTTCTTCTCAATAAAAATGTCCATAAGAAAAATATCAACTTCATATAAAGACCTTAATTAATATCATTTATTTTCATTAATATTTTCAAGTTTAACTTTCACCCTTTCTCCGGTCAAACTTTGAACAATGGTCAACTTTTGATCAAACCCTTAAAACCAACTCGTTTGGAGCTCTAATTTGATCCTTGGACTATCCTTGAACAATATTATCTGATGCCAAATAAAATAAAATACAGTTTGGGTTCTAGATGTCACTATTCACCTCGAGATACACAATTCACAACCCATAAAGTACTATTCATAAAATCAAGATTTTTTAGGCATTATAGACTTAGAAGAAGAAGTTTATGTCGGCCAACCGGATGGTTTTGTGATCGTAAAAAAGGAAAATATGGTGTGTAATTTAAAAAAGTCAATATATGGTTTAAAATAAGCTTCCCAATAATGGTATCTTAAGTTCAATGATACCATTACCTCTTATAGTATTGTGAGAACATTGTTGATAGGTGTATCTAAATGAAGGTCAGTAGGAGCAAGTTTATTATTTTGGTACTATATGTTGACGATATTCTTTTGGCTGCTAATGATTTGGGCTTGTTATATGATGTAAAGAAATTTCCTTTAATAACTTTGAAATGAAAGATATGAGTGAGGCATCCTATATGATTAGAATAGAAATATTCCAAGACAAAACACAAGGATTGTTAGGGTTGTTTCAGAAAGGATATATTAGTAAAGTATTAGAGAGATTTAGGATGGAAAAATGCTCAATAGGGATAGTTCGAATTCAGAAGGGGGATAAATTTAGTGAAATGCGATGTCCCAAGAATGATTTGGAACGAAAGGAAATGGAATCTATTCCCTATATATCTATAGTTAGGAGTTTGATTTATATTCAGACTTGTACTCAGTCAGATATCAGTTTTGTTGTTGAATGTTAGATTGACATCAAATTAATCTTGGATTGGATCACTAGAAAGCTACTAAGAAAGTTCTTAGTTATTTACGAAGCACCTAGAATTACATGCTCACATATAGGAAATCATATCACTTAGAAGTGATCGATTATTCAGATTCAAACTATGTTGGTTGTGTAAACTCAAGGAAATCTACCTTTGGTTATCAATTCCAACTAGTAAGAGGGGAAATTTCTTGGAAGAGTGGAAAATAGTCTGTCATTGCTACTTCCACTATGGAGGCCGAATTTGTGGCATGCTTTAAGGCCACTATTCAAGCATTGTGGTTTCGGAACTTTGTGTTAGGGCTAGATATTGTCGACAGTATAGCTAGACTGCTAAAAAGTTATTGTGATAATTTTGCAATTATCTTCTTCTCCTCTAAAAATGACAAGTATTCTAAGGGTGCTAAACATATAGATTTGAAATACTTGCTAGTCAAAGAAGAAATGCAAAAACATAAAGTGTCAATTGATTATATTGGAATTAATCTAATGGTAGCGGATCTATTAACCGAAGGATTACCACCTAAAACATTTGTTGGCCATGTTGAAAGGATGGGCATTATATATAAGTCTTTGCTAGCATGAGATCATGTTATGTATGTACATATGTTTGGACATTTTCTATTGTTGTTTTGACACTTATGAATTTAATTAATGTTATTTTTTTGCTTATTTGTTAGTTGTCACATTATGTTGTGTACACACATTGTTTTATTATGATGATAAATAATGTTTTTGAGAAAACATTAAAGTTGAGAATTATAGTATTTCTTAAGTACAATTATTTTGAGTTAAGATGATTGTGTAATACATAGAAGGAATCATGTCATTAAATGACTTGTGACCATCATGATCTCATTATTTCAATTCATTCAAGTTTGATGGCCTGATAGATTCAATATCTGACATACACTTGTGTTATTGGATCGTCAAGTCGTAATATAGGCCAAGTGGGATATTGTTATATTAATTTAATAATCATAAGTATGGCTCATGTTACTTTATTTGAATATAATAAGAAGTGGACCCAAAATAATAGTTATTGGGCTTGTAAATAAAATTAGAATCATTAGGGTTAATTAAAAAAAAACTCTGCCCTCTCCTTTCAGTCAAGTGAGATTTACAGATATCAAAGAGGCATACATTTTACATCATTAAAAACAACGACGAAAGGGAAAAAGGCGAGAGTGGATAAAGCTTTGGTGTAAAGAAGGTATTTGCGAACAAGAAGGGATTATACAAATATAGATCAGGGTTAGTATTTCTTTCTTTTGTTTATATGATGAATCTTAAGGTTTGAAGGTATTGAATCAATATTGTCATAGATGATCTTGAGTGCATTCTATGCTTTTGAAATATACGTGTGTGTGTGTGTGTGTGTGTGTGTGTGTAATGTATTGTATTGTATGATTGGATTTTATTGTTGCACGATATTTTAGGCCTGTGCACCGTTATGTAGTGAACATTATTTGAGCACATATCTGACCGTACACAAGTTTATTGGCCATAGTGAATTAGTCGATGTCAGAATAGGACATACCAATTACTTGTGCAAGTGCATTAATCGAGACCAGATCTAAGTATTTACGGATTTGCTTGTCGGAACGAATTAACGATGGAACGTGTTCCATTTTATTAAATAATGTATTATCCGAAACTAAATTTGGACATGTACAGGTCTATTGGTCGAAGAGAATCAATCGGTGCCTATGCTAGACAAATATAGGGAATTATTTAGTTAGGAGCAACATTACGTATACATTTGTTATGATTACTTTAACATATGATGCATTACAAGCACTTTTTTCCTTAACAGGTGATTTGGAAATATTTTAGTACCAATCATATAAGCACAGTAATGTCCTTTATATACAGATAGATAGATGTTGATAGTTTTGTCGTATTTATTTTGATTTGTCCATTTTGACATTACAGTACCCTACCTTATATAATTTTAGAAATTATTTTATTGTTAAATATTGTAATTTTTTCTTATGAATGATTGACTTATTTTGTTATAGAAAAGGTTATTGATAAAAATTTTAATATTTAATATCATTTTGTTGAGTTTGAGAGTTGGTATTTAACTTTGACTGAATGGTACATGGTTCAAGTTGCCCACTAAGAGACTAAGGGAGCCCTTGGTACATATGGGACAATGATAACAAGAATAAGAATAAATATAGAGAGGAATGTGAATAGATATAATTATTATAATTATAATGATTGGTTAAGAAGAATGAATAATTACTGTTACCATTACTATTGATAATAGTTGATTTGTTAAAAATCTTGAGAAATAAAAAATTTGTTAATTATTGTTTTACAACAAATTTTAATATTTTTTAATTAACTATATTTAATTTATGCACCTATTTATAATGACAAAATGTTTAAAATCAAGTATATTATGGTTTTTCCTTTTTAATAGCTCTTAAAATTTTGTTTTATATTAAATTTTAATATATTTTAATTAATTGCATTTAATTTCTAAAAAAGAGAAAAAGAAAAAAAATATATAATTAATTAATCAATTACAATATAATTACTTAATTATATTTAATTGCTAAAAACAGAAGTATCATGGGCATGACAAGAGCGCATAATACTGAAATGACTTATTTTAGGGACAATCGGAAAGTATAGAGTAATACCCCAAACTCAAATGTAGAAATAATGTTCGTTTAACAATAATATATTATCAAGCAACTGTTTTTTATTCTTTACCTATTGATATCTTCCCAGACCTATTAACCAACCACCCCTAAATTTATTTGTTTAACGTGAGGGCAAATTCATGTGAACAAACTTTAGTCACCAGGGAAGCTAATTGTCATGTCCCACATCGGATAGGCAACGGGAAGGGCCCTGGCTTATAAGCGTGGGCGCTGCACACCTCATTAGGTGCATCTTTTGGGGAGAGGGTAATGGACACGTGACAAATGGTATCAGAGCCAACCTGTTCCCAACTCCGATGTCCCGCCAAGCGCTCCTCGGGGTGGGGTAGGCAGGGGGCCCCACCTGTGACGAGGGCGTCACAGGATTGGGTGGGGGAGAGTGTCATGTTCCACATCGGATAGGCAACGGGAAGGGTCCTGGCTTATAAGCGTGGGCGCTGCACACCTCATTAGGTGCATCTTTTGGGGAGAGGGTAATGGACACGTGACACTAATACAGTAACACCGCTCAGTTTACGCAACTTCAATTTCTCCAATTCCATTTCACACACATAGATTATATAGTAATCTACTGGGATATCACATAGAAAATGTTTTTAAAAAGGTTACCATATCACTTTTTGAAGAAATTCAAAGATGCGGATAATAGCTGTAAAAAATATTCTGTACACAAGTTTACAGTTCTAAGTTCAAAATTGTCAAACTTACCGTCATAGTCTATATGATTAACAATCGAAATGTTAGAGTATGACTCGAATTTATGAGAAGAAAAAAAAAAGAGTTAAATAGCTGCAGTTGTTACATGGATTGTAAAATGTGAAAAAACAGAGGTGCAAAAGATAATCACAAAAAATTTTGCTTTTTTTAAATTTTGTCTAATATTTTCTTTTATTTTTGTAACTTATGAAAAATATTAAAAATATTTTTTATTTTATTTTATCATAATGCAATTTATTAATAATAATACTTAAATATTTAATATTAATTATTAATAAGAATAATGACAAATTAATTTAAATATTTAATTTATTTTGACTTAAATTAATTTTAGCAGTTAAAATATATATTAAAAATAAGACTTAGTTTTATGTTTTACAAATTCTTTACTTTATTTATTATTTATTGTAATAAATATAATAATTTTTATTAATATTTATTAATAGATATTATATAAAATACGAAAATAGAATTATTTACATAATTAATAATAAAATAAATTCACATCTAAGTTTTACTTAATATTTAATTATTATTAATAACAAAATATAAGTATATTGACATAAACAATTAAACATATTCTTATTTTTAAAAAAGTAAAAAATTAAAAATTACAATAAAAACAAAAGCAAAATCAAACGCCCATTTAATTTTCAATTTGTTTGCCTCTTTATTAAAGATAAAAAAATTGCCTTCAAAATCATTATTCTTTAATAAAATTGCATTTGAGCTCTGAATAAACTTAACAATTGTTGTATTTGATTAATCCATATGCTTAAAAGCTTAAATAAAGCGATCAATTATTAGAACATCTAAAACAATGAGGCAACTTTGATATGCAATGATAGTTGTGAGTGTTTGTACTTGTGATTTTTCATATCTATTTATTATGGGCCTATTTTAGGATTTTATATCAATCCTTGTTTCCTTTTTTGAGTAATCTTAGAGTTGTATGGGGACTTGTGGGTTTGTTTTTTATAGTTTGTGTTGGACAATAGGGTAAGAGTGGTGGCTTCAACTTCTAATGATAGAGCAAGGGTTAGTCCTTTGCTGACTTTTAAGTTTAGTAGAAAAGAATATGTTGACAAATTACGAGTAGATTCTTAGAACATCGAGACCTTTACTAGGAAGTCATTAGAATTAGACGAGATTTTAAAAAAGTATAAAATTCATATAGCGTGCATCCAGGAGATAAAGTGGACAAGGGCTAAAGTAAAAGAGATTAATGGGTTCAAACTTTGGTATTCAGGGTGTTTGAGGCAACTGAATAGGGTAGAAACCTTAGTTTATAAGGAACTCATACATCATATTATAGGGTAAAGAGGATAAATAATGATTATATCTTTAAAGATTGTGGTGGAAGGTGTTATTTTCAATATAGTGTGTGTTTATGCACCCAAAGTAGGATTAGACGAACAACTTAAGCTCCAATTTTAGGAAGAGCTAAATGAGGTGATTAAGTAGATCTCCCTTGATGAGAGAGTTATTCTAGGAGGAGACTTTAATGATCATATAAGGGCAACCTTTGACAGATATGCATGGACTCATGGGAGTTTCGAATATAGTGATACGAATGGTAATGGGATTACTTTGTTGGATTTTGCAGTAGCGATTAAGTTAGTGCTCACTAACTTATTTTTTAAGAAAAACAAGGAACACTTAGTGACTTCCAAAAGACGAACCACAAAAACTTAAATTCAATGCTTCCTCGTAAGGTGGGGCATCGACCTAGTTACAAAGATTACAAGGTGGTACCTAATGCTTATTTGTCAATTTAACATAGATTTTTAGTTGTAAATGTTATAATTAAGGATCAGAGGAACAAGAGAAGTCTGAGAAGGTGTATTAGACTTAGATGATGGAACTTGAACGGGGATGCGGTGGAATAGTTTAAGGATAGAATATTATTTCGAGAATAAAAGAAACTAGAAGGAGATGCTAACCAGATATGGGACAGATTAGCAGCTCTTTTAAGGAAAGTAACTGAAAAGATCTTGAGTGTTTCTAAAGGCCCTAAGGGTAGTAAGATAAAGTCTTGGTGGTGGAATGAAGATGTGTAAGAAAAGGTTGAGATCAAGAAGTTGCTTATAAAGTTTTATTGGACAGCACCATAGAGGTAAAGAGGGTAGTCAATAGAGAAAGTTATAAACTATTAAAAAAAGATAGTCTCAGAAACTAAAAGAAAAGCTTATAGGAAATTAAACCATCAATTGGAAACTAAAGATGGAGAAAAAGATATTTTATGTTAGTGAGAGCTAGGGAATGAAAAGCAAAAGACTTAGATCAAGTTTATTGTATAAAAGATGGAGGAGGGTAGGTGCTTGTGGCTAAAAATGATATCAAAATAAGATAGGAAAGATACTTCTATAACCTTTTTAATGAAGATGTAGAGGATAACATCTATTTAGGTAATCTTAGCATATAAAAGTGGTATCATAACTTTACTTATTGTTGACAGATCACATGGGAAGAAGTTAAAAGATCATTGAGGGAGATGACGAGTGAATCTTGTTGGCTAAGTTTTTTAATGTGTTCCTTAAGTTCGCCAAAATTTTGGATGAGTAGGGATTTAGTATACTAATTCTTCTATAAAAGAAAAAAGAGGACATCCAAAGTTGTAACAACTATAGAGGCATCAAACTACTTAGTCATACCATAAAGTTATAGGAGAAAGTGATTAAGAAGGGAGTAAGAAATGAAGCACATATCTCAGAAAACCAGTTTGGTTCATAACAAGAAGGTCCACTATAGAAGCTTTTCATTTCTTTGGAAGATTAATGGAATATTATAAGAAAAAACATAATCTATATGTATTTTTTATTGACTTAGAGAAGCTTATAAGAGGGTACATAAAGAAATCATGTGGAGGTGTATAGAAATCAAAGGAGTTCCTATGACCTATATTTGGGTTATTAGGGATATGTATGAAGGTATAAAGACTAGGATAAGGATGATAGGAAGAGATATAGAGCACTTTTCTCTAGATATTTGGCTACACCAAGGATCCTCATTGAGCTCCTTTTTATTTACATCAGTGATGAAATTTGTTACCAAAAATATTTAACCTGGCTTGGTGTATGTTGTTTGTTGATGATTTTGTTTTAGAGGATAAGACAAAAGAAAGTTTCAATGTCAAGCTAAAACTTTGGAGGGATATGTTAGAGTAAAAGGATTTTAAATTGAGAAAAAGAAAGACTAAATACTTAAAGTACAACTTTTGAAGCCATAGGGTGGGTTCCAATGTGAAAGTAAAGATTAATTCAGAAGTTATCCCATAGAAAGGGGGTTTATGTATCTAAGATCTATCATTTAAAGAAATGGAGAGATTGATGAGGACATTGTTCACCGTACCAAATCAAGATGACTTAAATGAAGAAATGCATCAGGAGTTTAATGTGACAAGAAGATAGCGCTCAAACTTAAAGCTAAATTATATCACATAGTGATTAAGCCAGCCATACTCTATAAGGCAAAATATTGGCCCATCAAACAAGTGTATAGTCATAAGTTAATGGTGACAAAGATAAAGATATTTCGTTAGATGTGCAATCTTATTAGAAGAGATGAGGTCCAAAACGTAATGATAAGAGAAAAATTAAAGGTGGTTAATATTAATGAAAAAAACAAGAGAGATGCGGGTTAGTTAGGTTGGATATATTAAGAGGAGGCATCCTGACACTCCAATGAGAACATGTGAGAAAATTGTACTTAAAGACTGCAACAGGAAAAAATGAAGGCTTAAGAAGAACTAGGGGGAGGTAATAAAAATGATATGACTCTGCTAGAACTTACCGAGAGCGTGACCCTCAATAAAAAGCTTTAGCATACTAAAATATAGGTAAAGAATTTCACATAGAGAGGTCCTTATCTTTTTTATAAGTTTTTTTTAAATATTTTCCTTCATATCTTCTGTTTTGTATTTAGTCTAATCTTTTAATGTGTAGTTCTTTCCCCTTAGTTATTATGTCTTAGCATTTCATTACTTAGCCTAAACATTTTCTTATAATGGCGTGTTTGTTTTATTTATTTACATGTCTTTTATTGCTTGTCTAATTATTTACTTATTTTATCTTGTTTATTCTTTACCTTATTTTGTATTTATTGTATTAATTACTATATTGCTGATTTTTATATTTTATTTGCACATAGTTATTTTTTTTTTGTTTTTTATTTTTACTTTTATTTTTAGTGGAACTTCTACTTGATTGTTGTTGTTGATTAACGAATCCTACCACAAAAACTCATGTTTTCATCTACCATTCAAAATTTATCTAAAACATGAAATGATCTTTTTAGAAGTGACATTCTATATTATTTAACCTTGTCCAAAAGCGACATGGAAAAGGGGTAAAGAGGATAGTAGATTGGGTTGAAAATAAAAGTTTAATTTGAAACTCAATGGGATCATGAAGAAGTGAGTTCAAATTAAATTTGAAGCTAACTACTATCAAACTTTAAATTATTATGAAAATTTTAATTCAATCAATTTTCAAATCAGTTTAAAATTTTTGAATTTTTCAAATAATAAAATTTTAATTTAGATCAAATTTAAATCAATTATTTTTAAATATAAATTTTTTGTTATATTTAAATTTAATTAAATCAAATATAATCTATGTAGGTCGTTAGAAACTTTTTTGCCATATCTAAAGAAATATATCCACCAAACTTCACACGCGATCATCCGTCCAAACAAATGTCAAAAAGGACGTGGCTTATTGCATATTTATATCATTGCTAAAATGAATCCAAGGTTACCATATACAGAGTGCCATCCTAATGATACATTACAATTGTAAAGTGGAATTTTGCATAAACTTCCAAAATCAAACAAATTATTTAGGAATTAAGACATAACAATGAAGCCAAATCCTCGTCTGATTGAGAAAACCTAACAGTAAATGTAATTTAAATGGAACCATCTACATATAGAATAACATATGCAGACAGAAATGGACAAATGCTGAATATAAATTTATAATTGGTGTCACCATCTTGTGCTACAGTAGTGACGGGGACTTGTTTTGTACCCTTTCCATTCTCAATTTGTAATCAAGGCTCGAGATCAATTATAGAATAATATTCAAACCGATGATTGATGAAAAGAAATATGTAAATCAACTACTTGTGTTGTTTATCTTCTATATTTGCTACTCAGAATTTTATCTGATATAGGCTCCAGTAATTCCGTGGCTTATCTTTCTTTGACATTCACATAAGGAAACCTCCTCCCTTTCTTTTCAAAATCATCTGGAAAACAATTGTCAGCAAAATAGTGAAACAGCTCCAAAAACTCATACAAGTACATATAGACAGATAACTCAACCTTCCAAGACAAAAACTATTTAATAGAGCCTTTAATCTCTACCGTTACACAGGCTTTTTTATTTGATGAGACAAATAAAATTAAATCCCTCACTAAAAATATTAAGTATATGTTTTGAACATGATTGTTGCCTTCCATTATTATAAGAATGAGCCAGAGTTTTGTTTATTGTTAGACTTATTGAGCAAACTCAAGACTACTTTAACTCGAATATGTTTAGTCTTATAACGATGGGTCCTACTTAACTAAATTTCATGATCACATGAATTTATAAACAGGGTTAGAAATAACATATAAACTATGTTTTTGCAAGAGTTGTCGCCTAACGTATCTAGGAGTCACATGAAATGTGATTGATAAATTTATTATCTACCTAATTTAAGTTTAGTTGGTTTGTTGAGCAAACTCTTGATTAATTAAATTTGAATGGGATCCAAGCCTACTAGAATTGTTGGACCAATGGTGGTTGACAAATAAAAATCCCTTTATGTTTTGATAATTATAAAATATATAGAATTGGTTAA